>BPLQ01014822.1:0-55733 GCA_021605075.1 Caerostris darwini
AAAACTGCTAGAATACTTCCTATTTTAAAACCGGGCAAAGATCCTACTTCACCTCATAGCTATAGACCGATTTCTTTACTTTCTACTTTTAGTAAAATTATTGAACGGGTGATTGCTGATCTGCTTAATCAGGAATCTAAGGCTCTGAACATTCTAATATCTCAACAATTTGGTTTTATGCAGGATCTTTCTACCACGCACCAACTGTACAACCTCTCTGAAACCATCAATGAAGGATTTTCATGGAAGCAGGACACTGCAGTAATTTTCCTCGATGTGGCGAAAGCCTTTGATCGGGTTTGGATAAAGGGGCTAATTTATAAGACGATTAACTATAATTACTCTCCATACATTATCAAAATTATCTACAACTATCTTTCTGATCGAAGTTTTATCGTTTCTGTTAACAATACTGATTCTAAAAACTGCAAGATTCTCGCGGGTGTTCCTCAGGGATCGATCTTGGGGCCCTTTCTGTACAATATTTTCACTAATGACATTCCACAAGACCACAGAATTAAATTGACACTCTACGCTGATGATACAGCAATTATTACACAGGGAAGGTATTTACACATCATCCAGGTAAACTTACAAAACTACATCAACACTCTTGAATCATGGCTGGAAAAATGGAAAATTAAACTCAATGTCGCGAAAACTGAAGCAGTGCTATTTACCAGGAAAAAAGTCTATAATCCTCCTAACATAACTATTTTAATACTAACATTTCCTGGTCTAAAGAAGCTAAGTATTTAGGTGTAATTTTTGATAGAAGACTAACATTTAAGGCTCATATTAACTACTTGCGCGATAAATTTAATAATGTTTTGCGTAAATTTTACTCTGTCATGGGCAGACATTCTAAACTAACAATTGAATTAAAAACACTAATCTATTTAGCTTATCTTCGTCCGATAATAGCATATGCGAGTCCAGTCTGGGGCTCTACAGCCAAAAGCAATTTTATTATTTTAGAACGGCTTGAAAACAAGGTTATCCGCATGATTGTTGATGCCCCATGGTATTTTAGAAACGCCGAAATTAAATATGCACTTTCCATGCCTAGCTTTTAGGAATATGTGGCTAAAATTGCAAAAAACTTTTATTCATCACTCAATAGATCTAGTAACTCTGTCATCCAAGCATTAAATCAATTTGAATATGATATTTCTCTGCACTCGTCTCGTAAAAGACCTAGATGTGTTATAAACATCAATCAGTAGACTGCATTTCTTCTCTTGCATTTTTCTATGGTCCTGGTAACTTCAGGTTAAGTTCGCGCTCCGCGTATATTTTTGTTTGTTCTTTTAAATACTCCTGCGTGGGTGCTATGTTGTGCTTCGGCTTTAGGTTCTCTCCGGTCTTTTTCTCTTTTTTTTTTTTTTTTTTTTTAGTAGTTGTGCTTTGTATTTTCTTGTATATGTTTTCTTTTATATTTTCACTTTTTCTATATATTGTGCAAATTGTTTTTCGTTATCAATGGGCAGTGACCGACTACCACTGTTTAATTATTTCTTGCTAATAGGAGGTTTGGTCGCTTCGCGACCAAGGAACTCCGATGAATCGTACCGATTCACAAAAATGAATTATTCATTTTTATTAGTATGAAATGTGTCGCCCACTAAATCAGCTAGAAAAATTAAAATATAGGCTTTCAAAGTACCCAAAGTTTTAAATATCAACTTCAAAATTTGGCTCTTTTCGTAACTATGAAAAACAACTAAAACATATTCATAACTCTCTAGAAGACACTACAATATGCGCATGCCACTGCAAGCTGTTATATTCGAATTTTTTTATATTTGATACGATTTTTAAAAAACTATGTTTGACAAAGATTATTTTACTAGTAAAAAATTTCCCATTTCAGACACAAAACAAGATCTAAAAAGAGGCATTTGTTTATTTCATTTACTTCACCGGAAAAATTTGTAATTAATTTTCACTTCAAATGAATTTAGCGAGAAAATTTCAGATTACATTCAATTTAAAAAAATATATATATTAAAAAAGAAGGTCTTAATTTAGCTATTCCATTTTCAGCACACAAAATCATGTAATGCGAATAATTAAAACCACACAGTATTCATTAAAACGGTAATCTATATCCGTTTAGGTACCCTAATATCAAAAGTTCGAGCTCATTTATTTTCTTCTGAGTATTTACCAAAAGCATTGTTTAATTTTAAAATACCAAGTATCTATGGCATTTAAGTGAAGGGATTAGTCCTGAAATCCAGGTTGCAATTTTTCATTTAAGCCAACCTATCAGAACTGACTTGTATTTGGATATCTATCGTGTGATGAGAGGAACTCTTAACGAAACATACTAGGTATTGTTACAACAAAACTGATCCTAAAATTGTTGATTTCAACTTTAAATATTTTTTAATTTTTAAATCACAGACTTCTTCCAATGGTCCTACAGAATAAAATAAGCTCAAATCTACACAGAAATTATAAGAACATAGTAAAAACAATAAATATTGAAATGAAATACATATGATATTCGTCTCCTTACTGATTAATCACGGAATATTCAATATTGTTTTTGTGTGTTATTCAGTTGAAAATCTAATAGAATAATTGTAATATTAGATGCATTCATCGTTACTGTTTTTCAGTTTATCATTCGATGTCTTTGCGAGCGAAAGAACTTCGTCAGAAAAATATGTATCTTCTTTTCACATTTGACTTGATGGTAAATTGTTTAAAATAATTAATAATCGCATATGATTGCGTGATGCAAGTTACAAAATATTGTTTTTTAGCTTAACTTTTAATTTTTTGTAATTCTTCTTGACACATTTTACATGAATCATTATCATAAGAACTTTCTTTCAATATAAAATATTATATTAAAAACCAAACTGTTGCATTTAATTTTAATAATTACGGTATAAAATAAATCTACTTAGAGTTTCAGCTATCAAAAAATTCCTCAAAACATACATATTTAAACTGCATGAAGTTTATTTCTGTGATCTAGATTTTAAAGAAAAAGATCAAACATAAAAAAAATTCATGAATGAAATTAACAACAAATTAAAAAAAAAATATTACGACTTACTTTACTGAATTTCGGTTATCAATCTCTGGGTGTCTGCTGTCAGTTATAGCGATGTGTGGTCTTTTGTGTCCTTCCACAATAGTTCCACTTTGAACCATATAAGGAATCGCAGAGTAAATCGCGCTTGGATCATTATTACATGATTCAGGTCCAATGCCGAGCTTTCCTATCTGATAAGACGGGCAAGATGAACCAGCCATACCATACTCATAAATTTCAGGGATAAGAGAAAGATTCGAACAATTACCATATTCTGAACATCCTTCTACCCCGGAGGGTGAATCAACATACTCACTAATTGGTGAGTAATCTACTAAAGCGGCAGAAGACTGGTCTGTGGACCAATCACCATGATCAATTTGAGGTAAATATTCTTCTCCAGCTGCATTCTTTGGTTCTGAAATTGCATCTTGATTGAATAAATAAGGATTTGAAATATTTAGTAAGGAATCTGTTGTTGCAGATGAAAGATATACATCATTACTATACATCTCAGATGAAGAGTCACTTTCATAAAATCTAGGATCTGGAATTGTGTTTGGAGTACTCGATGCAACGCGGTTGTTATTAGTGGGAAATTGATTAAAATTTTCCATTTCGATATAAAAAGAAATGCCGAATAAAGAAATTTTGTACAAGGGAAAGAAAAAAGATTCTCGATGGTATTGATGGTAAGATCCAATTCAACATACATATCCAAATAAAAATAAAAATAAAAATATTCATAAAATCCTGAAATATGATATAGGCGTTTTAAAAATCCTTTTAAAGAGATTTCAGCAAAATAATATTGAAAGATTAAAGCTAAATTCGAATATGAATTTAAATATTTAAATCTAATCTTTTTTCTTTCAAATTTTTTTTTATAAATGATATTAACTTTAAACTGTGTGCTCAGATAACATCAGCTTCTTTTAATTACTTCTCTTATAATTCATTCTAATCTCCTCGGAAATCGTTCTAAATAATTCATGTTAATTTATCTTTTCCTCCTTTAGCCTTTAAGAGAAAGATTTCGTATTGTTTCACAGCACCCAAGTAGAAAGCAAAGAATTTCAAGTAGAAAACATAAAACATATTCACAAGTAAAAACATAAAATCACGTCGGTCAGTCAAAATCTTTTAAAATTCGCAACACAAGTAATAAAATGTGCTTCTGTAAAATTAATTGGACAGTTATTTTTCGAAAAATTGCACTTTTCCCTTGAAAATATTCAGGATATTCGAAATTTCGTACTCTTTATCAAAGTCTTCGAAAATATCCCTGTATTGAAAGTTGATCATATAAAATAAATTGACGATAAAAATGTTTACGACATTAATCTAGCTAGTTCGGCTGGGTTATTCAGATTTATGCTCACCATTTGGCTGCTTTATCTAATTGTGACTTGTAAGAGAAAAAAAAATTTAAAAGCAATAAAATAATGTCTCGATCAGTTAAAATTCATCGAAATTTGTTACTAAAACAACAGAATGGTGCCTCTGTAAAATTAATCAGAATGTAGTTTTAACGAAAAGTTGCTCATCACGTTATTCACTATGCACTTATTTTTGCCACATTCTGTTGAAAAATAATTGCCAAAATGTGTTTGAAAGCTGAAAAAAAAGAAGGAAAAAAAAAAAAATTGCCTGATTGACGATTTTGGACATGGATAACGAAAAATAACAGAAGCAATTTTCACGAGCATACTCAAACAGGCAATGCCGAACTCACAATGCAATGATGATTAGTACGTGGGGTTTATAGTTTTTACAAGATGAGACTCACAATTAAAATCTGTGTGATCGTTCTGTATAGATAATAAAAGTAACATATGTATTTATATTAACAGCACACGCATTCTTTACAAAAATTATGATGCGTATTTTACATTTTTGTCATTGAATTATGGTGTTATATAATTTTTTTTTTTATTTACGATGGCAAGAGAAAATGACAAACTCTTACAAGATCAAAACAGTGTAAAACACACATAAGAAAAAAGAAAACAATAAGAGGAAAAAGTCAATGCCTCATCAGCAGAGTTCTAGTGCTCCAATATCTTCTCACTTCGGAGTCCCCACGCAAGGCCGGCCATCCTGCTATATGGTACCCGTCCATGAACTCGTCTTTACTACACAGCGGGCAATTTGGGTTCGGTTTGGTTTGTCTCTGTACGGTCTCTTTTTACAAAATTTAGGTTAATTAGACCAGGACCTACTGCTTAAAGTGGATTCCGAACCACTCACAGACATTTATGCCACCGCCAGGATTCGAAACTGAAGCTTGGGGCAATTTGGGCTACCAAAAATGCTAATGCGATGCAGATGGCTCGTCAAATGGAGTATGGTGATATAAATGCATAGAATGAGCTTGCTTTCTGTTGTTTTTGATAGGATCTTATATCTTTGCCATCTAATTTTATGTTTTTTGCAGCGTAGGGAGTTAAACAATTGTAATTTGTTAATGTCCCATGATTTATAGTGAAAAAAAACTGCAAGAACCTTAACATTATTCATATATTATATAATAATGAACTCCAGTGTTTATTATGAAGTGATTATTAGAGAAAATAGTTGTAATGTTGCATTTAACTAATCCTTATTAATTAAATATTAAAATTTCTGATAACTCATCTTAAGAAAATTCATAATCCATGTTTTTGCGATAAATATGTTAGCAAAGCAAACTCATTAAAATTACGAGAGGATCTAGTGTTGTTTCTTATCCCACTTGATTGACAGCAACATCTAGACCAAGTCCATGAACCTGTGATGAGTCATGATAAAGGATAAAAAATGCAGCTTCGTTTTGTCCTTGGTCTTGCTTTACAAAGACATGCAACAACCAAACCAGACAACCAATGGGAGAAGTCCGCCTTTATCCTACCAGGTTATATCTCTTGGCACTGGGCACCAATTTTATTCGCCTTTTAAGACATGCATGGGCTACAGTGGGGCTATTCTGACCCTTATCCACACCAGGAGAAGTTTTAGTGAAAAAGTTATCTTATTGCGATTTGAATACAACATTTTAGCATTAGCAAGCAAAATTGGTGGCAACCCGGATTGGACTTTTAAAAAAAAGCAATTATTTAACATTATGTTTATTATATATTTACTTTCCTCGATTAGCCTTAAGAAAAAGACTTCGTATTGCCTCACAACACCCAAGTAGAAAACATAAAATCACATCAATTAGTTAAAATTCTTTAAAATTCGTAACCTAAGTAATAAAATATGCTTCTGTAAAATTAACCAGACAGTTCATTGTACAAAAAAATGCACTCCTTGAAAATATTCAGAATATTAGGAATTTCGTACTCGTTATCTTATTCCTCGAAAATATACGTATTGAAAGTTGATCATATAAAATAAAATGACTTTCCATGTGGTTCAGGGTTAGAATAGCCCCACTGTAGCCCATGCATGTCGTAAAATGAGTATCCAATGCCCAGGGGTATAAATGAGGGGGGGGAAAGACGGACTTCTCTCTTTGAATACTCCATGTCTATGTGCCGCAAAGTCAATGACAGAAAGAAACTGCATTTTTTTACTCTATACCATGATTCATCACATGTTCATGGACTTGGTCTAGACCAGGGATGGGCAAACTTTTTCGGTCGTGGGCCAAAAATCGAAAAAAAAAAAAGTTTGGCGGGCCAAGATAAATTTTTCTAAAATTTTAAAAACAACATGCAAGTATTATGATTTAAATACGTTAATGAGATGAAGGAAATTGCAATTTCATTTTTAAAAATTCCTTATATTGAGGTTCGAAGTGAGATGCACTGATGCTAAGGAATGAGGCTAAATGCTCATCTGTCAGTCTACTTCTGAAATAATTCTTTCTAAGGATCATAGTTGAAAACACTTGTTCACATATATAAGATGAAGCAAACATAGCATTGATTTTCTGGGCGTGGATATTAAATTTGGGAAACTTACTTTCGATAATGATTTGTACATATTTTGATATAATGATTTGGCATATTTCGAAACAACTGCTTGAGATGATTGCTAGATTGCAACTCAATTCATTCAACCTGCAAATCTGACCTCACTGTTTCATAATTTGCGTTGAAAGGCATGATAAGAATATCTAATTCTGTTTGAATGGCATTGAAATCAGCACTCGAACTCAAAATGCAGTTTTTTCAAGTCATCTTCATAATTCTTAAGCTTTTCTTCATTTACTAAGGGTATTGAATTTAACCTCGGAAAATGAGACAAGTCGTTCTAAGCTAACTGCCCAGCAAACAGATTAAGTTTTAGTTTAAAAGTCGATTTATTTTTTGTAAAACAAAAATAGAGAAAGTAAAAAGATCATCAGTCCTTTGGAAAAAGAGGAAGAAAAAAAAAACATTTAATCAAATTAGACCGATATATATAATATATATTTCTTTTAATTTGCCTCGGTCCGGCAAATTAAAATTCTATCCACGGGCCGGATAGAATCTTCCAGCGTGCCGTAGTTTGCCCATCCCTGATCTAGATGTTACTGTCGACTAAACAATAACAATAAAATGACGATAAAAGATTTGTTGAGGATTACTGGACCTTTTAAATCCCTAATCTACAATCCTGCTGGTAGATAGAGATTTATTACATTGACTTGCCTAATAAGTTGAGCCAGTGTTAGATGGTGTACAAAACAGAAACCGCCTATGCATTATTAAATATTAATATGCAATAATAATAATACACAAGCAATATTAGAATTACAAATGCTGATTACGCACAAATAAAGGATTTTGGAATGAAGGTAAAAATTATGGCTGTGGATGAGGTCCTTTTTAATTTTGCTCGAGAGGGTGATATTTGCATTCAATTTCTACTTCATCAATATTGTAGAGATGATGATAATGTATTTGGAAAATATTCACGATGAATGCTTCTCTTATTATAGATTGACACGGAGATCCTTGGCCGCATAGCGGCCACTAGCTCCTTCACTGTAAAACGTTGAAACATAGCGCTGGTCTCATGCCCTTTCAGCTAATAAGAAAAATAGATAATCAAATGCCCTTTTTTAAAAAAGATTTATTTATTTAATAAAATTATAAACGGAAAAATAACAAAAATTTCAAAAGTGTAGATGTTGATGAAATCAGTTGCATGTAATAAAAAAAAAGTAAATAAAACAGAATGAGCAAAGGTCTAATTAGGAGAAAAATTAGCTTAGGAGAAAAGCGAACTTTTTTTCATCTAGGCAGTTGTAAGGAATTAATTTAAAATATTCAGAACAGTGCAAGAAATAAAGGTCAAGATTTTGCTATGATTTACGGGAAGAAATATCATAATCGTAATTTTGTAGGATATTTAAAACAGGGTTATTGATGTTTCGCATATCATTATAGAATTTAGTATAAATTTTGTAAAGAAATTGTCTTAAACTTGGAATCGAGAGAGCTCGTCTAATATCGTCATTACGAAAGTACCAGGGTGAATTCGTTAACATTCTGAGAGTTTTGTTCTCAAGCCTTTGAATAATTTCAAAATTTGTACGTGCAACAAAACCCCAAACTGGGCTTGCATAAGCTAATACTGGACGAAGATGAGAGAGATATATTAGAATTTTGAGATTAAGAGGTAAAGCTGAATTTCTATTGATTAATGGATAGAGAATACTAAATTGAGTATTGAATTTATTTCTAAGGTTGTAGATATGCGATTACGATGAATGCTTTAAGACACGAAGTAAAAGAAGCAGATGATTTATTCCCGATATTGAACAAACGATATCATCGCTGCTTGTGACACAGTCGGAATAAAAGTTAAATTGCTCTAAACGAACTGCTCTCCCACCATATGTTGAATGCTGTTCTTATATTTACTATATTTTGTGATGGATATATTGGACTGAAAAAAAATTACTACTTTCTAAGAAGTCTGAATGTCTGGCGCTCTGTGCCACATGTTTCGGATTCGAGTTCTGGCGGTGCCATGGATGTTTGTAGTGATGGTTCGGAATCCACTTTAAGCCTAGGCATTGGTCTCACATGGCTGTAGAGTCACTGAGCCAAGCCAGACTTCTACCCACGGGTCCTCATCACAACAGAAGCTGCTCCCTCCCCCTTCAACCATGAGTCCATACAGGCTCGTAGGCTTGATCTAGATATCTATCAAGGGGGATAAGAAACAACAATACTTTCAAATGGAAAATATTATTATATGTACAAAGGATTCTGAAAATATATTTATGGAGTAAAAAGGACGTAAACTCTAAAGAACAAAATTTCAGTCAAATTTCGCTGTGCCCGTCCACAATAATGCCACATTTCCGTCAAGGGGTCGAACGGCGAGTGACTGGTCAACGCTTTACCCCTAAGTTAAAAGACCCGCGATTCATTGTGGCTTAACGCAATAAGAATTTGATGTTCGAAACTCGACCGTCTTCTTTTGTATACTTAGGACTGATTGTTTAATTAACCGGGAACCTACAGTTTAAGTGGATTCTAACCACTAGCAAACATACACGGCAAGATTCGAACCAAATGGTACCAAATACCAGAACTTTTAGCTATCAAGACGTTGAACACAGCATTAAAAAAAAAAAAAAAAAAAAAGATTTTCTATGATTAGTTGGCTTAGGGTCGCCATGGCACCGAGTGCAATATTTGTTGCCATGCAAGCATTACCTATCTATGAGATATTTAATGTTAAAAAAAAAACTCTGTATTCTCGGTAATCTTTAATTTTGGAATTTCTATTTTGAAGTACAAATTATTGTTTTCGATTTAAAAATATGATTAAATAAACTGATCTATTTGAAGATACATTTATAATATTTATATATTCTGTAACAGCGTAGAACGCCACAATCGATTCTCGTTGTTCCTGAACATAGTAAATAAAATTTAAAAAATCGTGATGTTTTGCTGCTGAACGGAGGAGAAAAAAAATTTGTTGCCATGGAAACAGATCAGAATTTGCAGTTGTCTTGCAGAATTCCGCATTAGGGGTCTAAAGGCCGAGTGATAGAGCTCTGGCACTTGGTGCCACAGGTATCGGGTTCGACTCCCGGTGGTGCCATGGATGTTTGTAGTGGTGTGATTCGGAATCCACTTTAAACCTTAGATCCCGGTCTAATATGAGCGTTATGGGGGTAGTGTTACCCGCATCCGTGGCATATCCTCAAGCTACACGTGCTCCATTGGCAGTGCTAAATGAGTAACAGCGTTAATCGGTGCAGCCCACACAGCATGCCTTCTTAAGCCTAGTTTGTATTGGGCTGCTCACTGAGACATGGTGGATACGATCCAGTTTTCAACGCAGTTAAAAAAAAAGTATTCAGCATTATACTACTGTGTCCAAAAATAAGACCAATTTCCAATTTAAAATTCTCGAGGCTTATAGAATTTCAATTTTTTTTTCTTTTTTAGGTTGCTGGCACTGTCCTTGACATCAGTGTGAAATTTGACGTCAAAATATTCATTAGTGTTTGAATTACGCTTGGCTTTGTGAGACGCTAAAACGGATTCCGGTGATTTTTGAAATGTCTGAATTCATTGAGCAAAGAACTTGCATTCAATTTTGTTTGCGGAAACGTATAGAATGTTGCAGAAGGTATTCGGTGAGCATTCCTATATCGGAAAGAAATGTTTAGAAGTGGTAAAAACGGTTCAAAGAAGGTAGAGAATGCGTTGAAGACGTAGCGCCCTCTGGTCGACCCTCAATATCAACCGACGAAGCTCACGTGCAAAAAAAAAATTAAATATTTGGTGCTTACAAATCGTTGATTTACGATTAGAGACCTTGCTGATGATGTTGGAATTTCAAAAGGATCGGGCAATTCCATTTTGAGCCTCAAACGTCAAATCTCGATGGGTACCGAAAACACTGAATGCGCCAACTCCCACTGCATTGATTCTTCGCAACTTTTTCGCCAAAAATGAAACCCATATCATTCTACAACCACCGTACTCACACCGTGCGACTTCTGGCTATTCCCTAAATTCAAAAGATCACTCCGGGGACACCGTTTTGAGTCGATTGAAGATGTTCAACGTGAATGGCCGCGCGCTTTAAAGGCCATCCATGACGATGACTTTTTAGCATGCATTGAGGATTGGAAAAAAAGTTGGCATAAGTGCATTGTGTCCAGAGGGGATTACTTTGAAGGCAATGAAATAAATTTGAAAGAATAAATAAAGAGTTTTTGAAAAAAAAAAATAATAATTGGTCTTCTCTTTTTTGCACAGTAGTATGTCTCTGAGTTATAAAGTTGAAGAATATCACATTCTATGAGATTAGAATACTTATTTCTTTTGCACTGTTGTCCTAAAAAAAATCTTTCTCTAATCTATTCAGATACCTTAGCTAACAAAAACAAGTCATCAGGGCAGTTACCATACTTTTAGGTTTTTTTTAACTCTACCAGCAGAAAGTTTCACATTTTTGTGGTGCTTTATCCTTAATCTTGTGAGAGCAGTTGCTGTTTTTCTGCAATATGGTATTTAGTTTTGATCTTAGAAGGAATGATAAGTTTAGATTTTGTCAAGGCATTTGCATCTTCAAAAGAAGTGGGAATGACAGCATGTTTCTTTCTTGGTACTTTAAATGAGATATTATATAATGAAACCCCCAACTGAGACTTTTTATACCAACTCTTGATTTTTTTTTTTTTTTTTTTTTTTTTTAATTTTATGGTATTACACTGAAGTGACAAAAGTCATGGGATAGCAATACGCAAATTTTCAGATGGCAGTAGCATCGCGTAGAACAGGTATAAATGCGCAGTGCTTTCATTTCTGTTCAAGTTATTCATGTGAAGAGGTTTTGACGTGATGATGACCGCACGACGGGAATTAACAGACTTTGAACGCGGAATGTTAGTTGGAGCTAGACGCATGGGTCATGCCATTTCGGAAATCGTTAGGGAATTCTACATTCCCAGATCCACTGTGTCAAGAGTGTGCCGAGAGTATGAAATTTCAGGCACCATGGACAGCGCAGTGGTCGACCGCCTGCACTTAACGACCGAGAACGGCGACTTCTGCAAAGAGTTGTAAATTCTAACAGACAAGCAACACTGCGTCAAATAACCGCAAAAATCAATGTGGGACGTACAAGGGACTTGTCTGTTAGAACTGTGCGGAGAAATTTCCTTTCTTGGGATATTCCAGCAGAAGACCGACTCGAGTGCCTTTACTGACAGAACGACATCGCTTGCAGCGACTCTCGTGGGCACGGGAGCATATCGGTTGGTCCCTAGATGAATGGAAAACCGTGGCCTGGTCCGATGAGTCACGATTTCAGTTGGTAAGAGCTGATGGTAGGGTTCGAGTGTGGCGCAGACCCCACGAAGCCATGGACCCAAACTGTCAGCAAGGCACTGTTCAAGCTGGTGGTGGCTCCGTAATGGTGTGGGCTGTTTTATCATGGCATAGACTTGGTCCTCTGGTGCGGCTGGACCGACCATTGACTGGAAATGCTTATGTTCAGCTACTTGGAGATCACTTGCAGCCATTCATGGACTTCGTGTACCCAAACAACGATGGGATTTTTATGGATGACAATGCGCCATGTCACCGGGCCACAACTGTTCGCGATTGGTTTGAAGAACATTCTGGACAATTCCAACGAATGATCTGGCCACCTAGATCGCCCGACATGAATCCCATCGAGCTTTTATGGGACATCATCGAGAGGTCTGTTCGTGCCCAAAATCCTGCACCATCAACGCTTTCACAATTATGGACGTCTATCGAGACAGCATGGCTCAATATTCCTGCAGAAGACTTCCAACGACTTGTTGAGTCCATGCCACGTCGAGTTGCTGCACTTCGCCGGGCGAAAGGAGGGCCGACACGATATTAAGAGGTATCCCATGACTTTTGTCACTTCAGTGTATAATCTTTACTAATGTAGTTAAGAGAATTTGTAAAATAAATTCAATGGCTTTTATATCTATAAAAACCGTTTTGCTTAACAAAGTTTTTTTTTACATTTTTAAAGCAGTAGTATTGGCACTTACTTAAATGACATTCTATTAGGTACTTATAAAAAAAAATGCATATATCTTACAAAAAATAATAGCATCAAATTAACAGGTATCAAGTATTATAGAATAGAAGACAAGCAAAAGAAAATTATACATTTTGGTATATTTTACATAGAATATGCTATATTTGTAATACATTCAATCCCCCCTTCCACCCTTAAATAATAGAGTACCATATTTAAGATCTTCTTTGGTTGATCCAAGATAATATTTTATAAGCTTCGGTGCTGAGAAAAGTATTTCAACACTATTTGGTATGCTGCTAAAGCAGTATCCATTTTTGCTACTGGTTGTATTACTGAAGGATTCAATTGAATTGCTTTGAAGTGAGCATTAAATCTTCGCAGCAGCCTATATGCATTCTCCACTTACTACGCTCTCTGACAATTTATCAGAAGTTATGTTTTGTCACGTTTTTTGGTTTTGAAAGGTGTGCTGGCGAACCACACTGCCCTTATCAAAGGGTAATTTAATAATATAATCTTATTTTAATGGAATGAGCTCTTGCACACTTTATTTGTGATGTGCCTTGATCATCAAATAAAATAGCTTCTTTAACATTCAATTTTAATATTAATTTCTAAAATTTTAGAAAAATATAAAATATTTTTATAAAAGAGTCAAGTTTTACAACTGATTCCTTTAAAAATGCTTGATTCCTGATTCTCCACCTATAAAAATTACATTTGTCATAGATCTTGAAAGATTGCACAGGAAAGATAACAGGCTCAGTAGTAGATAAAGCACATACTACAAGAAAATACAATATTTAATAAGCACACAATTACAGTGAAAAAAAATATATAATAAACGGATTCCTGAGAACAGTATGTTTTTAAAGTTTTTTTACATTAAATTTTGTTTTACACTAGCAGTTTAATTTCCAGAATATAAAACAATAAAAATCCACATAAACATGACACCTTTACTGAAGAATTGTAGGGCAATTTGTGCATCTATATTGAAAGAGGCCCTATCTCATCATTAATTTACGGTAAAGATATCAAAATAAAGTTTTCTTTAAAAAACAAACAGTTTTATATAATAACAAACGTCGATGCAATATTTGCTATAACTGCTAATAAATTCACAGTGATAAATATATCAGATTTAACACTGAAAATCAATTTGGAAGGAACCAATATGTTTTTACATTTCTTTACAGAATTTCAGGGCTATCCTAAAAGTTACCATATTTCTTCTACAAGGCATCCACCAAGTAAAAGTAAATACTTGCACTCTGCCTGAGATTTACAAATTTCATAAAAAGTCCAACAACCAAAACTTGAATATAATTCATTAATTCTAATGCTAAGATCATAAAATGGGCTTTATTCTTGCCTTATAAGTGCACATTTGGAAACTTCTTTGTAGAATAAAAGCATTTAACATATTAAGTCAGACAAATTAAACAATTTAAAAAATGAATAGCAATAAAAATAATTAAATAAAAGAACAAATAATATTTATAAAACATTTTCTTAACAATATTAATAGAAAGCATACACAACAATATCCTTTCAATGAAAAAAAAATAAAATAATTAAAGGTAGTGATCCTTTGTCTAAACTTTGTTTGACATGAACCAAAATATAAAAAAAGTGAACTCAAAACAAAAAATAATGGAAAAGATTTATATAAAAGAAATAAATATACACAATATATTCATATGATGTTTAAAATAATTTTACACGATATTTTATGCAATTTTTACTTCAGATTTGAATTAATCAAAGTGTTTAGATTTTATATAGCTTGTAATAGTATCTATTTTATCTGATATTTTTAATTCAGGAGAAGGTATATTAGGTAGAAATCCATGCTTATTGATGTTTGGTTTAGGTAAATCACATTCACAGCAAGCAGTTGGATATTCGAATATATAGTCATGAAGCAAAGCCTGTAAATTAATGAAAATATTGCATTAACAATAACAATTAGGTTTTAACAAATAATAAAATATAAACAATATTACACTAAAAATAAATGCCATCATAATAATTGACTTAATAGATAAGTATCACAAAAAATTTTAAAAATTAATATTGAAAACTTTATAGGTATTCAAATTTTTCATGTCATTTAGGAGAAATTGATAGAATTATTTATACTGTAGGAGAATGCTTCTCTCCATTCTGGCTTTCTATTTTTTTTCATACATAACATAAATAAGGCAGAGTGAACAAATGATCAGACATTAATTGATAGATCATAAATCCTATGACACAGACAATTAACACTAGATGAAACAACATTTCCCTCACCCCAATCCCCAATATACAAGAGAACACACATTTCAAGTACCATTGAGATTGAAATGAACCAATTTTTTATGAGTTGTTCAGCTCTTTTAAGCTCAGGTCTTGATGAACTTTTAAGAAGATTTCCAGGAAAATATCCTTTCGATACAAGTATTTTGAAAACCAAGTACTCCTTTGTAAAGTTATCAAAAAAATTAGCTGATTTTAGAGATTGCATGCTGACATGCATTTTTATGAAAAGACAAAAAAAAAAAAAAAAAAAAAAATTACATTCATAAAAATGATTTACAGTTATTTAGAAAGTAATGTTGCATATGAAGGGGAAAAACTAATTTAATAATGAAATTAAATTTTTTTCAGAACTTGCATTTTGATGTTACTATTTTGTGAAATGTCCATTTTTTTAGAATAGATATTTTAAGTATTTTTTAATAATACAAATTTTGTAATCTTGTGAAATTTCCAAATTTCTTGTAGATAATAATTTTTTTAAATCAGTAAACAATATTCAATGCATTCCTGAAGAATGGAATGTTTTTATTATTATTATTAAACAAAACAATTTCTTACACATTTTTGTCTTATAAATGAAGTTGCAGTCTTAAAGCAATTTCCTTTATGGTATCGCAAATACTAAAAACTATAACTAACACTTTGTTTAAATAAGATATTGGTGGAACAGCTTTTGATAAAAATTATTTTATTGGATTGGACAAAAAAAAAATTATTGATTGGACAAAAAAATTCTTAACACATATATGAATTCGTTTCGTTTTGAACTTTAGGAATTTAATCAAAAGATGATCACTCAAGGAAACATTAATTTAAACCTAAATTTTTAAAAAATGATTAAAAACTAGAACAATTACTGTATATTTCTGTGCGTAAGTCAAAAATATTTATAACTTTTTCTAAAGCTAAATTTTGGGAGTTGACTTAAGCAGGTAATGCTTTGTTAAAAATGTAGGTACTTTCTGTTAGCAGAGCACAAGTGATCAATTATTGAATATATCATGTTTTATGAAATATAAACTAAAGGTTTATATTTCATACATTTATGAAAAAAAATGAAATGAAATGAGTTATTTATTTTATGAGAATGAATTGTTTTATTTCAAAATTGTTTCCATTGCTGACTTATTACATTGTCCCCAAAATGAAAAATTTGATGTTGGCAAAATTTGGGCCAGGCTAATGCAAAAGTACTAAAATGTATACCAGAAATAATAAAATACTTCAAATAATTAGCACATAATAAAAATTACTCTTATCTTCTAATTTACTTTTTGGGTTTTCGCTAGAACATAACAACTGAATGAAAACAATGTGCAAGCTTCAGATAGGGTTACCAGAGTTATAATTATTGTCATCGGCATATTACTTTACAATGATTTGATAGGACAACGTAACACCCCTTTTACTTATTTGGCAACATTTTTGCCCACATGGCGATATGTTAATGTTAGAAAGCTACAGAAATATTTTTTTCCATTTCAGCTTATATATAGGTTCTGAATTTTGTACAGTTTTTTTTTTTAAAGAAAAACGTTTTTTTAGATTATACTTGGAAATATATGGCATTTTTTTTTTTTTTGCTTTTCGTGGTGAATATTTTACTTAAGTCTTTCAATAAAAATATGATATACTTGTAATAAATTATGCCTTATTCAGGTTGTACTGAAAATATTTCAAGATTTTTTTTTCTGGAAGTAATTGTCTTATATTCGTATAATACTTGAGATGAACTAGGACGAAACTCTTGTAGCGATATGCAAGCAGGTTGCTAAAGCACATGCAGGTCTAGCATGTTTTGCAGCCCTAGTTAAGCCGATGACAACTGAAATGTAATTGGCAAAGAAGGCCTTAGCTGATAATAGTGAAGATAGAAAAAAAAAATTTTGAATTAAAAAATGCTATAAACAAACAAATATGAGGTGGGGTTGAATGGCGTTTGCTATTGCCAGATTTCTCTCTATTGGGTTTCTTTCTCATATATAAAGCATGAATATGCAACTGACTTGGTTGCATCTAGGTATAATTCAAGAAAGTAAACTGTACTACTATTTGAAAGAAATTTGATCTGTAAAGGACTAGGAGAAAAAAAAAACATTTTTTTTTTCATTGAATTATTTTGCAAATCATAAAAATACCAAAATTTCTTTTAACTTTTTCAATAGAAGAATGTTCAAATCTATTTTAAGGTGATTGCAATTTAATTTTAGAAATATATTTATTTTAAAATATGTCTCATAGCCAAATATATGAGACATTAAAATTATAAGGCTATATTATTAAGACTTAATCCTAAGTTAATAAAGTCATTAAGAAGAAACAAGGCTTGAGATGGAAAGTAATTTGAATAAAAAATTTGGATACTTATTAATATCTAACATAATAAAAAAAAATCAGATAAAATTGAAGGAAGAATTAAATTAAGAAATAAATGAAATGGAGAAAATGCTAAAAATAATAATAGGGTATAAAAAAAACTTTGTAAAATAAATGAACCCTTTTTTTAAATTTCAATAAAGCCAAAGTTTTAAAAATAAATTTGTAGTTTTATTCAATAGTTTGGTATATTCTGTAAGCCAATATCCAATTAGCAAGCAATTTGAAATTTAAATATGAAATTACCTGGTCGGCTCTGATTCTATGATCTGAAGGATACACCAGAAATTTCTCCAAAAGCATTCTAGCAGCATTAGTGCTATCCGGAAATAATTTCTCCCATGGAACTGCTTGGTATTCAGGAAAAGAAATTTTATTGTAATCAGGCAATTCTGTCATTTCCTAAAAAAATACATATAAAATATTAGGATAAATAAAAACTGCACATGCTAATTAAAATTCTACAAAGAAATTCCAAAACAAAAATTTAATTTGAATGCTTTTATTTACAGGCCAAGTTTCTTCTGAAGGAGTACCTAAAGTTTGGAGGACCAGACATAACTGTTCTATGTCATTTTCACCCTATAAAACAAGGATACACATATAAGAACAGATATATACAGATAATTAACAGTAAAAAAGTAACATATATTACAAGGGCAGTAATGATAAATTCATCTTTGTAATAATGCTTTTCTTACTAAGTAGTCACTCCTGAAGCATTTAGTGTCCATTATAATGTCTATTTTATATGGGGGAAGAAAAAAAAATGTGGGTTTTTAGGTTATTCCCTTTCATTTTGGCTTCACAAGAAAAAGGGATAGTCATTCATAAGTTTGAAGAAAGAACTGTGGAGAAATCATGATAAATTACGTTCTCCTTAACCATCGGGCAGATAGAGCTGTAATTTCTTTACGACAAATTCGAATAACAAATTTTAATTATCTCTATTCAATCCTTCAATTATTTGGAATTGCAAATTATTTTAATTGATAATTATATTTAAGCAATTCTTAAATTATTAGGAATGGTGGATTACTTTACTTGGCTGCTCTTTGATGAATAGTAATTATATTTTCATTTGTATGAATTTAAGGGATCTATGCATACTTGTTATTAGGTCTACGGATTCTTTTGCTAAAATTTAAGCTATTGAAAATATATGAGTCTAAACTTAAATTTTTTTATCAATTTATTTTTAGTATGAAATTTTTTTTTTCACCTTTCAATGGTTTTTTTAATAGTAATATGCAAGGTGTGAAAAAAACATTTTCTTAGAGTCTAAACACACATGTATGAATTTGTTTTGTTATAATTTTCTTTCTATGTAATTTTTATTATTATATGCTCCCTGTGTAAGTAAGCATAAAATAATAATATATATATATATATATATATATACACTGAAGTGACAAAAGTCATGGGATAGCAATATGCAAATTTTCAGATGGCAGTAGCATCGCGTAGAACAGGTATAAATGCGCAGAGCTTTCATTTCTGTTCGTTATTCATGTGAAGATGTTTTGACGTGATGATGACCGCACGACGGGAATTAACAGACTTTGAATGCGGAATGTTAGTTGGAGCTAGACGCATGGGTCATGCCATTTCGGAAATCGTTAGGGAATTCAACATTCCCAGATCCACTGTGTCAAGAGTGTGCCGAGAGTATGAAATTTCAGGCATAACATCCCACCATGGACAGCGCAGTGGTCGACCGCCTGCACTTAACGACCGAGAACGGCGACTTCTGCAAAGAGTCGTAAATTCTAACAGACAAGCAACACTGCGTCAAATAACCGCAGAAATCAATGTGGGACGTACAAGGAACTTGTCTGTTAGAACTGTGCGGAGAAATTTGGCTTTCTTGGGCTATTCCAGCAGAAGACCGACTCGAGTGCCTTTACTGACAGAACGACATCGCTTGCAGCGACTCTCGTGGGCACGGGAGCATATCGGTTGGTCCCTAGATGAATGGAAAACCGTGGCCTGGTCCGATGAGTCACGATTTCAGTTGGTAAGAGCTGATGGTAAGGTGCGAGTGTGGCGCAGACCCCACGAAGCCATGGACCCAAACTGCCAGCAAGGCACTGTTCAAGCTCCGTAATGGTGTGGGCTGTTTTTTCACGGCATGGACCTCTGGTGCTACTGGACCGAACATTGACTGGAAATGCTTATGTTCAGCTACTTGGAGATCACTTGCAGCCATTCATGGACTTCATGTACCCAAACAACGATGGGATTTTTATGGATGACAATGCGCCATGTCACCGGGCCACAACTGTTCGCGATTGGTTTGAAGAACATTCTGGACAATTCCAACGAATGATCTGGCCACCTAGATCGCCCGAGATGAATCCCATCGAGCATTTATGGGACATCATCGAGAGGTCTGTTCGTGCCCAAAATCCTGCACCATCAACTCTTTCCCAATTATGGACGTCTATCGAGACAGCATGGCTCAATATTCCTGCAGAAGACTTCCAACGACTTGTTGAGTCCATGCCACGTCGAGTTGCTGCACTTCGCCGGGCGAAAAGAGGGCCGACACGATATTAAGAGGTATCCCATGACTTTTGTCACTTCAGTGTGTATATATATATATGTATATATATATATATTTTATAACTAACTATATATATATATATATAGTTTATTATTATTATTTTTTGTATACTGTGATGTATTGTCAAGATATTGCAGCTTTTAGTTATAGATATTCGTTTTCTTGCTTGTATGGTAATTTTTCTAATTTATGGTAAAAAATTTAACTGTAATAAATGTTTACTTTTTATTCTTGTATTTCTATACCAGTATTGCCCAGCTTCAATGAAATTATATGTATTTCATTTTAACATATCTAATCAAGAAAAATATGAGGAAAGAAAACATGTTCCATACAATAAAATTGAACTCAAAATTTTATATTTAAAGATGATAGAAAATCTAATATAATCATTTACAGAATGAGACTATATTTTGATGATCTTTTAATATTATTAATGAATTTAGTTCTACTATGACATAAAAATTAAAATATAAAACACATTAACAAACATTTAATTGAAAAACATAAGCCAAAAAAACATAAGTAAAAAAAAAAAATTTAAGTATTTTTCTTTCATAAGAGCATCAGCAAAATACATTTCTTAGTACAATACATATATAATGCACATAAAACCATTAATCAAATCATTTGGTTTTCCCATATAAGTTCTTCTTAACGACCAAGACAAAAAAAATTGATATAATTTTTAAATAATAGAGAAATAAAATTTATATTTTAATCCTAAATAAAATATCTATGCAAACACTTTATCCCAACTGGTATTTGACTTTTTAATTTATAAAAGCAAATTATAAGAAGTTTTTATATTTGTTTTAAATATTCAAATTTATACAAATTTGTTTTAATAATAATTTAACCAAATTATTTCAAATAAAAATCTCAGCAAAGAAAATATATTTCCAGAGAACTTATGTAAAATCTCTAATTTATATGAAATCAAATGATTTATGCAACTTATGCTAATTTTACATAATAAAAGACATTCAAACTTTACTTTTTTACAAGTTATTTTTCTGTAGTAAAAAAGACCTCACATTTTTTTCCCCGAAAATTTCTCTATATTTGTAGGCAATACTTCCTGCATAGTCACATAGAAACAAAAAACCACAACAAAGAAAGAAAAGAAGTGAAAGTTCTATTCAGATAGTGGTGATTTTTTGACTCTATATGTGCTACAGGTTTAGAGAAATTCAACAAAATTATGATTGCAGCATACAGATGTAAGGTGAGAGAGATCTTGCGAGTGTTTCGATGGATAACAAATTAGGTGACAGTGCAGATTACTCTGAAATTTATGAACATAAAATAGAATCCGACAAGAAGTTAAATTTTAAAGATTCGGATCTGTGCAATGAAGAATACAATAAGTTTTATTTTGGAAAATATGGAACAAAATAGAGGGGTGGGGGAGGAAATCCTCTTTCAAAGTGTACAAACATGATTTGTCAATATTGTGCCAGTTCTGATGAGTTTTCTGAATAGCAAAAATATGATTCAACATAATTATTTGAAGTATTTGCTGTCAAACTTATAAAAGAGAATTTTTTAAATGTACAAAGAATAAATGTATTCCACCTTGTGTAAACACAATTGTAAAAAGGTGCTAAATATGCCATAAATGCAAAGTGTCTTAAGAAATCAGCAGTCCTTCGCCTATATAAAAAGTCTGATAGAAAGACATTATCCACTTTTTGTGAAAAATAGGATGAATCTTTAGTAAAACACATTCTTTTATAAACTGCAAAAGTTGTTCTGAAGAACGTAAAGATGAACAGTCTTTTTATAATTGAAAAAGTGTCAAAAATAATATAATGTTTATGTATGCAAACAATTAAATCGGAATTCTGAACTGATTTTTCATGTTGAATAGTGAAATTTCATTTTCTGGAATTTTCAACTGTGAAATATAATCTAAATCATAGATTTTATTATAATTTTAAAATATTTTTAACAGAAAATTGTATTTATTTTATATATAAAATTATTAAATGTATTAAAAAGAGTAAAAAATGAGTGTCCTTCAAAAAGAGAATAAAAAAATCAGAGGTAAGTTAAAGTTATTATTTTCTATTTTAGAATTGTAAATTAAAGGAAATCTTATATAAGAAGAAATTCAAATATTAAGAGTAATTTAGTTTTTGTTAAAAAAGTTGATATGTTGATGAGAAATCAGCATAAAAATTAAGGTCGAATCAACGTCATGCATGTGTTCATGTTGTAAAATTGAGTGTCTATACTATCATTCCTTTTTTTAACATTTAAAAAGTTAACATATAAATATTCCACTTTTTTTCTGTAAAAAAGATAAAATTTTAAATTTTTTTTCATTTAAAAATGTTTTATTCACTTTGAATTATTGTTTAACAGATTATAGAAAAGTTATTATTACTAATTAAAATATAATAACAAACCCTGAATAGAGGAAATTTGTTCAGCATTTCACCAAATATGCATCCCACTGCCCTAAAATAAATTTATAAAAGTGAATTTATTCTGGAAATTTACAGAAAAAAAAAATCAGACTGTTGCTGAGAACATCTTTGTAATTTAAAATATAAACACCTAAAATTAATATAAAATATATGAATTTTTTATTAGCATAACCATGCAAGTTTTACAGGCAGAAATAATTTTTTAAAGAAAACATTTCCTAAACTCAAAATTAATTTTTAATTCAATCATATATTAGTAATTAGGTTCCTTAAAAAAAATATTTCCAATCTACAAAATAATAATAATAATAAATTCTGACATATATATTTTTTCTTAGTTCAACATAAAATTTTATCATTTTAAAACTGACAATAACTATAATATACAAATTTTCATATTTATGTACCATTTTAAAACTACTTGACTATTATCAAAAATACGAAAACCTAATATTATTTCAGATATGTAAAAAAAAAAAAGGTTATAATTTAGCTTAATATAAATATAATAAAATTTAACTTATAATTTTGTCTTAACTTTTATTAATTATGCAATAAAAGAAAATTATATTTTATGCAATATAATAAGCATATCTTTTATACAGCATTTGAATTTTTATATGATAACAGTATTAAACTTTAAAAAAATTATTAATGGTGTATTTAAAAAATATTTGCAATTTAAATTAAGCTAACAAATTTATACGATATGTGAAATTATTAGTAGATATTTTGGAAGAGACACTATTAAAACAAAGTTACATTTAAAATTTATTTTTAATTTAGGTTGTGATATAATACTTACCATTTTTTTTTCATGAAATATTTATGATATAAAATCATTGAAAACTTATGATAAAAAAATCATTGAAAACTTATGAAAGAAAATTAAATGAGATAATTGCTATAATATTTCTTAACAATGTAATAGAACAATTAGTTGTTTGAGATAATTTAATCTATTACTTTATTTCAGTTATTTAAACAAAAATTATGTGATTCTATGTATTTAATTATATTGTGTATTTTAAACTAACAATTATTTGCTTGTTAAAATTTTTTTAAATTATATATATATAGTAAAATTGACTTTAAAAATATCATTTTCTATGTATAACATAAGGATTATATACTTAAAACTATAAAATTTCACATTACAAATTATACATCCCTGTATACAAATCCATGGACATTTTTCCACCCAGAAATTTTATAAAAAATAAATTTGTGTCATAAAAAAAATGTTTTTTGACAACAAAATTGACAAAGCTTAGTGCGAGAAAACAAAATGAACGATCTTGGCATAAAGAAAGGAACAATTATAAAAAATATATATATACATAAAGGATGACATGAGGGAGCCAAATTTTAACAAAATTAGAACAAAATGAAATGTATATCTTATATTAGTATATCCTAGTGAATGAAAAGAATAAAAAAGGCCAAAATAATAATTAACTTTCATACTGGTCAAAATTCTTTAATCTCTGTCAAATTAAGATTACAAACTATCAAAAAAATGTTGTCATTTTTCTTTACATTGTAGTTCTTAAAATATGTAATTTTATTCTGATAACCACTGCTTCCAATTTATAACAATTTTTTTATTAAGAAATTTAGCATAAAATGTATTTTTTAAAACTGAAATACTTTGTTAATTTTATGCTATAGATATACAAACATCTATCCTATGGATAAAATATATGTTAGGTCAAAGAACAGACATGAATCATATGTGGATTATATGAGATCTTTTATTTTTTTTGGGAGCAAAAATAATGCCAATGGTTTATATGAGACTGTAGATTATAATCAGAAAATTATAGTAGATTTTTAAGATTACAAATGAGTGCTTAAAAGCTTTACTTATCCCAATACTGAGTGACAATTATTTCGGGATAAATATTTCTTAAATGATATATAACATATACAATAAGAACTCTATATTTGAAAATAGAAAAAAAAATCAGATGTGTAAATTACAGAAAATAAAATCTGATAAAAGATATATTAGCCTGTTAAAGAAAATTTACACTAAAAATATAATAAAATGTTTTTTTGAAATTTTTAAAAATAGCACACAAAATTACATTTTAAAACCTTACCATAAATCTACTCCTTCATCATATGACCTTGACCCATATAAAAGTTCAGGAGCTCTGTACCAGCTAAAAGTATTTCATTTATTTTTAATAAATAAAATTTATAATAAACAGCTACTTGATAACTGTTAATAACAATCTTTAATAAATAAATAATGTTAAAATACATTATTATTATTATATTGTATATAATTACTGACATTAATTTAATTATTGCTATAAATTTATCAAATAAGTACCACAGTAATAAAAATTTCTATTAGAATTTTCAGCTTTTAGATTAGATGCTGATTTTGTACGGAAAGAAATTTAAACTGAAATAGGATTTCCCTACTCACATGCAATATATATATATATACTAGAGGACCCGGCCACGCGTTGCTGTGGCTTTCTTGTATTTCGTTCAATTATTGGATACTATAATTGGTATTGTTAAGGAAGTGATTGGTAAAGAATGATGAAAAGATCAAATTAAGCTTCAACGAATAGAAAATGTTTAATTTTTATTAATTTAATGAATGAGGTAGATAATGTTGATTTTTAAGACTGTTTTATAATTATTTTACCTAATTTAATTTTTAATAATCATTACTTTCATTTAACTAAGAACTAAGCGATGAACAATATTTCTTGTTAGTCTGTCTTTCGTCAAAATAAATAAATTCGATGGTTTTCAAACACGTGAGCATGCAACATACACCTGCCCATGGGAGAAACACGGATTCTGAGGTTCGATTTTTTTGGTGGTCTTTTACTGAAATTGATAATTGAAAAAATACAATACAATTAAAATAAAATCGGGATATAATAAGAAAAGACTTTAAAAAAAATTCACAATAAAATTCAAATGCAAACGATCGTTTAAGATACACGAACACCTTCGAAGAAATTTTTTTGAAATTTTTTATTTTTGTACATATTTTTGGATTGAATGTATCTAAAAACTAATGATTTCCCATAAAAAAATTTCATTATTATTTTTTTTTAATTTTTATAAGCTAAAATAAGGGTAGAAGTGGCCAAAAATTGATACTGTTACAAAACTTGAAATGAAATCAATATTTTTTAAATTTCTGAGTTTGTATTTGTTTGTACTAACATTTTACAGTGAACAGACCTCTGGTAAATTTATATCTTTATTATTTATTATTTTGTGCTAGTTTAAATGCTGTCGACACAAAATTCTTCCAAAATTTGCATGTAATTCCAAGTTTATAAATTAAAATAAAAAATATTTATGTAGCTATAATCATTTCCCTGTAAATATTTATGAAAAACATAAATACAAAGTTTTGTAGCATTTGGATCAAAATTACTTGTATTACGGTGTTTCACATGAAAACAAAAAGCATAAAAATTCATTCTGAGAAAAAGCTAAAAACAACTTTTAATTAGATATATTACTTTTAAAAATGTTGTAAATAGATTAAAATGTCATTGAATTTTCAAGTTCATAGTCTTATTTATTAAAAAATATAGTTTTATTTTTCCTTAAAGCTGTAAATATTTTCTGAGCTTTGTTTTGAAAAAGTTAAAATTTGCTCGACAAAATTTTTTTTTACAACTTCCTGCTATTTGCAAAGGCTTTTTAAAATGAAATGACCTGAATTTAAAATATTTAGCCTTTTTGCAAGTGTTTTGATTAAATATATTCAAAACCTTTGAATTTCACATAAAAATATCAACTTTAACTATTTTTTATACAATTTATTCTTTAAAATATGGATAAACATTGCAAAAATGTGATATTGTTGCAAAACTTTATAATTCAAAAATAAATAAAACATGAATAGATTTTTCCTTTGCAAGTATTTTTATGCTGGGAATATCCTTATGTAGGTAATATACTGTTTTCAAATTTATATCTCAATTATTTATACATTTTTGTATGCTTAAAGTTTGTCTACACAAACTTTTTTTTACAAATTTACAGAAATTCTTAGTTTAAAAACTAAAATAAAAATAATTTATGAATTTAGGTTAATTTCCATGTTCTATTCCTTTCGTACATTTAAAGAAAACTTTTACATTAAGTTTCAAGGCATTTAGAAAAGAAATATTTTTATTATGATGCTTTGAATGAATGCAAAATGCATAAAAATTCAAATAAGAAATAATTAAAACCAACTTTTAAATGTAAATAAAAACAAATGTACATACATAAAAATGTTATTGAGCTTTAAATTCTTCTTTATTAATATAAACACTTATTTATTTGTTTTGTTTTCTTTAAATAACTTCCAACATAAAAGTACCATTTATCAATTTTTCTTCGCCAATATTCAAATCACTCAAATTTATAACTCAAATTCTTTGTTTTTCAAATAACAAAAGTTTTTAAAATAAAATGTCCTTGATTTTCAGCTTGCAACTATTATAATACCTTTTTATAAAATTTTAATGTTATCATTATATCAAATAATTGCAGAGTTTACTTCATTTTCACACTTTTCAAAAAATCCTTAAAATTCATCATCTTTCTTTAAAATTATATTGTCTATATTATATTATCTTGTTAGATCACATTTCATTTTAGAATTCTTAATCAAATACAACACATGTTGACAAACTTTAAGCATAGAAAAGTTCAATGTTTTGATTCACAACTTTTCATTCAATATATTTTATTCCAATTCAAATTCAAACTTAGAAAATGTGTTTTTTCTTCTTCACAAAAATGTTTTATTATTTTATGATGAAAGAAATCACAAAACAAATGGAAAAGTTAATGAGCTTTAAATTCTCCTTTATTGATATAAACACTTATTTATTTGTTTCGTTTTCTTTAAATAACTTCCAACTTAAAAGTACCATTTATCAATTTTTCTTCGACAATATTTAAATCACTCAAATTCTTTGTTTTCCAAATAATAAAAGTTTTTAAAATAAAATATCCTTGATTTTCAACTTGCAACTATTATAATACCTTTTATAAAATTTTAATGTTATCATTATATCAAATAATTGCAGAGTTTACTTCATTTTCACACTTTTCAAAAAATCCTTAAAATTCATCATCTTTCTTTAAAATTATATTGTCTGTATTATACTATCTTGTTAGAACACATTTCATTTTAGAATTCTTAATCAAATACAACACATGTTGACAAACTTTAAGCATAGAAAAGTTCAATGTTTTGATTCACAACTTTTCATTCCATATATTTTATTCCAATTCAAATTCAAACTTAGAAAATAAAAAAAATATTGATAATCAAATCAGGTAATACTTACATTTGATTTATTTCTCATAAAAATAATATAAATTTCATACAATATAATTTTCACAAAATTTAAAGTAGTAAATAAAACAATAATATTCAGAACATGGGAATTTTACGTTTATGTAGTACAGGCATCCAGACACGGCACCATCTAACATAGCTTTTATTGTGGTATATCTTTCGTTTGTTGTGGAAACAAACTTTTTACTCCAACGATGAAATTAGTGCAAATAAGAATTCTGCAATTAATTATCGAAATAGCAATAAAATAGTCATTATATTATTCGAAAAATGAAGCTACGAATTCCTCTAATTGCAGTATTGCAACCCTAAATAAATTGGCGGAAAATTGGCGAAAATTCAGGGTTGCAATATTGGCGCCTTCCTCAATGGTAGATTTTAACCGATTTTTCAATTAAATACGAAAAAAATCTGTATAAAAACTATCCTATTTCTCAAGTTGGAACAAAACACACATTTAAAAAAAAAAAAGTTAAAATCGAATGGTTAGTTTCGGAGTTCATCGCGGACAAACATCGTGACACGGGAATTATATATAATAGATATATATATAAATTGACTAACTGCTCCAATTTTGTAAAAATGTATTCAGTTTACAATTATTGCAATCACACATTTATTCTTTATTTGTTGTAATGTTTTAATCTTTCTTATTTGTCAGTAAATATCAATAATATGTAAATGCTTTAAACAATGTCCATAATTATTTTTTCTACTTTTGTATGTAGAAATTAGATATACATCTTTTATATATTTATAAATGATGTGTGCATGATTCAAGCCTTGGATCCCATTGTATTTTCAATTCAATAATTTTCTTTCCCTCTAAGCTTATCTCAATTTATAAAATAAAGAATAATTCAAGTCAATTTTTATGTCCTTCATAATTAAAGTTTTCAGGTGTGCAAAATATTTATAATAATGGGATAATAAAATATAGCATACTATCATTGTATGAAGAAAATATAGAATTATTGTTAAACATTATATTTCAAAGTAACACAAATAAAATTTAACTTATAAATATTGTTGCATTAATTAAACAGTAAAACTTAGAATTAAATGAAAAACTATAAAGTAACTTAAAAACAATCATTCAATTATTAAAACAGGTAACAAAAAAAACTTCAAAAAAAAAAAGAATTGCATATTAGACTACCTTTAAAAAGCTATGTAATGAGACAAAGTGAACAAAATGAAATAAATATTAAATTGAAATATGCAAATAAAAGACATTAAAATTACATCTTTAATAATTGTTACCGATTTATATAAAAGCAGAAAATAGAACACTTAAAATACCGACAAAATAAATTACTTCAATATAACATAAAAGACACACAATTAAGTTGACATCTAAAAACTATATTTTACATAATAGTTAAAAATAAAAAATCACCGAGTAGCTACTTGATGGCTATAGCTTTGTCTTTCTTTTCCACATAAGTCAGCTTGACCAAAATCAGCAATTTTCAAATGACCACTAAAAGAAATTAACAAGTTTGCTGGCTTCAAATCCTGGAGGAAGGGGAATCAGATAATTTTAAAATATGGAACTAAAAAACTGTTTTATTAATTTTAGGATATTCATATATAACAAATTATTATAATTTTGATTTCCATTACGAAAAATAAAAGTTAAATGATTTACTATCATAAACCTTGGCTGCTTAAAAATAAAGTTATTATTATATAATATTATATTACTAAGATACAGGTAAAAAAAAATTTTTTTTTAAATTTGCAATAAAAAAATTTATATATTTGAATTACACTGATCGACAGCAATTTTGTTAAGTGGATAATCTGTTTTTTATGTACCTTTCTATGCTAAAACTGAATATACAAAAATTGCTCACCAAGTTCCTTTTTTAAATAATTTTACAAATATTCAAAAATATATGTGTACTTCCCAGATAGCAGAGTGTCTTGTATAATATAACTCTATTTGCTTGCAGTTGTATTAAAAGAAAGTGATCAGCAATAATGTATAATAATATAGATTCCAATAAAGATATCAAATACAGCCAGACTTGTGAAAACAAGTCTACCTAAAAATGATGATCTTGTTTACACAAGTCACTTCCATTTAGTTTAGACTTGTCAAATTAGAAAGGCGTTTCTATTAATTTTCAATGAACTACTTGTCTTTGGAATTCATGAGCTGAATTTTTTACAAAAAGATTCCTTAAAATGATGCAAAATTGTAAAAACATCCAAACTATTTGCATTATGTATGTGGTGAACTAATTTTGAAGTCCCAAAAAAGGAATATTGATAAAAAAAAAAAGTCATTTGAATTTTATTTCGGGTATCCAATTGCTAATCAGAACAAATCTTGGGCCCCTTATATTTGTCGTACATCTTGTTTAACATTATTTAGTGGTTGGCTTAACAAAAATTCACGACATATGCCATTTATAATTTCAATGGTATGGAGGGAACCAAAGGATCACTCCACAGACTGTTATTTCTGCATTACAAAAATTGCTGGAATAACAACCAACACCATGAAGACCATGAAATATTCCAACCAATTTATATAAATAACAAAAAATTTTAAGACGATGAATAAAAGTAGTCTAGGTTTCCGGTACTTAAAGAATAAATTTCATAGGATCTATGAGGCTAAAATAAAAGAGGGTATAATTGAAGGCCCACAGATCAGGAGCTTATGAAGGACCATGACTTTGAAGAAAGTTTGAAAGAGGTTGAAAAAAACTGCATGGAAATTTTTTAAAAAGGTCGTAACAGAATTTATTGACCATAGTAATGCTGAAAAACTATTCAGAATTTCCACAAAGTTATAAAGCTCTGGCATATAACATAGTCTTAAAAATACATTCTTTGGATTCACACTTGGACTTCTTTCCTCGATCTATAACCAACGAGCAGGGTAAGCAATTCCATCAACATATTTCAATAGTTGAAAAACATTATCAGGGAAAATATAATTGCAGACTATTGCTGAACACTAAAAAGTGATGTTTCTCAGACAAAACAAAAATCGTTAAAACTTTTAGAAATTAATATATGCAAGTAAATTAAATAAAACTAATCACTTAACAACAGTATGAATTTTTAAATTTTATATTGCAAAAAAAACCTAATCCGTTACAAAGAAATGCTAAGCAAATTTGAAATCAGAAGAAAATATTCCATAACAAAAGCCATATTAATTAATTTTTCAGATAAAAAGTTAATTTTGTCAATTAATGTTACCTCAAAGAGATTTTAAAATAATGCAAAGTTAATTTTTTATATGCAGATTTTTTTCTTTTAATTCCGAAATCAGTGCTTTAATGGGAAAAAAGACTTTATTAATAATATCTTGGTTGACATAAATGCAAAACGAACCCTTGATTTAGCTCAATTTGTTTGGTATGTTTTGTTGTATTTTAATAATAAAGCACACAATAACTCAACAATATCGTGATTTTAGAGATCTAGAAATGGAGCATACCCATAATTTTTTTTTTTATTAATATAACACAGGAAATTAAACTAATTCAGATATACAGAAGGATTAAAAAAAATTATTGCATGCATAAAGAATGTACTTAAAAAAGAATTTTAAACAATTTATATATTATCATTATTTAGAATTTATGGAACCCTAAAGAACTTTTCTTATAAAAAAGAATATGGCATGATAGATTTCAGTTTTATATGAATACAGAATCATTAAGTAAAAAAAAAAAAATCACATAATACAAAGAGAACATGCTATTGAACAATAATGTATTGTCTAAGGTATATTACATATTTTCTCAATGTGTGTAATTTCATTACTAATATTTGCTTGGTTGAACCTATTTGCTTATTTGACTAAATAATTTCCGAAAAAACAAAATTTCAAATTGCCATATTATTGTAAATAAATATAAGATTACATATATACCCTGATATATATTTAATATAATAATATTATGTGTACATATTTAATACATAATATTATTGTATTAAATATGTTTTAAATTTTAATTAATTTTCATTAATATATGGTTCTAATACGATATTTAAAGTAAAATATGATGGTAATAAAGTTTTAAAAAATTTGGTAAATTTAAAAATATCAACAAACATTTTAGAAGTTCATATAATGTATTAAGAAATGATTGGACAAGCTCTCCTAGTTTTTCTCAATCCATTTTATTTTTAATTGTATGAATGTAATTCAGTCTAAGCAATGATAGTTTTGGTATTATTGTAACTATATTTTTATACACTTCTTTTGATTAAATTTTGGTTTTACTGGCTTAATGCTCATTATAAGAGTTCAGTAAAACTTTGTTTTTGGAGATAATTATTATATTCAACGAAAGGAATTGTGCTGTTCGCATAAAATTTGTTGTTCAATAATGGTGTATATTTTTAAACATTTAAGTTTTTTGCTTTTATAACTGATTTATTTATTTGTTTTTCAATTCAAACTACAATAGTAGAAACTAGAATAAAGAAAGTAAATTAAAAAATAACTTCTTAGGGGAAAAAAAAAAACCCCATATAGTTAAGATATTCCAAAATCATGAAATTTATTAAGTTATCTAAAAAAAAAATCTCTAATTTATATAATTTTAAAATGAATTTGGTTCATGAATATAATTATTTCTACTGAAAAAAAAATGAAAAAAAAAGGGTTGTTTTTTTTTTTTGACAAAATGTAAATACTTTTGTAAATAAATGTAAATACTTTTACAAAATGTTTTTTTAAAAAAAATCTCAAAATTTAGAATAATATTAAGGTTTCTAGATATTTTGTGAAATATTAAAAAAAATAAATCAATAAAAGAGGTAATAATAGCAATTATTTCAGAATTTTTTTAAATGAAAAAGAAATTTTTTTTAAGAATAAATGTAACATAGTAACTACAGAATTTACAGTTCATAAATATTTACTATATCTTGAACTTTTAATAATATCTTCCTTTTAATTTTTAAAATTTTGATTTTTCAGCAGTCCAATATAGTTAAAATCGAAGAAAAAAAAACAACAACCCAACAACAGAAAATTAAAAAAAAACAACCCCAAATTTAAAAAAAAAAAAAAAAAAAATTTATTATTATTACTATATATATATATTTTTTTTTTTTTGACAAAATGGAAATACGTAATATTTAAAAAATATATATATCTCAAAATTTAGAAAAATATTATGGTTTCTAGATTTTTGTGAAATATTTTTTTTTTAAAAAGAGGTAATATTATAGCAATTATTTCAATTTTTTTTAAATTAAAAAGTTTCCTTTTTTTTTTTTTTTTTTTTTTTTTTTTAATTTCCAATTGCATGTAGTTATTGTTTTTCTATTTGTATATAAAAAAATGTTAAAATAACAGCTACTAAAAAAATTTGATAGAAAAGACATATATGCAAAAATTACAAATTACAAATCTTACCCTATGCATTATACCTAAATTGTGACAGTATGCAACTCCCTTTAATAACATTATTAGATAAGCTTTGATCTGAGAATCTGTCAAAGGATTTTCTGTATCACGTAAGAGAATTGAAAGATCTGTAGGCATATAATCAAAGACAAGCACCACTCCAACTCCATATGAAAATACATCATACAATTTTACGATCTATAAGAAACAATTTAGATAAATCAGAGCACAAGTTTTTTACACACACACAAAAACTTTAATTTAATACAAAATATCTAAAAGTTGCATTCATTTTTAAGTATCACAGGCAAATTTCTAGGGCAATTTATTAACTATTTATAATATTTAATTGATAGAATTAAAATGCAAATAATCAAATTTTAAAATGACATATATACATAATTTAAAACATATTAATATTGGGAATACATAAAAAATGTAATTAATACATTAAAAATACCTTCAAACATGAAAAAAGGAATTAAAGATAAATTATATATATATAAATTAATAAAATAATGTTTCAGTAAGAAATAAATTTTATATATTAAAAAAAACACCAGGTACAGTTCGATATTAAAAGCTTAAATAAAATATTTATAAAGAATAATTGCACTGTTATGTTTAATGAAAGAAAAATCTAAATTGTAAATAATAATAATAACAATAACAATAATAATAGAAGGATTTTTAATGAGTTTTTGTCAATTTGTAAAAATTTACAAGTTTCTATTTCTTTCTTTTTAGATGATGAAATTTAATGAATAGCAGTTTTTTTATAAGATATCTTTAGTAATAAACTAATAAAATTGAATTTACTCTTGTATTATCAAGATACAGGATTGACTTTCCTTTTCAAGACAATAAAATAGAATTGCTTCAGGAAGTAATTTTAAATAATAGATTGAAAATGACTTTATATAAAATAAACTTTTATAATGGTGTATATTTTTAATGAATTAATAATATTGCAGTTATTATTGTTATATTCAAAAGTTTAAATAAACCATTTCATAAAAAAAATCCATTTTTTAAATTTTAAAATAAAAAATAAAAATAAAGTCTGAATAAAAAAGCTTCAGATTAAACTCTCTCACAAAATACATTTATATAAGTCATAATCTCTCTTTGCATCAAGAGATTTATATAATTGTATTTCCTAAAAACTTAACATTTATCATTTACATTTTTTTCTTTGAATTTATAATATTTTTATCTGGTGTAAAATTCACAATACAATAAAAATTCTTACTGACTTCTTTAAAATTAAATAAGAACTAATTTTTAAAGCAGTATAACAATATATAAATTAAAAAAGAATAATAATAAATTAATAAAAGAAACTGTAATATCAATACATTGTAAACAAATAATTTTTATAATATTAACGCTTAAAAAAAAATCAATATCTTTATATACACCATGGTTCTGAATTCAAATATGTAATATAAGAGTTAAAAAAGAAATTAATGAAAATATGAATTTAATTTTTATAAAAGAGAAAAAAAAATGACTGAAAGTTACAAGAAAAGATAAACTCATACTGTTTTAATGCTCATCACTTTACAAATGTTTTGCATCCATGAATGATGAAATAATATTTTTACTAAACGTGAAAAAGTTCTCCTCCCCCCCCACCCTCAATGCTTTTACTGTCCCCATAAAAAACTTTAAACATTCAGAAATATTTTTTTTAATATCTAATTTTACAAAAGCGGTTAATTTTTTGTTAATTAAAAGCTAGAAAAATTTAATAAATTACATCTATTCAAATAAAGAAATGTCAGATTATATTTGCTAGAGCATCAATAGTGGAATAATTTAGTCTTCCATGGAATTGCCTTTTAGATCATTTTAAAAAATACATACGTTTTCATTGTTCATCTGTTGCAAAGCTTTAATTTCTCTGAAATAAATAGAAAAAAAATGTAAATTAAAATATTAGTAAAAATATGTATAAATACATTTATGATTAGAATAGAATCTTTGTTCCAATCAACATGAAATAAAGATAAAATGCATAGACATCAATTGTTTTGGTATTTTTTTTTATTTTTTTATATTTACAGAGATATCAATCAGTGATGGCAACATGACAGATAAAAAATTAAATGAGGATAATATTTCTGGTAGTCAAATTATTTCTTAACGACTACAGATGTAAATAAACAATATTTTAAAATTTTAGATAAAAACAAAAGCAAACTCTTAAATACACACAACAAAATATTACATTACAAATAACAATGCAATGAGAGTGAAAAACATTGATATATACCGTAAAGTAACACATGGAATTCCTTCATCTAAATGTTTTAAAGGAATCTTTTTTAAGGCAACAACAGCATCAGTTATTTTATTTGTGGCTTTCAAAACAATACCATGAGCTCCTTCACCAATACGTCCAATGACAGAATACTCGTCCATAGTTCTTTAAAAAAAAAAAAAAAAAATATTTTATTAAATTATTTTTAAAAATTTAATAAAGAAAAGGAATTTTATTTTAATAACCAACAGTTGTGAGCATTTTCTTGCCTACAATTCCAATAATTTCTGAAAAACTGCAAGGAAAAATCGTAATAAATATACAAAGCCCTTTGGTGAAAACCTAATTAAAGTAAAAAAAATTATTTTATTTTAGGTATCAATGCATTTTCTATTGTTCAAACAGAAAAATAAAAAGTAATAATAGTAATAAATAAAAGTAATAATAATGTTAAATTTTTATAAATTCTGATTAATGCTTATTTGAAGTTGAGAGTTAAAATGATTGAATTAAATATTAAAAGTATTTATCAATTCAATTTAACATTGCATTTAACAAATTCATCCACCAAAAATATATCGAAATCTATTGAATACTTAATTTACAAATAACTTTTGGAAATAATGAAAATATCAAATAAAAAAAGGAAATTTAATTGCTGTCTGTATTCAACAAGGAATGCAAATATACATTGATATGGGCAATGCTTCCTTTCTAGTAGAAGGCTTATAAAATTCTACTCATATACATGAATTCTTCAATTTCCTTTTAAATAACTGCAGTAATTCAATTATATAGAGATGAAAGAAGTATGAGGTTTAGGGCAGATACAGTATTTTAGAATTTTGTATGCTGCCAGTAAAAACAATTACTTCTGAAAAAAGTATTTTCATCATAAGACGGATCTGGTCTTCCATTATTTTGACAGTGTTATTTATCTTGTCTTCAACACTTATAGAAAACCATAAAAATAATTATCAAAATCATGATCGATTAAACTTTATGCAAAGAAAACCTTAATGCTTTATCATTCTAAAGAGAAACAATCAGAAACCTACAGTTTATACATATTCTCCAAAATCCATTTTAATGTTGAACAGCAGCATGAAAGATTATTAAGGTGATTAAATTACCTGTATATGTCAAAATGAATCAAGATTTAACTCAGGTTTTTATTAAATTTGATCTTTCATATAATTCAGATTAATAGGGAGCAAATTATGAATAACTATTATTTTCAAAATATCTTGCACATACAATTTATTCAAAACTTTAAGGAATTGTATTAGTTATGATTAATTGTATTCACAATGTGCAAATTGAGTTTTGTGGTTACTTGGATATATACATTCAAATATCCATTTCATAGATCTTTTATACTAATTTATTTCTTTGCTAATTTTACATGCTACTCCAGTTTACAATAGCTAGTGTTTTAAAACATCTAATGTTTTAGAAGTTTTGCTTATATTTATAAAAAAAAAAAATGGATTTTCTTGACAGTTATCAGTTTAACATTCCTTTTCTCCTATATAACAGTATATTTACAACTTGTAAAATAGAAATAATCCAAAATGTACTAGGAAAGTTTTAACTATATTTGTTAGATTCTATATAAAATGCTAATTTAAAAACCACTAATGACAGGCATTTTCATTATTTTGATAACTACCAGCAATATTACTAAAAAGCATTGTTGGAAAAATATTTATATTATACAAATATTTATTTCAAGTGTTTATTCTTTAAAACAAAATGTATAAAAATAGTAATATAATAATGATAATAAAAATGTATAGATTAAAACTATTATAAATTTATAATGATTTTGGAGTTTCAACATCTTTGAAAAGAAATTTCTTGCATATTAAAAAGTTCAATTGCAATTTTTGAAATAAAATAAAATCTGATCTTTCACTCTGATAATTAAGCATGTTTAGTTTGTCGAGTCATTTAAGAAATTCCAAAGTCACATTAATTTGGATTACTTTTCATGTTAACATAGTAAAATGATTATTACAAAAGACATATATGCATAAAATGAATTTGTCAAAAAACTACTAATTACCTGAAGATCTTTTTTATTTGTATTATCTTTTCTTATTTCTTTTATTTCTTCTTAAGAGCAATTGGATAAAGCAGCTAATGCAAGCATAAATCTCAAAATCTCGACTATTTTTTAATTATTATCCATGCCACTTTGTTTTTAAAGATTAATATCAATCACAACATGCTTCATTTAGCATATAGATATATATCACAGTGATGATGTATTTTATTTCATTCTTTCTGTTTATTTGTATTTATCTCGAACCTTTTTCTTCAACTCTGCTTATTAATTATTTTTATTTGTTTTTATATGTTTATGTATTAAATATAAATGAAAGAATAATAAATAAAAAATGAATAAATAAAAAAAATTCCTTGATTTGTTTAGATTACTTCAGAACTTTATATGCCTCTTTCTTTTGGACAGTAAACAAGTCAAAATCAGAAAGCAGAATTAATTAAGGGTGAAGTTCGCCGGCGTTTTGTATTTTTAGGATTTTCGATATCGTAATCAGGCAGCCTTTTGATCAAGTCGTTATTAATGTTTGGGAGATTGGAATTAAAAATTTTGAGCAAGCTTTAGAATGAAATTTGGGAGAGTCGGAATATTAAGCGAAGAACGTATGTCCTTATTTCGAAAGAAACAAGGGGCATTTATGATCATACAACAATAACAAATTTAGTTTCAAACAAATTTATATACACTTTTGCATTTTAAAAGAAGTTGTAAGAAAGGTGTTCCTAAATTCGTTTTATGAATTGCAAAAGAAATAGAACAAAGGAGAATGAAATACTTATTTACATATAATTTCTTTCGTAATTCTAAATATTCAGAAAAATATATTATAATTTTTTTTTTTTTACTTTTGTTTTAGAAACAACATTCGTTTTTGGAGAAGCAGATAATCATATATGATTTTATTAGATTTCTGTTTAACTGTACTCAGGGCCAGATTTACATGAAAAGGGGCCCTAGGCTATTCCACTTATGAGGCCCTTTCACCTCCCATTTTTAAGTTTGTGAATTACTTATTATGTTTGTTTATTATTCATATGTGTAGAATTTCTCCTTATTTTTGATTCAGTGTTTTAAAGTGTACTGTTTTTAGAATAGTGTAATTATAATTTTACTAACAATTTGTATGTAGGCCCCTCTTGAACTTGAGGATCTAAGCTGAAGCCTAGTTAGCCTATAGGAAAATCCGCCCCTGACTGTACTGTATTTGTTGAAATTTATCAGCATTATTACTGAATAGCTTATTTAAAATTGTGTAATGGGGTGATAACATTGTCATTGGTATTGTATTGGTCATTGTACATTGTATTGGTCCCACATTTTAAAAATTCAAATGTTATTGTTTTAAATCCTAAAACTATTTCTGTTTCCATGTAAACTTTATAGCACTTTTTAACACATATATGCATCAATGTAATCAATGTATGCATATATGCATCAATTTCAGATATTATAGCTAGCATAAAATTGATATATTTACAATTATTGAAATAGAATATAAATAGGTTTTAGAAATATTCCCGAGCTTTTCTCATTATTTCAGGTCTTGTAATTAAACTTTATAAACTAATTAAAAAATCTTTCCCTGGCAAAAAGCCAAATTATGGATGATAATCAAGTTGATTTTTTCATTTAAATTATCTTATGCATCTCAGTTAGTTAAAATGATTAAATTCAAAAATAAAATAAAATAGTACCATTCGGTCAGTTTTCCACACAATAAATCAGGATCAGCTCACCAACCTATCAATCCATATGCTTGCGTCTTGACACACAATAAATGATATTTTTAGTAAATATCTGTAAGCTCAACTCTGATATCAGATTCATAAATGTAGATGGCATTTAAACATCAATTGTAAAACAAACAGCTTTCGTAGTTCGCATTAGAGGTATGCAAAAACTTCAGTTTTTTTTTTGTTTTTTTTTAATTTTCTGTCAGAAAGCAGTCTTCACCAAAAGAAACTCTTCAAGTTACATATTTATGCATTAAAGAGCCATATAAGACATGAGAAATGTAGTTACATAATTTCAAAATTAATGTAAAAAAAAAACACTCTCGTATGTTTCACACTTAAAAAGTCGTACTCTGCGTCATTGGATGTCAAATACAACAACACTCGATCTCAACACTTCTTTTAAGTATATCCAGAAGTTATTGTTGATTTGAAATGTACATAACACATGACCGAAAAAAATTACTTAAGTAAAATTTATTCTTGAATTTTCGAACTTCCTGAAGTGGGAAATGAATTTATCAAATAACGCTTTCTCTACACTTCAATTTAATGTTTCATGTTGACTTAAAAAAGTTTCCTTTTGATTTTGTAAAAAGTTTTTATATAATCTAAGTTTCAATTATCAGAACACACTACTTAAGTCTATCTCTATATCAAACTGCTTAATAAGAAATATAAAACTGTGAAGGTTTCAGCTCGTTCTATAGTATGAATAATAGATATCTTACATGTAATATTATAGAATCTTCCTTTAACCTACGTTTAAAAAACAATCCTGTGCAAATATACACTACTGGCCATTAAAATTGAGGGGAGATTTCCATACAAGGTGCCATATGAAAACTGACTTGTTTTCTCACTCCCCACACCTCCAAGTCCCGCGCCAAAAAGGGGGAAACTAACTGTTTATCACCTTAGAGGTCGCCAAATGACTAAATTTGGCGAAAATATCGTCGCCGATTGACTAAATCCCGGGGCACCTCCAAAGGAAATATCCTCAAAATTGCTTCACCAGGAAGATATGCACATAACAAAATGATATTTATTGGCCAATTTTATTATACTGGAAATAACGGGTGATTAAATTTTCAAGAAATTTGGGTGCATAGATTCTGAGAAATCAGTACCCATAACAATAACCTCTGGCAGTAATAACAGCACTTATGCGCCTGGGCATTGAGTCAAACAGAGATTGGATGGCATGCACAGGTACAGATGCCCATGCAGCTTCAACACGATACCACAGCTCATCAACCGTAGTGACTGGCGTATGGTGACGAGCCAGTCGCTCGGCAACCATGAACCAGACGTTTTCTGTTGGCGAGAGATCTGGTGAACGGACAGATCAGGGCAACAGCCAAACATTTTCCGTATAAAGGAAGGTCATTACAATACTGGCAACATGCGGTCGTGCATTATCTGCTGAAACGTAGAGTTTCGCAAGGCTCGAATAAAGGGTAGAGCCACGGGTCGTAACACACCAGAAATGTAACGTGCACTGCTCAAAGTGCCGTTAATGGGAACAAGAGGTGACCGAGACGTGTATTCAATAGCAACCCATACAATCATACCAGGTGTTGGGCCAGTATGCCACGATGCCGCCAAATATGGATGCAACCATCTTGATGCTGTAAACAGAACCTGAATTCACTTGAAAAAATGACGTCTCGCCATTCGTGCGCCCAGGTTCGTCGTTAATTACGCCACTGAAGACGCTCATGTCTGTGATGCAGCATCAAGGGTAGCCGCAGCTGAGAGTCCATGCTGCTGCAAACGTCGTCGAACTGTTCGTGCAGACGCATGTTGTCTTGCAGACGACCCCAATTCTTGACTCAGGGCTCGTGACGTGGCTGCACGATCCATTAAGGTCCATCCCTGTCTTCTCGGCTGCTGGTGATAGGGGGCCGTTGAGATCCAGCACGGCGTTCCTTATTACCGTCCTGAACCCATCGATTCCATATTCTGCTAACAGTCATTGGATCTCGACCGGCGAGCAGCAATATTGCTATATGATGAAGCGCAATCCCGGTGAGCTACAATTCGACCTTTATCAGAGTCAGAAACGTGGTGGTACGCATTTCTACTTCTTACACGAGGCATCAAAACAACTTTTCACCAAGCAACAAAGTTCAAATGCAATTTGTGTATGGGAAATCGGCTGAAAGATTTTCTCATTTAAACACATTGTAGGTGTCACTAGCGGCGCCTACTTTTTCACGTCTGTAGCATAGCGCCTTCTTGGTGTAGCAATTTTAATGGCCAGTAGTATATATGTAGTGATTTCGACTTAAGCTAAGGAAATAGGAACACTCTTTCATAAATTTAAGCTTGTTATGAATGCAGCTTCGTTTTCTTTGATAGAAAGCAATACACGCGAAACACCGCTAAATTTAAGAATCTATTTGCTTTAGTATTATGCCGTGAAATAAGGCTTTAATCGTTTAAAAGGATCCGATTCGCGTACAACTTTGATAAAGACACGATAGAGATTATAGAAAATAAACTAAGAAAACCAATTCCAAAATAATAATTACAAATACGAAATATAAAATACGATTAACCATCATAATTAAGATTTCTAAACTATTTATAACTGCTAACTTACTTTAACTAAGCCGTAGGAAATCACGATTATTATTAAAAACTTAAAAATCGATAAAGCTCCAGGTTTTGACGATATCATAAATCAAAATCTATGATAATGGCTTGGTGTGTAAAGGTGTTTAATCATCTTATTAAACACCTTTTAGCCGATTCCTCTTATCCTTTTGTGCAATATCATTAATAAGATTGTAGCGACACCTATTGATGGAAAATGGAGTAAGAATTGAACTACTTCTACTTTCACTGTTAAAAAAGGGAATTTTCCCGCTAGAAAGAAAACAAGAACGTAGATGGCGTTAGAAGTAGAATAAAGATGCAGTAATTGTGAAAATTGATTATCGTCTTTTATTTTGCCGTCTGGATTTTAATAACACTACGCAACCTTTACAAAGCCGCCACATACTTGGTGACCCATGAATTGTTTGCAAACAGTGAATTATTGCTCTGTTCTCTTAGTAAAATTGTTGAAACAATTATTTTAAATGAATTAAATTCTTTCGTTTCTAACAATAATATTACTAACACAACAATTTGGATTCTGTAAAAACTTCGTAACAACTCATCAATTATTTCGTACAATGGACTGTATCACAGATGTCTTTCAAAATAAAAAATTTACAGGAGCAGATTTCCTTGATGTCAGGGAAAGAATTCGATAGAGTCTGGATTAACGGCATACTTTATAAACAAATTATTTTTAATTTTCCTATTTCGCTCATTCAATTAATCCAGTCCAACCTTCACGACAGAAATTGTCTGTTAAACTAAGTAAAATTCATTCGACTTTTAGAAATATTTTGGCAGGAACTCCCCAGGTTAGTAAGATTTCCCCATTTCTTTTCTCTAGTTTTATCTCCGATATGCCCACTAACCCCAAAGTTCTCACTGCAATTTATACATATGCTACAGCCAGGGCCGGATTTCCCTATAGACTAACTAGGCTTCAGCCTAGGGCCTCAAGATCAAGAGGGGCCTATATTCAAATTGTTAGCAAAATTAGAATTACTCTATTCTAAAAACAGTAAACACTGAAACACCAAATCATAAATGAGGAGAAATTTTACACATATAACTAATAAACAAACATAAAAATATATTGGTTAAGATCAACGCATTCGGCTGTTTGGGTCTGTTCGTTTGTACATACTAGATTGCACCAAAGTATAGTTCATACGTTTACTGATTGCTATGGTAAATATTGACGTACCTTATGCTACTAAGCTGTGGTTTATTGTTGTATAAGTAAAGTGCAGATTGGTGTAGACTGGAACAGAGAAATGAACAGACCTATTGATATCCCGACGTTCGGTTATATTCGTATTACTTCGATAATATGAAATACGTATTAATGTTATTAGAAAAAATTCTTATTTTAGGTTAGGTATTGTACACGATCATTTGATTCTCGCCTTTTGAGTTCAGTAGGTTCTACACTTTAGTGAAGTATTTATAGACTATTGAAAAAAAATTTTTGTGACAATATTGATATATTGACATATATATTGATATATATCACAGTACTTATGTATGTTAGTATCTCTCATGTAATTTACAAACTAAAAAATGGGAGGTGAAAGGGCCTCATAAGGGGAATAGCCTAGGGCCTCTTTTCATCTAAATCCGGCTCTGGCTACAACAATCCTTTGTAAGAGCAATAACATCAAATATCTTGCTGCCATTCTAACAAAGAGTTTTTAAAGTTCTTATTAACTGGTTTGACAAATGGAAAATTTTGATAAAAAGGAAGCAGTCAGCTTCTCTGTAGATAATAAAAATAAAAAGCGGAATATTAAAATTAACGATACCATAATATCTTAGTAAAATATTTCAAAATATTCGCGTATTTACTTAGACCAACACATCACATGGAAAAAAACATTTCGAAAATCCTGAATATAAATTCCTTTTGAATTTCAGAAAAATATTTCCTCTTATCAACAAACACTGTAGCATGAGCAGGAAAAATAACAACTGTTTTGTATATAGTTATTTTACGACTTATAATTATCAATCCATGTCCAGTCTTGGTTTTATGGCGCTACATCTAACTTAAAGATCATTGAAGCTCTTCAAAATATTACTTTCAGACAAATCACTGTAGCTAAACGTTATATGAGAAATTCTGAAACACAGTAACCATTAGTATATCTCCACTTAAAGACTAAGTATGTTTAGAAAATTTCTTTAATTCTATTGATAACCACGAGAACTCTACGATCCGGGAAATTAAAATTCATGATCCGAATTGATAATGCTACTGAATCATGATAATACGACGGAATATTTAAATGTATTACTATTTTTTTCTTTTTCTCCTTTCTTGTCTTCATTTTAATTTATTTTAAATTTTCTGTTATTCTGCATAAAAGTCGACTGTTTATACCTTTTTCCATCGAAGTTGGGGCCCCTTGGATCTAGTAAACTTACAAAAACTTCATCCATCTATGAAGCTTCATTTGTTGTGCGCAATTCAAGATGTTCTTGTCATTTCCTGATAACAATTCAATTTATCTGACGTATCTTGTTCTTCTGAGAGGGACACATTAAAAAATCTATTATGTAGAGTTTTCAGCTGTCCTGACAACGAGATTGTTTGTCTCCCATATAACCTCATAAACCGTGGCAAAAAATGTAAACAAAACTTTCAACCACGAGACATTTTTGTCAACAAAAGTGACGGACTACCTCCTTGTACTTGTCCTTTAGAAACTCATCCTACTAAGGACAAACATATATCATCAAAACTATTAATAATGTTGTTCAAAAGACCAACTGTAAAATTTATTAAAATTCCTGTTTTTCGTCAGGAATAGTTTTTGAATACTGCTGGAGACTATATAGATAGTGCTCAATCAGTATCAATTATCTGAACAAATGGCTTTGATATTACACAGACAGTTTGACATTATTGAAGCATTTTGGCATCGTTAGCCTCCACATACCTCTATCTTGATGGTTCCTTTGGAGGTAAACCATAAGAGAAATCAGCTCAGCTTGCTCAGTAAAGGAAGTGAAAGAAAAATAAGAAATAAAATAGAGCGAATAAAATCAACATATAAAGAGAGCTGAATAAAATATTTATTTATTTAGTATGTTCAGAGAGGTGTGTGGACGTTTATTGTTGGTAGGTAGCGTTATGTCATCATCAGGTAATCTTTTAACTAAAGGATTTGGATTGTTAGGAGGGAGATGGCTTTGATATTACTATACGTCACTTATTATGTAATGTATGCGCACAACAAGGGTATGGCTATACAAGCACATGCTTTAAGAATAACCACATTAAGTATATTTCTTTTATATTGATCTAAAATGATATTTACTATTCCAAAAAAACTTGCACATTCCCATCTTCAAGCCTTAAAGTTCCAAATTTTATTTCTGTGGAATCAATTCTTTTGTTTGACATGAACAGAATTTCAATTCATCAATAAGAAACAATTTTATTTGTTTTTTCCTTTTTGTGTATTACTCACATTTCTTTTTGAAATATACATACCTTTATTAACTGGCAAGAGAAGTAAAGCTGATCAAACAGCAAAGCAAAATAATCGAGAGTTTTTGCATACCGTACTTTAAAATACGGTATTTTTTTCTCCCTAGCACGCATGCTCATAGGAAACATTATTACAGATACGCATGCGCAATTTCCTATGAGCATGCGCGCTAGAAAGAAAAAAATACCGTAATTTTTTTCTTCTAATGCAGCTGGCAAACAGACCGTGATCTTTCGCCATAACGGCTGCACCGATGTTACTCACTTTGCATTACCCAGGGGGCGCGTGTAACTTGATGGTAAGCCACGGACGCGGAGTAACAATGCCCCAGCAGCGCTCTACGATCCTATTAGGACCGGGACCTACGGCTAATGTGGATTCCGAACCACTACAAACACCCATGGGCAAGCCGGGATTGTATTTTTAAAGTACGGTACGCAAAAACTGTCTAATAATAGTTGATATAACATTACCTGAAGTTAAAACAATCGTTCACTCATTAAACACAGCTCCTTTATCTACTGCACGATATTTATTTGTACTTCACAGCGCTATTTTTGTTAATTAGGACAGCCTTTATTAGTCAGCTATCCTTTAACTATAGTTCATCTGGAACAATCAATTGAATTGAAAAGTTCGCGTTCAAGCAAATTTATATATTATAATATTTTTTTAAAAAGTGGTAAGAAAGTTGTTCCTAAATTCGTTTGATGAATTGCAAAAGATAAAACACAAGGAAAAATGGAAAACTCGTGTACATTTCATGTCATTCTTAATTCTAAATATTAAGAAAAATACATTATCAGTTTTTTTTTTTTTTTTTTTTTTTTTTTTTACGAAGCTTGTTGGCACCGCAACTGCTCCTAACTGGTTCTGGAGGACGGGGATTTTATGGTACACTGCCCAAAATTTAAAGGTAAAATAGTAGGAAGGAAAAGAAGTAAAGACAAAAGAAAATCTTATTATTAATAAAAATATTAATAGAATTTTTTATAATAATTTTTTTTGTTGAATTATTTTTTTATTTGAGTTTAATTTTTAAGTAATTAAACGTTAAAATAAAAAAAGAAATGTGACAGCAGAGAAGGATCGAATAACAACAAAGTAGTATGATATACAGTCCCTTAAGCCCAGAGGCAGTTAAGAAGAGAAACAAAAACTAACCGCGCTGCAAAAGCCAGACAGGGAATTGAAGGAAATGGAGTCAGCAGCGGCTAACCGAGGAATAATCATCATCATTCAGGATGGAGAGTACCTTGGCCGAGTATGGCCCTAGACTCCAAATCTGGTACTATGTGAGACATTGGAAAAAACAAGACATTAAAAATATAAAAAGAAGGCAGTGGGCAATGGTCAAGTCGCACGGCAATATAACAAATAACAAAGAACGAAAAATAGCATGGAACAGATAAAAAATAAAATGAGCAATTAAATAGCTAGCTTAAAACATCTTGCAATTACTTGAAATTTTTCGAATGGCGAATTTGCAGCTTTCAATTGTGCATAAAAGTTATCAATACCTCCAAGCATGTTGAAGATACTAGTAACTTCTTGAAGGACGTAAACTGTTTTGGCAGCCGTGTCAGTATCAAAATCTTGCCAGATGTTTTGGCGATCGGGAATCACGGGTGGAGCAGCAGGCGGCGGCCCACACAAGAAACTTGCGTAGGAGACACCTGGCGTGACTGGTCAAGTGGCGAAAGTGCTCCGAGGAGGTTCAGCAATGCGATTGGGCGGAAGGCGTGGCTTCGGAAATTTCGGGCAACCGCGCCAAGCGGCAAGGTGCCCCATCTGGTGGCAGTTAATGCAGATAGGATTTTCAATCCTATCCTTGATCAAACAGTCTTTCAGGTAGTGCTCGCCACCACATTTAAGGCAGCGCTTCTTGAGATGACAATTTTGTGCCGAATGGTGGAAAAAATTGCACGAAAAACACTGGGAAGCCCCCGGTTTCCGGTTAAATTTTTCCACTCGCACGGAGAGGTGGAGTAATCGATTGACTTCAAATATTTTTGAGTTCGCTTCACACCTTTTGTACACTAACTGCCACACAGGAATTAGTGCCTTGGTCTTAAGATTTGTCAGTTGTCGCACTTGATCATGATGCGTACTTGCGCTTTATAAGACCATTTTTATGAATTCGAATCGGGGTAAGTACACGGAGTGCCTTGGTTGCACAAAATTCCAAAATCCGATTGATGAATTGACTTGCGCTTTATAATACTACTTTTATAAAACCCGACAGCCGAAACAAGCTACCCTTTAGCGACACTCTAACTAGACTACTCAATTAACAAAAAAGAGAATCGGGGTAAGTACACGGAGTGCCTTGGTCGCGCAGCGATCAAACCTCCGACCTGGTAAATGGGATTGCGTAACTTGAGGTCTTGCCCTTTGTCAGTTATGAAAAATATAGAAAAACTAATTAGAGAAGCAATAAAATAAAAAATAAAAATTAAGTTACTAAAAGCAACAGATATAAAATTTAATAAACAAGCAAAAAGGAATTTAATAAACAAGAGAAATCAAAATTAAAAACAACAGGAGAGAAATTAATATTCCTTCAAAAATGAGCACAGACGGAGTTACCAAAAAACACAAAAGTAAAAATCACGCGAATCCAGTCATAAACCTAAACAAACGTTTCAGTTCACCAGAGCCAAGGCAAAAATAACCTTCGGCCTTGAAGAGCGGCGCCGAGGGGGAAACTGGCAACTGGCGTACCGATTACGGAGTACCAACAGAGGGAAATACCCCTTAAACCTCCTCATCTTAATTCATAGATATGCTTATAATTATAGTTGGCTGCTTAATTAATGTTAGTAAAAATACCAGATAAAGTTTCAAAAATTCAGTTAAAGTGGTCAAAATTCAGAATGGTTAAATTCAGTTTTTTCAAAAAAAAATTAAAAAATGTTAAAAATAAATAAAAGTAAAATGCAAGTAAATGAATTTAATGTTAAGTTTAAATTCGGTACAATTAGGGACCAGTTGTCGATGCCACTAAATTATTGTAAAAATATAAACAGAACCTAAGAAAAATGTAAACAACACTGAAAGGGTTATGCTGAACGGTGGAAGCCATGATGAATGACCTGAAAAGCAAATGTTAATAATCCACACACAAAGAAAAAAAGGTCGAAATCAGAACCGATATTTTTAGTTATTTTTCTTTTTATTATATATATATATTTTTATTTTAATCCATCCTTTTATTTTCCATTTTTAATACATCCTTTTTTTTTTTTTTTTTTTTTGAAGTTGGCCTTAGCCATTAATTTCTTATTGGGAGTTAAGAACTCCTCGGACACATTGCGCTTATCTTTGTGAGAAGAGATCTCACTCGCATTTCATTTAACATTAGATTTAGGAATAATCTTACTAGACTTATGCAAAGTGAATTTGGCAATAGGGCAAGAACCAAATTTACTTACCCATTCCACCAGGTATTGTCGCTTCATCAACAGGTTGGCATTAATTTGGAGATAGTCCTGTGACATGTCTGAGTTCTTAGTCGAGGCCAGGATGCCATCAAGAATTTTCAGTTCTTTGTTCGCAGTCACTAGCTGTCTGCACATTCCCTCAGGAGTAACTGTGGTTGAGGCCGGGGCCTGCGAGATTGTTCATTCGCGCTAAGAAGAAGAGCGTGTCTCGCTGGCCCCGTTGAGGCGTTGGCGTTCGGCGGAGAGGGTACTTCCAGGTGGACCTCAGCATGTCCGTTGCCCTCAAATGAAACTTACATCTCATTCATTATTCGATCAAAAAAATCAGTCAAACTCGTTCTCTGGAAAAATCGTAAGGAATGAACATCACACCAAAGACAAATAATGCATTATCTGAATCAACTTTCGGCAATCTATTGTTATCAGTGATCTTGAATAAAAAATCGCTATCTAGAATCGCCAAATCCTTTTGTAACGTAACGTAACGGTAGGTGTTTAGTTGGAGTACCAGGGAATTTCCCGTACCTCCATATCAATAATTATTATTAAAAACAAATTTTAAATCCAAAAGATGAGCTAAAGAAAGAATATTAAACGAGCCCACGCTCGGAGAGAATTTACAGTAGTAAAAAGGTTAGTAAATATAAAATTTAAAATAATAGTTCACAAAAGTTTTTAAAAATAAGAACTGTGGCAATTAAAAGGAGTTAAAAAAATAACCGTTACGAAACCACGAAAACTTCTGGCTGGCTGAAGAGAAAAAGAAAAGGAAAGGGGAGGGCAGAGTTATAAACAAACCAAAACTATATCGTTTCGAAGTTCTGCGTTGGAGCGACCTTGAAAGAAAAGAGCGATTCTGAAGCTATCAAAATAAACTACAGTGATTCTAAACTAAAAAGGGTTCTTCTTTTTGGAATCGGAGAATGAAGTACGCATCAAAACGAGAGAGTGAAATGTCTGGCACAGAGCTTTTTCACCCCGGGTCAAAGTGAATTCTTTTTAGCCACGGGGAATGAACTGAAGTCTTGAAAGTAAATAGAACGCGGGCGTTTTTCGCATGGCGCGTGGTCGGATCATAATAAGGGAGATTTAGCAGCGTTGGATTTGTAGACGCATCAATTTTTAGAATGAAATTTTCGGTAATCTTTTTGCCAAGGTTTAGAATAGGATCAATTTTTAATTCGTCGTGAATACGATGGCGGTTATAATGAAAAGGCGCATCTGTTATCGTCATTAAGAACTGATTTTGAAGGACCTGCAGTCGCTTCAAATGGATCATTGCTGAATTTATCCAGACCGGAATCGCATAAAGCAGTATAGGTCGGATAAGTGAGATGTAAATATTTAGTTTGCCTCTGAGAGATATTTTGCTTTTCCTGAAAATTAAAGGTGCAATTGTGAATTTGGCTTTATTAGCTTTAGAAATAATGCAATGAATGTGTTTTTGAAATGTAAGGCGGCGGTCCAGTATGAGACCAAGGTATTTGTACTCAGTTACAAAAGGCACTGGTTCGTTAAAGATAAGAATTTGATGAACATGTGGAGTGGTTCTTTTGCGGTGAAAGATGAGAACTGCACATTTGCTGGTATTAACTTTGATTTTCCATAAGCAGAGCCAAGTTTGTAGCCTATGGACAAAAGATTGAAGTCTAAAATAGAGAGTGTATTCGTGGAAGTGCTGTGTAATGATTGCGGTATCGTCTGCGTACATAGCTGTGAGAATATTTTCGTCTCGCGGGAAGTCATTCACGTAGATATTAAAAAGAATCGGTGATAGTAAGGATCCTTGCGGGAGGCCACATTCCATTTTTCGCGTAGTAGATGTAGTGTTATTGACTTTAGTTTGAAACGAACGGTTTTCAAGAAAAGATTTAATAGCCAGAGTGAGCGGAAGAGGGAAATTTAGTTTTTTGAGTTTGAAGATTAGACCGGTATGCCAAATCTTGTCAAACGCTTTCGCGATGTCAAGAAATAGTACACCGGTTAAACTTCGTTTGCTGAAGCCATGATTTATTAACTCAGTGACCCTGAATAGCTGATGTGTGGTGCTTAAGTTTTTTCTGAAGCCGAATTGTTCGGGGATTAAAATATGGCTGTTGTCACAAAATTCTTTAATCCGATTTAAGATCGCGAATTCGTAAATCTTGCTGAGATTACTAAGGAGAGAAATTGGCCTGTAGTTGACTGGTAAAGAAGGATTTGTGCCTGGTTTATGGACGGGAGTAATAATGGCGATTTTCCAAGCCTCGGGGAAGTAAGAAATATTAAGCATATCGTTGAGAATGACGATTAACCAATAGATGAATTTTAACGGAAGATGCTTGATCATATTATTGTTAATTTTATCAAAGCCTGCAGCTTTTTGGTACTTAAGTTTTTAATAAAGTTAACTATTTCCTGTGCTGAGATGCAGAAGTTATAGTTGACATGCGGAGTATTAAGGTATTTATCGGTTTCGGAACTTATAAGATTGTTAGTGAACGGATGGCTCATGTTGGGATTTTGCTCAAATTGGAGCTTCCAGCAGTCGGCGATTGCCTCAGCCTTTTCGGCAGGGGAAACCGCTATGCAGTTTGCATCCGTTTCGAGCGGTGAAATGTTTTGGAGAGATTTCCTCATAGATTTAACTTTTCCCCAGAATTTTCCAAATCCTTTTGAAAACAAAAACAAAAAATTTTTTTTCAAGCATCTATCGTCAGTTCCAGAAGTCAAAGATCACAGTCTCTGCAATGCCTCGTGATATTGACCGTCTGATGAATCTCCCTGAAAGCGATTTTGTATGGTGAGAGTAAATAAACATACAGACACTAACTAATTTTAAATTCTGGTCTTATACCTAGATGAACATGAATTTTATTCATCTTTAACATAATATAATATACAGTCCACTTGTAAGAGAATATTGATCGGGCGCAGGTTTCAAACAAATTTATATACACTAAACATTTTTTAAAAAAGTGATAGGAAAGGTTTTTTTCCTAAATTAGTTTTTATGAATTGTAAAAGTAATATAACAAGGAAGGAAGCAAAACATATTTACATTCTATTTCGTTTTTAATTCTAAGTATTAAGAAAAATATATTATGAGTTTTTTTGCTTGTTTTATGAACAGTCTTTTTTGATGGAACACATAATCATATATGATTTTATTAGATTAGTTCCCATTAACTGCACTGCATTTGTTGAATTTTATGAGCATTATTTGTGAATAAGTTATTTAAAACTGTTTAGCAGAGTGATAACACAGCATTTGAGTTATTGCCGAACATTTTGTGTATGACATTTATTTTTTTTAAATCATAAAACTATTTCTTTTTGCCAGTATAACTTATTACAATTTTTAGCACATACATGCATGAATATTATATTTCCAGATATTATAGTTGACATTTGATTGATATATTTACAATTACTGAAATAGAAAATAAATTACTTTTAAAAATCGCAGCGAGCTTTTTTTCAGTCTTGAAATTACCGAACCTGATAAATTTAATAAAAACTCTTTCTCTGGACAAAAACCAAATTAAGAATAATAATCAATTTGATGTTTCATTTAAACTATCAAGTACATCTCAGTTACTTAAAAGGATTAAATTCAAAAGTAAAATAAAATAGTTTCACTGAGTCAGATTTCTTCATAATATATAATATAGCTTGTCAACATATCAACCGACATGCTTGCGTTTCCCACTCAAAAAATGGTTTTAAATATCTATAACCTCAACTGCTATCTCAGATTCATATATGTAAATGGCTCGTAAGCCTCAATTGTAAGACAAACAGATTTCATACTTTACATTCTAGGTATGTCAAAACTTCAGCTACGTTTCTTACTTTCAAAAATAAGACAACCCTTTTCCAATAAAAATTTCAAAACACATCTTTATGTATGGCACCTGTCCTCAAACATTTTAAGTAAAATTTATTCTTTTCTTATTAGCTTCCTTCAGTATTATAAACAGCAGATATTTATAAAAAGTTCATATGATAAAATAATATGGGTCACGTCAGCTTTACCTAATTTTAAACTGCTTATTGCCTATTAAAGATCACAGTTGCTTGTCACGCCAACCAATGAACACTAGCGCCACCATTGTTTTGAAAGTTTTGTAAAAGATAAAGCACAAAAATTCAGATATTCTTTCGGTTTCAGATGCGAGTTGCTGATTTTTTTCAGTCCTATCGATTTATGTGCTGAATTAGTTTATGTAATTAACTGCTTATAATCATAAAATGTAGTCTATAGGGAAGATACATATAGTTGTTTTTGTCCAGTATCCATCATACCCCGTATTTACTGAAAAATTGTCATGCCTATATTTACCAAAATACTAAGACCACAAGCGTTTGGTAATGATTAAAAATGTAGTTTTTACTTAAAATAGAAAACTGTCTAATTTAATTTCTCTCTATAAATGGAATTAAAAAAAAAATTTTACTCTAAATATTGACGTTCTGAAATCAGGAAATCAAGATTGAATATAATCTTAGTTATTTTTTGCATTGCAAAAGACAAATATTTCAGGGAATCGTTTTGAATTACATGCATATTTAAACATATTACATATATATATATATATATATATATATATATATATAAATTTATATAATCGTGTGAGTAAGAGAGGAAGAAAGACACATTGAGTAAAAAATAATCCTTTAATTAATGAATAAACTTAGATAATTAACATTAATAACAACTAAAATGAACTGGTTTTACGGATGTGCAATTTCCAAAGGGCACTATTCAAGCCTGCTCACTTCACAGCCAAGAAGTCCTCACTTCAAAGCAAGAATATTGCCGGAATTCCAATTGGTTTTGTTTAGTTATATTTTATTCATCGTAGCATGGAAAAAATTTGTATAGATTAGTATATATAGACTATTTTATATCATCAAAGTTTCTTATTAAGCAACATTACAATTCAAGAGCAAACGAAAGTACATTTGCTCTTTTAGCTACATAAATTTAAGCAACCTTACAAGCGGCCACAGTAGCAAGTTTTCGAACTACGAAATTTATAGACTGCATTAAAAAAAAGTGCTAGAGAAGGATATCTATTTCAAAAAAATTTTTTAAAGAGAAATAATTGGGTGCCGCAATTAATTTCCCCTTTTACTGTTAGATTGGAATGCCGGAAAAAGATTTAAGGACACTCGAAATCTTATTATATGAGCATTGGGTAAAAGCCCAGAAAATCGACTCTAATCTAATCAATCGAATGAATACATTCCCATCGCAAATCTTTAAAGTTTCAAATTTTACCTCTGCGGAAATTTATTATTATTTAATATAAATTTATTATTTCATTACTAAAATTTAGAAAATAATTTTTACGTCTGCTATGGACAGAAATTTCAATTCATCAATAAGAAACATTGTTTGTTGATTCCTTATTTGCATATTTCTCGTGGTGTATTACTCGTATTTCTTCCTCAAAAAACGAATTTTTTTTAAGATTAATTTGTAGCTATCTCAAGAGCTTAGAGATAGCTACAAATTTTATGACGAACCTGAACTAACCTGAAGATGAAACGATCGTTTAAAGACATAAAACGGCGCACTCCATCAGCGATAACTACTACTTTTTAAAACAATATTTCTACTTGCATATACACTGAAGTGACAAAAGTCATGGGATACCTCTTAATATCGTGTCGGCCCTCCTTTCGCCCGGCGAAGTGCAGCAACTCGACATGGCATGGACTCAACAAGTCGTTGGAAGTCTTCTGCAGGAATATTGAGTCATGCTGTCTCGATAGACGTCCATAATTGTGAAAGCGTTGATGGTGCAGGATTTTGGGCACGAACAGACCTCCCGATGATGTCCCATAAATGCTCGATGGGATTCATGTCGGGCGATCTAGGTGGCCAGATCATTCGTTGGAATTGTCCAGAATGTTCTTCAAACCAATCGCGAACAGTTGTGGCCCGGTGACATCGCGCATTGTCATCCATAAAAATCCCATCGTTGTTTGGGTACATGAAGTCCATAAATAGCTGCAAGTGATCTCCATGTAGCTGAACATAAGCATTTCCAGTCAATGTTCGGTCCAGTCGCACCAGAGGACCAAGTCCATGCCATGAAAAAACAGCCCACACCATTAGGGAGCCACCACCAGCTTGAACAGTGCCTTGCTGACAGTTTGGGTCCATGGCTTCGTGGGGTCTGCGCCACACTCGAACCCTACCATCAGCTCTTACCAACTGAAATCGTGATTCATCGGACCAGGCCACGGTTTTCCATTCATCTAGGGACCAACCGATATGCTCACGTGCCCACGAGAGTCGCTGCAAGCGATGTCGTTCTGTCAGTAAAGGCCCTCGAGTCGGTCTTCTGCTGGAATAGCCCAAGAAAGCCAAATTTTTCCGCACAGTTCTAACAGACAAGACCCTTGTACGTCCCACATTGATTTCTGCGGTTATTTGACGCAGTGTTGCTTGTCTGTTAGAATTTACGACTCTTTGCAGACGTCGCCGGTCTCGGTCGTTAAGTGCACGCGTTCGACCACTGCGCTGTCCATGGTGGGATGTTATGCCTGAAATTTCATACTCTCGGCACACTCTTGACACAGTGGATCTGGGAATGGTGAATTCCCTAACGATTTCCGAAATGGCATGACCCTTGCGTCTAGCTCCAACTAACATTCCGCGTTCAAAGTCTGTTCATTCCC
>BPLQ01014824.1:0-131396 GCA_021605075.1 Caerostris darwini
TTCTACTTATGCGTGAGGAGCTTGTGCGAGCTCTTGCTGTGGGCCTTAAAGTGTATGGGCAATGGGGTTACATAATTAATGAAATAAAAATAAAAAAGAAAAAAAAAAAAATAAAAGAAGATAAATTAAAAAAAAATAAAAAAGGTAGAACACATTAGAAAGGTACAAATTTAAAGAGAAAAAAAAAAAAAATACTAATAGAAATTAACATGACAGTTGAAGGAAAAAAAATAATACTAAAACTAGATTCTAATTTGTTTATACAGAGTTAGCCATCGGCTAAGTTCATTAAGAGTTCATTATATACGTTGAGGTTGAAGGCCACTTTGTTGCCAATGGGAACTTTGTTGCTTATGAGTGATCATTGCTGATCAGATGGTCTATATTTGCTTCCAAATATTTCATTATTTTTATAATGTTGCTTTTTATTTTTGGAGATTTTGCAGCCTTTATTGCCCATTCGGAGTAATTTTTATGTTCTGGTTTGGTGATGTGGTTAGTATCAGTCAGTGGGCATTCAAATATATAATGGTCCGGAGACCCTATTTCTCCGCAGATGCATTTATCAGTTTCTGTGATATTGAAACGGTTTAAATACGTTGGAAATGGACCGTGTCCAATTACGAAGTAATTAATTAGTGTGTTGGTGGACATCTTTGTGGACACTTTAGGGATGTATTGGTAGGTTCTTCTGCCTGTTGGGCTTAGATTCCACTCTTGTTGCCATAGTGCTTGAGTTATGCTTTTGAGCTCCTTTTTTTAGATGACTTCTTGGGAATTTGATGGTGTTGATGTTTATTGATGCTGCTGTAGTTGCTTCTTTCGCCAGTTCGTCGGCCCTTTCATTTCCTTCTATTCCCACATGGGCCTTTACCCATGTTAAGTTGAGGCTTTGATTTGTTATCTTAAGAATGTCGTTTCTAATTTGTTGTATCATATTGTCGGTGTTTAGGAAGCGATTTATTGCCTGTATTGTTGATAGGCTGTCTGAGTAGATTTGGATGGATGTTTTGTTGCTTGATAGTGCCCACTTTATGGCTTCATGGATTGCGGTTGCCTCTGCTTGGAATACGGTATTGTAACTTTGTAGTTGGGCAGTCCAGTGAAATATTTCTTTACTGTTCTCGTAGGCCACGAATGCTGAACCTACTCTATCTTCTATTTTTGAGCCATCTGTGTATATTGTAGTGGTTTGTTCATTAGGTTTAAGTGATTTCAGTTTAGAGCTGGGCTTGCCCCATGGCTTTTCTGTCCATCTTGAGTTTAATTCTGCATAGTCTTTATAGTTGTAGGTCTTGTTATTGAAGTATACATTTTTTTTCAATCTTGTTATACTACTGAAGATTGCTTCTCTTTGGGCTACTAGAATCGTTGGTTCTAGTCCGCTTAGTGTTAGTAGTGCTGATGTAGGGGATGTTCTATATGCATGTGTTATTCTGAGTGCAAATTGTCTTTGGATGGAGTTTACTATTTTCTTTTTCTTATTGTAATATTTTCTGCCCATATGGATGCAGCATAACATATTTTTCGTTCCGTCACTGATTTGTACCATGTTCGGATGATTTTTGGGTTAACTCCCCATCCTCTTCCCGACATGGCTGCTATTCGGTTTGCGTGAATCAGTACTTCTTTTTTGATTTGCTGGAGGTGCGGTATAAAATTTAGATTTTGGTCCAGCGTTACACCCAAGTATTTCAGTTGTTTGCAGCATTTAATAATGTGGTCGTTGATTTTGATAATAGGTTTTCTTTTAATGTTTCCCTTTTTCCCGAAGACTATTATTTTTGTTTTTTGTTCCGAAATTTCTAATTTTTCTTGAGTTGCCCATTGCATGAATTTTTTGATTGCTTTGTCTGCTTTTTGTTCAAGTTCCCTTCTGTTATTGCTTGATATGGTAATAATAAAGTCGTCTGCAAATGCTTGCAGGTCAATTCCATTTTCCCATTCTTGTTTTAAAATTTTGTTAGCTATTAGTGACCATAGAAAGGGTCCTAGGCATGAGCCCTGCGGGCAACCTTTTTGGATTTGGTGATTTATTTTTACGTTTCCATAGATATACTCTATGTTCCTATTTTTTAGGTAGTCCATTATTAAGTTGGTTAGTTCTATTGGGCATCTGTCTTTACTTAGCGTTTGTAGTATGGAGGGCCACCAGATGGAATTAAAGGCTCCTTTGATATCTATTGATATTAGGGTTGTGTGTCTTGCTTCTTTCTTGTTTTTTGAAATTAGTTCCATTAGTTTGTTCAGCGCATGTTCCGTCGAAATTGCGCTCTGGAAGCCAAATTGATTACTGCTTAGGAGGCTGTTGTGGTGGTAAAAGTGTTGAAGCCTATTTAGTATCAGTTTTTCTAGACATTTGCCTATAGTTGGGAGTAGAGTTATTGGTCTATAGGAGTTTGGATCAGTTGGATCCTTTTCTGCTTTATTGAACAGTACAATTTCTCCATATTTTAGTGCCTCTGGGAAACTTCCTAGGGCTAGGCATGTGTTGAATAGTGATGAGAGGATGTTGGGGTTAGTCTTGTGGATTAACTTAACCATTTTCCCGTCAATTCCATCTGGACCTGGTGCTTTCTTTTCCGGAAGAGTCTTTATAACGTAGTTGATTTCATCTGTGGTGAATTTGGAACAATTAACTCTTGATTGATGTTGGCAATTTCTTATTCTTTTAGCTTCGAGTCTTGTTTGTTTATGGTTATCATCTTCATCTATTTGATTGTCTTGTTGGAACAGGGACGATAGAATATTTCTGATATTGGCTTCACTATTGCATGTATTTGTTGTTTTGTGAGTGGTTGGTGGTTGAAAGAACTTATTAAAGGCTGCTTTATATGCTGATCCATATGGGGATGCTGCTTCAGAACAGAAATTTTTCCATGATGCCGACTTTTCCTTACTAATTAATTTTTTTAGTATAGCCTTTTCTTTTTTATATTCCAGGGTCCATTTATTTTTTTCTTCTTGGTTTTCTTGGCCCTGTGCCCTTCTTCTCATGGCTCTGGTTTTTGATCTTTGCACTTTAATTTTATTGTTCCACCATGGTGTTGGTGTGGACTCTTTGAATGGTTTTTTTAGTTTGAAAGATTGCCTAGCGCTTAACGTGATATTGTTGATGATTTTTTTTGTTTCTTTCTCGAGCTCTTCTTTAGTTGTTACCTTGTGTAAGTTGAAGTGCTTAAAGTTGCTGTTTAAGTGATGTTCAAATTTCTTGAAGTTGCCAAAATTCGTTTTAAATCTTTTAGAATTTTGTATTTCTATTGAGCCTTGGAATACAAATGTTATTGTCGTGTGATCGCTTCCTATATCATAATTATTGGAATGCCAGTTAGAGATTTTTTGGAATAGTGATGCAGTACAGAGGGTGATGTCCGGCCATCCTGTTGCTCCTTGTCTGATAAATGTCGGTGGTGCGTTTGGCGGATTGATTAGGAAAAGTTGTCTGTGTGAAATAAAATCAGTTAGAATCTGCCCTCTTATGTCTTCGTGGTTGTAACCCCACATTGGGCTGTGTGCATTTAAATCACCACATATTATTTGTTCTGTTGTTCTAGGTATCTTCGTTATATAGTCTTGAAGAACTGTATCTAGGTCTTCAGAGGGGGATGAGTAAATTGATGAAAGCACCATGTCTATTTTGTTAATTAGAATGGAGATTGAAATATTATCTACTGACGAATCCACTATTGTCACTGGGATTATTGGAGATTTTATGATTATGGATGCTCTTTTTGAGATGGAGTGGAATTGCTTCCAGCCTATTGGGGTTCCTGGAATATGATTATTTTTGATGTAGGGTTCCTGAATGCATGCTATTGGAATATCTTCGTCTGCTAGGAACTTAATGAAGAGCAGCGTCGCTGATTTATTGTGCTGTAAATTTTGTTGAGCAATTTTTATAGAATTCATTATTTCTTACTGTTCTTTTTTTTTTTTTTTTTTCTTTCCTGGTTCGATGTGTTGAGTTAGAGTTAAGATAGAGGTTGTTGGTTGTTGGTATTTGTTATATCAATCTGATCTTGGGGAATATTACACCACTCATCAAGCAATGCCCTCCGAAGTTCCGGTTGACAGGTGAGAGGGGTTGACGGGCTGCACTTCGTCGGCCAAGCATATCCCACATGCTCTATTGGATTCAAGTCCGGTGAGTATGCTGGCCAATCCATACAGGTGATATCCTCCAATTGAAGGCATTCGTCTACAATGTTTGCCCGGGAAGGACGCGCATTGTCATCCATAAACAGAAATTCAGCACCCATGGCGCCCCGAAACAAACGTACATGTTGTTCCAGAATGACATCCGATAGATTTGGCCTGTCATCATTATACTCTCAACATGCAGGTCAGTTCTGGCACCAAGAATAATTCCTCCCCAAACGAGCCATCCTGCACCACCGTAACGGTGTCGTTCAATGGTGTTCTCTTGGTGGTAACGGGTACCTGGCTCTCTCCATATGAAAGTCCGGCGAGAATCAGACTGCAAACTAAACCTGGACTCGTCGGAAAACATCACACCAGACCACTGTTACGGTGTCCACAATGCATGCTCTCTACTCCAGGTTAATCGCAGGTGACAGTGAGTTGCGGTAAGTGGAACACACTTGACAGGCACATCCTACACATCCCAGGAGCATATAGACCAATGTGCCCTAAGCGTCTGTACACGGTCTGCCTTGAAACTGTCGTACAGGTAGCCGAAGAGAGCTGACGAGACAGGTCTGATGTTGTGCTCCGTCTGTTTCTTTTGGCAGTAACTGCTAAATACCGGTCCTCATTCGGCGTTGTAACTCGGGGGCGACCTGTGCTGTAACATCTACTCACATTACCATCATCTTGGAATCGTTGCCAAAGCCTGGAGATGACACTCTGGGCGATTCCAAGTTCCTCGGATACTTCCAGCTGGGTACGTCCACATTCCAGCTGTCCGATAATTCTACCACGTAAAAAAATCATCCAAATACTTCCTTTGTGCCATAACTATGCGGTTATTGCACTGAAAGGCTTTTAAAGCGCTTGTGAACAATTTTACTTCTTTGCCACCATTCCTTATATACCCCTCTCTTATACTTTCGTCATTGTGACGTACTATCCGCGCCATTTGGTGGCTGCCTGTAATTTGCATATTCTTCTTCAAGATGTGTGTGATAATTCTACAGGTGAAATTCTTATTTTAGAGTTCAATTTCTGTGTGATTCTGAATTATCCTTAATTTATGGACATGAGTGTAAATTGACACAGACAAAAAAAAAAAAAAAAAAAAATCTTTCTACATGTAAGTGAACAGAATTACATTTTCCATGTCTGAAAATTTTTGTTTGCATTTTAAAAAATAAATTCATTGAAAAATTCCTTGACATTATTTAAGAGTAGAAGAAATTTCAAAATTTAATTTTTTTTTCAATTATCCTTACATCTTTAATATGTTTAAAAACATCTAATTAAAAATATAGGAAAACTTTTAAAATAAATAATCAATTGCCATATAAATTTACGCTGTTCATTAATTTCGGAGTAAAGTAAAACTTTTTTTTTTTATAATTTATAAAATACTTGCAACAGTATTTTATAAAAGAGTAAAGCCGACAAAAAATAATTTCCAGAAATATTTCATGTAAGCAGACAAACCAAATCAATCCAACTTTGATTGACATGAGAAGGAAATGGCCTTACATGAAAATTCAAGACATGAACTAATTACATTTCGATTTTGAATCTACTACAAATAATTCTTCTCTTTAAATCAAACTCAAAAGTACTTTTTTAAGATATTCTTTCTTCGTTTTGGAAGTTTTAAGATGCAGAGATAAAATTTATTTAACATTTGCTTTTATTTTTGTTGTTACTCAATTATTTAATATATATATATATTATAATAATTGCAATTTTGAAAATTAATTTTTATCCTTAATAAATATACAATACGTTGTCGTTATAATGCAGCTGGCAATACAGAGACAGTTAATCTTTATGCCTTAAGGCAAGCGCTGCCCTGACGTTACTCACTTAGCACTGCCCAGGAGGTACGTGTAGCTTGAAGATAAGCTACGGACGCGGAGTAACAATACCCCCCAAACGCTCTACGATACTGTTAGACCGGGACCTACGGTTTCAAGTGGATTACGGACCACTACAAATATAGATGGCACCGCTGGGACTCGAACCCGAAACCTGTGGTACTGAGCGCCAGAGCGCTAGCCTCACGGACATTCAGGTCCCTTTAAATTAAACTCAAAAGCACTTTTTAAAATATTCTTTCTTCGTTTTGGAAGTTTTAAGATGCAGAGATAAAATTTACTTAACATTTGCTTCTATTTTTGTTGTTACTTAATTATCTTCAAAAGAATATATATATATGTATATATAATTGCTATTTTGAAAATTAATTTTTATCCTTAATAAATATATAATACGTGGGAGCTGAATGAAAGAGTGGTTAGCGCTCTTGCGCTCGGTGCCACAGGTTTCGGGTTCGCCCTGCCGTGGTTGTTTGTAGTGGTTCGGAATCCACTTTAAGCCGTAGGTCCCGGTCCTAATAGGGTAGTAGAGCGTTACAGAGGTGTTGTTACTCCGCATCCGTAGCTTATCTTCAAGCTACACACCTGCTCTCTGGGTAGTGCTAAGTGAGTAACGTCGGTGCAGCGCTTGCCTTAAGGCATCCAAGACAATGATCTAAGTGTTTTGCAGCTGCAGTGGAACAGAATATATATATAATACGTTGTTGTCGTAATGCAGCTGGCAATTCAGAGACAGTTAATCTTTATCCAATTAGCGAGGGGTGCGCCGCTGTCACTCATTTAGCACTAGCGTGTGTGTAGCTTGAACGTATGCTATGGACGCGAGTAACACTACTCCCACAATGCTCTACGATCCTATTAGACCGGGAACTACGGGTTAAGGAGGATTCGGAACCACTACTAACATCCATAGCACCGCCAGGACTCGAACCCGAAACCTGTGGTACCGAGTGCCAGCCACTCGGCCATCAGGCCTTTAAATATATAATATAATTTTATATATTGTAATATTTCTCGTAATTATGTATCTAAACGTTATAATGAAATAATATTTTTATAATAGGACGAATAGTTGCTCAGTAATACTCAGAAATAGTTGGTCTTTAATACAGCCTTGAAGTCTTTGACAGTCATAAACAGTGACGATATGCTTTTAAATATTTCATATTTTGCGATTGCTGAACTAATATTAGCAAAGATGATAAGAAAATAAAAATAAAATGCTTCAGTTTGTTAAAGTTGTAATGTTGTAAGTTAGGCAACCAGATTGTAATTGGGTGTGGTTAGAACTTGAGGCAGAGGTTTTAGAACTCACAACTTTATTTACACAAGCACAAACACCACACACATACAGTTAGAGACATCCAATATTTAACACATTCAAAGACAGATAATGGGCCTGAATGGCCGAGTGGCTAGCGCTCTGACGCTCGGTACCACAGGTTTCGGGTTCGAATCCCGGCGGTTCCATGGATGTTTGTAGTGGTTCGGATTCCACTTTAAACAGTAGGTCCCGGTCTATTATGATCGTAGAGCGTTGCGGGGGCATTGTGACTCCGCGTCCGTGACTTATCTTCAAGTTACACGCGCCCCCTGGGTAATGCAAAGTGAGTAACGTCTGTGCAGCGCTTGCCTTAAGGCATCCAAGACCAAGCTGTCTAAGTGTTTGCCAGCTGCATTAGGGGAAAAAAAAGATAGACTGAAAGGACTTCACTTTTAAGCCGAAAACCTGAAACTCAGTGATGCGCAGGGTGCGCAAAATATACTTCCTGTGTGAATGAGAGTCTGTAGGCCAACCATTCAATTATTTCTCCTGAATGCCACAGGGGACGCTCGTGCCACCAGATAGGAGGAAGCATGGTTACAAAGTAAAATTTCACTTACATTTTATGTATTTCCTTTAGATATATATAACTATTTTTAAAGGTCCTGTCCGAAAGTGTAGTAAAGAAAGGTTATTTCATTTCCATTTATAAATTCTTCTACAAAAGCACTTTCAGTTATAAGTTACTGAAATTTTCAATTAAGTAGATTCTTTTCAAAATCTCGCCCTTATTAATTTTTTTTTCGAAGTCAGTCGCCAAGAGCTTTCAATTATTTTCCGTAAGAATTTCGTAATAATTATTTGTGTATTTTGAAAATAAAATGATTAAATCTCTTGTTTATGCTCGATTTCTTCGCCAACTGAAAAATATTGGCTGATTTATTTTTTCTTTTCCCACCAAACGAAGATATTGGCGATTGGAAACTATGGTCTATATCAGGGGTCTCCAAACTGTGGCCCGCGGGCCAAATCCAGCCCTCCAGCGTCATCAATCCGGCCCACGACAGTGAATAGCTTATTGTTGCTGTAATAAGTTGGATAAAAAAAGCACAGAATGATAATAACTTGGTTCTATTTACTTGCTAGGTAAAGCTTAATGACAAGCATAATACGCAGAAAATTTAGCTTAAGCATAACATCTAACAAATATTTGAAATGCATCCCACTAACATTATAAATTAGTGAACATCCCGCGGTTACCCTCGGTAGTTATGTTGGGGGGTAAAGAGTATCGCATATGTATGTATATCGATATTTGGAATGTATATATCCTGAATCAAACATATGATTTTTATCCTGAAAATCCCTCAGGAATGGAAAAGCTAAATTAACGCGAATGAAACCGCGGGGTATCCACTTGTAAAAAAATACTAATGATATTTATGTAATTGTGATTTTTCACTGACAATAGTTTGTAGTTAATTGTACCAATTATTAAAAGAGATTTAAAATGGCAGAAAAATTAAAACGGTTTTAGCCCTGGAGTACACAATATGGCCCTAAGGCCAGAAAGTTTGAAGACACCTGGTCTATATTGAAAATAAAATTGAGTTAAAAAAAATATATTTCAATTAAAAAAAAAAAAAAAATCTTTTAAAACCAATGTAAATCATTAAAACTTATTTTCAAAAGAATTTTTTTTATGAGTCGCTTTTCTTTCCAAAATCTTTTTTGGCGATGTAAGAAAGTTTTTACAATGTTGACGAAATCTAGCATTATAAAATTTTAAAGAAAGAAAACTCCCCTAATAAAATTTTTTTTTTATGTGAGTGTTTCGCTTCAACGACCTTAGCAGGGTACAAATTGAGAAAAGTAGTGAAAATGAATGTCACAAGCTGGCCTAAGGTCATGTTTGAGTAAAAGATTTCACATGCCCTTTACAATAAGCTTCAACTTGAGAAGTACAGATTAAGGAAACGGTAAATAATAATAAAAAAAAGGAAATTTCTAGAACAAATTTCGTTATTTTTTTGGTAAGCAAATATATTTGTTCACGAAGAAAGGTTTAAGAAGGAAGTTTGCTGAAAACTTTCGCAGATTGTTGTGAATTTAATTACTCCAATAAACAATTAAAACCATTGAAGTAGCTGAAGAAGTTTCAAAGTTTTAGTTAAGTAACCAAGTAATATTTTAGAGATAAAAACACCATATTAATACTTTTTTTTATCTTAAAAAAAAAAAAAAGAGAGAAAAAATTACTGACTTTAATAAATATCTGGAATTACTATAGTGAGATAAACCTCATTTTTTAAAATAAATTAAAATTTGTTTACGCTTAAATTCAAATGAAAAGATAAAACAATTACTTCATCGGCATTGTCATTAAACTAAAAAAAATTATAAATCTTTCATTTGTTAAGTACATTATTGTTGTTATTTTAGAATACTGGCCCACTTGAATGGCAAACATGTATAATTGCGGTTTTAATTGAAATAAAATATTTTTAATTTTTTATAATTATAATTTTAAATTATGCAATAAAAATAAATAATTGAAAAAAAATTCAGCAATAACTGTTAAACGTTTTTCTAGGCCCGACTTGTGTCTGAGTGGTAACGTGCACCGCTGGTGAGTATTATGGATGAGGTCAAATCCTCTGACAGTATAGTTGTAGACACTGTTTCAAAAAACGAGGAGTCTCGGTGGCATTTGGGACGTTCTTTATCTTGCCTTGTTAGTCGGACTACCTGGTGGAAGTTATCAGGGTTTTCTTCCATACGATACGTAAATACGGGGTAGTTTCCCCTAAAAAGTCCTTTCGGAAGGCACTTCCCTCCTTCTTCAGCGTCTCAGAGCCTTCTAACTACGGGTGCTCCATCACAACAGAAGCTACACCCCCTTCCATGAGTGGACTTCTCATAGGGTGTCCATCCCGATCTGCCGGACACTGAGGAAGAGTTGCAACAAAAAATATTTTCTATAAAAATGGCTTTGCTCACGTATATCTGATTAACACATCTAAAAGGTAGTCGATTCGTCCATTTCCGTCTTTACACCAGTTGTTTATCTTTCCACACAATCGGCGAACGATTCAACGTTAACCAGGGAGTGCCATCGGAGGACATTCTCTATTGCATCCACAACTTCTCCGCCATAATTTTAAATGAGGAGGGTATCTGCCTGTTCGCAGCTTCCCATCTAAGTTTTTTTCTTCTTTCTAATGCAGCTGACAAACACTTTTAGCCAGCTTGGTCTTGGATGCCTTAAGGCAAGCGCTGCACAGACGTACTCACTTTGCATGACCCAGGGGGCGCGTGTAACTTGAAGATAAGCCACGGACGCGGAGTCGCAATGCCACCGCAACGCTCTACGGTCATATTCGACCAGGACCTACTTTTTAAAGTGGATTCCGAACCACTACAAACAACCATGGCACCGCCGGGATTCGAACCCGAAACCTGCGGTACCGAGCGCCAGGGCGCTAGCCACTCGGCCATTCAGGCCCCTTCCTCCCAAACTATACAATAGGATTTTCTGGCCTACGGAATTATAGGGCTCATTTCCGATACAGATACGGGAGCTATCAGTTCAGCTTTATTTGTTGAATTTCGATTTCAGATTCTTGGCCTCTGCGAAAAAAAAAAACACTGTCTACCAGAACGACATTGTAACTTTAGAAAAATTTGCACACAAACTTTTAAAAAGTAATAAAAATATAAAAATAAAAAATGATTTTAAAATACATTATACTCATAATTATTTTTTAGACATGGAATAATTATTTTATTCTTTACAAAACATAAAATTTTTTTCATTGTTCACTGCCTTTTAAATAATTCTTATTTTAAATTTCTGTTAATATAAATATGTATTTCAAATTTACGAGAATTTTGTGTCTGATAAAAGAACATGCAATAAATTTAATCCACAAGTAGAAAATTTTAAACTACACACATATTTAAAAAATAAATCCACAGTTAGAATTTGGTTCAGTTAGTATTGTCTTCTAAATAGAAGACAATACAGAAATCTTGCAATATTGTAAATAGTTAAAAAACAATCTGTTTCAGAAATGATTTTGTACCATTATTCGTTTACCACCCTACAGAAAACAATAACAATTAGCCTTAACAACATTATCTGATTTATTCCACTCTGTGGAATTACATGGCGTAATGAAAACAATAATATGGAAAAAAAAATGGCGATAAAAATTCAATTGCAGACTTGTCAAAAATAACTTTTTGAATTCATAAAAAAATTGCAATAAGCCTAATAAAACAAATGGCCTTAAAACAATTCATTTTTTTAAGCACTGAATGTAGAATTTGCTGGAAAGATTTACATGTTTTGCAAATTTATAAACATTACTTGATTTATTCCACTTTATGGTATTATATGTATTTCTATGAATTTAGCCTTTGTGTAAGTAATTGATTTTCAAACGAGACATCTCAAAAAGGCTTAATCTCTTTTTCCAATGTTAACCAAGAAATTTATTCAAAATAGAACCCTTATTTGCATGAACTAAAATAAAATGAGGCAAACATTACAGAAGACTAAAAAGAATGTAAAATGCAAAGATCAGAATTGACCGATTGCTCCAGGAAATTATTCGGACTGCTGACAGAAACATGGTGATGATAAGAACGCTGAACGAGGTTAGTGTAAGATCAGCATGTAAAATTAATTGGCAGCCTGCCAAGTCAGAAGAATCAAAACAAAATGGTTTAAATGAAGGATTTCTGGAAGAGATTTAACTATAATAAAAGCCTTTTAATCTTAAGTAATTATACAATATCATAAAAATTAGATGAAAAAAATATTCACAATAACTATTACACTTTTTCAAAATGTATTAAGCCGCGTAGCACCCCTAACAAATAATCGATTCGATCTATTCCGCTGTTAAGCCGGATGTTTACATTACAATCGAATAGCTGGTATAATACCACCGGTAAATTATACGTTTCTCGTATTGTGAAAGAATTCACATTAAGAATCGATGATATATTTTTTTCCTTTCTAATGCAGCTGGCAAACACTTAGACAGCTTGGTCTTGGATGCCTTAAGGCAAGCGCTGCACAGACGTTACTCACTTTGCATTACCCAGGGGGGGCGTGTAACTTGAAGATAAGCCACGGACGTGGAGTAACAATGCCCCCACAAAGCTCTACGATCCTATTAGAACGGGACCTACGGTTTAAAGTGGATTCCGCACCACTACAAACATCCATGACACCGCCGGGACTCGAACCCGAAACCTGTGGTACCGAGGGCCAGAGCGCTAGCCACTCGGCCATTCAGGCCCGAATCAATGATATAAAATTCGAAAAAAGAATTTTACACATCTCTCACTTAAGTAAAGCCAATTACAGGAGTATCCTAAATTTGGAATAAAATTAATAACATTTTGCATTATTTATATTGAAGCATTTAATCGAATAATAGTATGAATTATACGTCAATTATCTTTATTGCGATCCATCAATTAATAAAATAAATATCAATTAAAAAAATATTAAGGTCATGAGAAAAATAATTTAAATTAATGCAAATATTCTAAATCCTTTTTAGTATACTTTCCACTGGAAGAGTTGTAGCATTTCGTTCCCAAGAGAGAGGAATGTATATTCTTTAATAAATACACATAGGTGGTCATAATGTTTTGGCTCTTGAGTGTATAGTAACCGAACAGGCAGGAGATTCCTCTTGTTTACAAATTAAGCCCTTTGTGGTTTCGTGTATCACACCGTGTGATAATTAAGATCTGCCGAAAACCAGATGTCTTGAGATCTCTGAAAATCTTCATCCTTGGAGTGAACTGCACTTGTGAATCAAATTTAATTCTTTACTTTTCATTTTTATTTTTGTAAATAATAAATTGCATTAACCCAGAGTTCTGTATATATATAATAATGTTTGTAAATAAAAATTAAAGTGTTCCCATGAACCTGAAAGTGACCCTCTTCTTGAAGCCGTTGTTGGTGTAGAATAGGCCGAGACGTTACATATTTTTGGAATATTAAAAATATTCAGTACAAATTTGGATGTTCAAAAAAAAAAAAAAAAGAACAATGGAATTGTCAATTAGGTATCAGTAAATGCAATCCGTTGCAATTGGGATGGGGATATCTGTTCGTTATAACAAGTAATATATAAAAAAAAAATTAAGTCAATTCCTACTTTTTTCACTCTATTGCAGAAAAGTCCTTTACAAATAAAGTTGAAATTCTCCTCTTACATCTAGCGCCATCTATTATTAGATACATGCAACTTAAATGTAAAAAAAAACTAAAATTAATGAATTAAATTTAATGAGTGAATTAATATTTGAAAAAACTGCAGTAACATCAAGTGCCATCCACTACAAGTTCAAAACAATTTATTTTAAAAATGTATTAATGTAAAATTTTTATTACCATAGAAGTTTTTTGGTGAATTGTAGAAATAGTGGCTTTGGCAATTTTAAATACTAAATAATAGATTATTTTGTCAAACAAGGGGCCTGATGGCCGAGTGGCTAGCGCTCTGGCTCTCGGTACCATAGGTATCGGGTTCAAATCCCGGCGGCGCCATGGATGTTTGTAGTGGTTCGGAATCCACTTTAAACCGTAGGATCCCGGTCTTAATAGGATCGGGGGCATTGTTACTCCGCGTCCGTGGCTTACCATCAAGTTACACGCGCCCCCTGGGTAATGTAATGTCTGTGCAGCACTTACCTTAAGGCATCCAAGACAATTGTCTAAGTGGATGCCAGCTGCATTAGAACGAAAAAAAAAATTATCAAACAAACATTCAAAATAAAGATAAAAAAATTTCTTCCTTTCTTTATTTTTTTTGTAATTGTTATTAACTCTGAAGAAATTGCAAGTGAAATCTCAATTTCATTCCCAATTATGCATTCAATATGCCAGTCACATTTTCTTTCAGTAAAAAAACTTCGTCACGTGCATTGTTAAGTAAGGGGAAATGATGATAAAAAAAGTCTGTGGGTTTGAAACACAGAAAAGCATTACTTTAAACACGCAATGATTGACTATTTTGTATCTTAAGAGGTATTTATTTTCAACCTTGAATATCGGCGATGACGACAGATGGGTGTTTGAATTTAAATGAGTGACAGCAAGCAATATCAATAAACTTATTTAACATGACAAAGAATTATGAAACGAAAGATTTGTTTTTCAATGTTAGAACTTAACACGTTAATGGATTTTCCTTGTATTAATAAGTAATTTATATTTTAAAGTGATTTTAATCTTTTATTTTGGGCGAGTTATTAATTAATCAAATGATTTAAAAAGCAATCAATTCAATATTATGAAAAGAAATGACAGAAACATTCTATTTTCTGGAAGAACAAATAAACAAAAATGAAAAATTGAAAAAGCAGTTCTACTGACCGAGTTCTGTTGGTATTTCTGTTTGGTTAAGTAATGTTGCAAAAATTCTATCAATAAAATCAAGTTATTTTCTCGATTTTAGATTTTTTTCTTCTACTAAATCCTGATTTTTACTGAAAAATGTCAATGCAAAAACTATTCATCAGCTCAATCTATTAAATACGGGATCTACAGACCCCGCTAACTTCATCACATGTTTAGTTTACATAAAAAACAATAATAATAATTTTTTGAAAGATTTTTAAATTTTGAATGAAGTTTAAAACAGAAACAACACCCAGCTTTAGTTTAATAAAAAATAAACATTTAAAAATATTTTATTCAGTATTTTAAATAAAATAATAATTAATATATAAATATACAGTCGTATTTTAGAGGTCGATGTGTAGCCCCTTTTAAAGTTATTTTGGAAGTTCACCAGAAAATTGGAATCTGTTCTGATACGATGAATATAAACCTTTTTAATACGCTTTTATTAGCTTCACCTGTATGTTTGTATGTATGTATGTATGTTTGTATGTTTGTATGTAACTCACTTTTTGGGCTCGATTTTGGGACTGATGGCGCCATCTACTGGCGAGTCAGTCAACTGATCCGCGATCGAATTGCGCTCTTCCTATTGGCCGAAAATTTCGGTGGCTTAAAAGAGGCGGATCTCAAAGGCATAGGAGTGCGATCATGTCGAATTGCGCTCTTCCTATTGGCCGAAAATTTCGGTGGGTAAAAAGTATTTAAACTTAGCGGATAACCGGCCAAGTGGAAAACAAAGTAAAAACAATTATACTTTAAAAAAACTAAAAAAAAATATGCTTTTAGAGTTAATCAGACTAAAAAGTAAAAAATAAATTAATAGTTTAAAAAAACTAAAAAAATACGCTTTTAGAGTTAATCAAACTAAAAAGTAAAAAATAATTGTTAACATAAGAATAAAATGACTGACGAGAAAATGAATGTCACTGTTCTAAAAGCGTGGGGTGCTTTGTATGACATTTTTAAACTAACTCTGCATTTCGGAATGAAACTAGTGAGAAATTATAACGATTGATATCGAGCACCCCACGATTTTAGAACAGTGACATTCATTTTCTCGTCAGTCATTTTATTCTTATGTTAACAATTATTTTTTACTTTTTAGTTTGATTAACTCTAAAAGCGTATTTTTTAGTTTTTTTAAACTATTAATTTTTTTATTAGAACGTTGATAACACCATGACGATGCAATTAAAACAGAGAAAAAAATTGGAATTCCAGATTTTCTAAGAATCGAATATGAGACATCAAAAAAAAGTAAAATCATTAAAAAAAGTATCAATCATCATTGGAAAATTCTAGCTGCTTCGAATTTCAGGAAGTGTTGGGTTTGATAACCCGTTTTGTTAGAAAATTATTTGTTAGAATATTATTCAATTATTTTATTTTATTATTAGCTAAGATATTATTTTATTAATTTTATTAGCATTTGTTAGAGAGAGAAATCAATTAATATTAGTTGTATTAAAAAAAATGGAACGAATTTTAGCTAATTATTTAGACTGTATAAGGACCACTTTAAAAATACTATGTACTCTTTTACCTTTTAAATTCCCCTAAGATATTTTAAATTAAATTAAAAATAATCTTAATTCATTTAATTAAGAATATTTTTTAAATTTTCTTTCTTAAAGAGCCTTGAAGTCCTAAGGGCTTCTTTGCAAATGGCTAACATACAACACCTGCATTAGCAAAATGAAAATTTCACTTGAAAAAGTATAAATGCTACATAATGAATAAAAGAAAAAAATTATAAAAATTAAATCTCTTGGGCTTTTTATACATACATAACTGAAAAATTCGCTGGAACGATGTTTTTATTATAATCTCAAGGTTAAACTAAGGATAACAACGTCATTAGCCCCGTTTTAAAATGGTACTTCCGTTAGAAAATTATTTAGTGAGTGGTCAGATTTTATCTTCTTTTAAATAAACGCCATTCAAAGATGGATTAAAAAATAAACAATGCGTGTGTTTATATGAATACTGTATTTGGCAGCTGTTGTTTAGCATTCTAATTATTCTATGACCTCTACAGAAGAACGCGGAAAAAAAATGAATTGCCGTTTAGCATAACTTATAGACACGTGCATATGGAACACGGATTAGATATAGAAATTCGAATCTCTTTTTTTAAAGGTTAAATATTCACTAAGTTTTATAACATTAATTTTTTTTATAATTAGACAAAATTTCTGAATATTCTAATTCCAAAAATACTTTTGTTTAAAAAAATACCTCATTCAAATAATATTATAAAGAACACAATACTACTGTGCCCAAAAAGTAAGCCCAATCTTTTTTTCCAAAAACTCTCTGTTTATTCTTCCAAATTTATTTCATCGCCTTCAAAGTAATCCCTTCAGGACACGATGCACTTATGCCAAATTTTTTTCCAATCCTCAATGCATGCTTAAAAGTCATCGGCAAGGACGGCCTTCAAAGCGAGCGGCGATTCACATTGAATCTCTTCAATCCACTCAAAACGGTGTCCCCGGAGTGGTCTTTTGAGTTTAGGGAATAGTCAGAAGTCGCACGGTGGGAACACGGTGGTTGTGGAACAATATGAGTTTCATGTTTGGCGAAAAAGTCACAAAGAATCAATGCAGTGTGAGCTGGCGCATTCAGTATTTTCGGTACCAATCGAGATTTGACGCGTTTGAGGCCCAAAATGGAATTGATCGATCCTTTTGAAATTCAACAACATCAGCAAGGTCTCTAATTGTAAATCGACTCTTTGCAAGCACCAAATCTTTAATCTTTTGAACGTGAGCTTCATCGGTTGAGGTTGAGGGCTCTTCACCTTGGTGCGTTCTTTGTCTTCTTTGAACTGTTTATACCACTTGTAAGCATTTCTTTCCGATATAGTAATGCTCACCGAATGCCTTCTGCTACATTCTATACGCTTACGCAAACAAAATTGAATGCAAGTTCTTTGTTCAATTCATTCAGACATTTCAAAATTCGCCGGAATCAGTTTTAGCTTCTCACAAAGCCAAGCGTAACTCAAACACTCATGAATATTTTAACGTCAAATTTCACACAGATGTCAAGGACAGTGCCAGCAATCTAAAAAAGAAAAAAAATTGAAATTCCATAAGCTCCGGGAATTTAAAATTAAAAATTGGTCTTATTTTCTGGATACAGTAGTATCAATACAAAATTCAAAGGAGAACTGGCAAGGATTGTGTGTGTTGTGTCTAATCCTCAGTGTCCTGCATCGCAGGACGGACATCCCATGGGTAGTCTATTCATGGATGGAGGGAAAGGGAGTAGCTTCTGTTGTGATGGAGCACGAATGGAGTGAAATTATAATGGCAGCTGAAATTAATAGTAGCTCTTCACAAGTCGTTAAAAACGAAGTTGAATCTAATAGAAAAGATACTTAAAAATATATTAAACAAGTATGAAAGCAATCATAAAACAGACTTTGATTAATGAATTAAATAATAAAGTTAACAGTGGTACATCTAAAGATTGGTAGATCCAAATCCTACAACATGTCCTTCTTAATATTTTTCTTAAGAGAATATAATTTTTAATGGATCAAGAATTTATTATTCAATACTTTTTTTATAAAACTATTAATATAGTTAAATTTTGGAACCAAATTTAAAAAAAAAAAATTTTTCAGCGCATTGTTCAATTTAGGATAGTTAAATTTCAGTTAGGCCTAACGAATACGAAATTTTTTGGAAGATTTAGATTCATTAAACAAAGAAATTAATTAAACCTTTCAATTGTTCTATATTTCAGAAAATTTTTCTGACATGTATGAAAAGTTTTCAAGGATAAATTTTATTATTATTATTTTATTTATTTATTATTTTTTTTTTTATAACATGAAAAATAATTTTACAACTTGATAAATCACGGGGAAAAACAGAATAAGTTTCAAGGTCACACTGTGGAAGATGTGAGTAGAATTACGATGACACCTCAAGTTAATAGTAGCGCTTTACAAGTTGTCAAAAACAAAATTGAATGCAATAGAAAACAATAGTAATTTGTAAACAGCATTTTAGTTTGATCTATTTGAAAAAAATAAAAGTGAAGAACTTTTTAATTTATCTTTTATTCATGCTTAACTATAAAGATCTAATCAAAGCATTGTTTTTATTTTTATTTTCATATGAAGTTCATTAACATAAATTTTTCATACGAAACGCATAAAATGTTATTCACGTCTGTCTTCCACAAGAAAAAGAAACCATACAAATGGATCATTAACTTTGTTTGATGAATTAACCTCAGATGTTTAACCTTGACGATCTTGACATGCTTCTTTACATGCGTAGATCTAAAATTTAAATTTTGTTTATCTTACTACTGCGCCCAAAAATCAAGACCAATTATTTTTTTTCAAAAACTCTTTATTTTTTCTTCCAAATTTATTTCATCGCCTTCAAAGTAATGCCCTCCGGACACAATTCGCGCGGAAATTCACGTCGAATCTAATCAATCGACTCAAAACGGTGTCCTCGGAATGGTGTTTAGAGTTTAGGGAATAGGCAGAAGTCGCATGGTGGGGAATAGGGTGGTTGTGGAACGATATGGGTCTCATTTTTGTCGAAAAAGTCACGAAGAATCAATGCAGTGTGAGCTTTCGCATTCAGTGTTTTCGGTACCAATCGAGATTTGTCGCGTTTGAGGTTCAAAATGGAATTGACCCATCCTTTTGAAATTCTAACATCATCAGCAAGGTCTCTAATTGTAAATCGAAGGGTTTGCAAGCACCAAATATTTAATTTTTGGGACGTGAGCTTCGTCGGTTGAGGTGGAGTGTCGACCAGAGGGCTCTTCGTCTTCAATGCGTTCTCTGCCTTCTTTGAACTGTTGATACCACTTGTAAACATTTCTTTCCGATATAGGAATGCTCACCATATGCCTCCTACAGCATTCTATACGTTTCCACAAACAAAATTGAATACAAGTTCTTTGTTCAGTGAATTCACACATTTCAAAAATCGCCGGAATCAGTTTTAGCTTCTCACAAAGCCAAGCGTAACTCAAGAACTCATGAATATTTTGACGTCAAATTTCACACAGATGTCAAGGACGGTGCCAGAAACCTAAAAAAGAAAAAAAAAATTGAAATTTTATAAGCCCCGGGAATTTTAAATTGAAAATGGGTCTTAATTTTTGGACACAGTAGTATAGCAAATTCACGTCTTTCCATCGATTTCATCCAATTTTATAAAAAATACCCCTAGGAAAGTTTCAAAATCAATATTGGTATTATAAACTAAAATTAGAACGCTAATTAGAAAATAGATTATAATACTAATTAGACAATGATTAATTACGCAGCAAACATTGCGTTTTATCACAGCAAATTACTATGAAAATCTCGTATTCATTTTGTTGTTGTTGTTATACCTCATGTTAACAGAGAAGGTTTGTGATAGTTTTGTTGTGACGGAGCACCCGTAGGTAGAAGACTAATTTAAGGGGGAACTACCTACCCTGCATTTGCGTGTCGAATAGGAGAAAATCCAGAGAACTCCCACCAGGTAGTCCGACTGAAGAGGCAAGATGCTAAACTTTCCAAACGCCATCGAGTTCTCTTGTTTTTTTTGAAGCAGTGTCTACAACAAAGCCGCCAGCGCATGGAACCTCCGCCCTAATATTCATCAGTGGCGCACGTTGCCACTGAACCACGCGTTGGTCACTGACAAGGAATGAACTAGAAATACGATCAATTTCCACATCAAATGCCACAACAGTATTCTATACACGTACATTATCATGTGTTTTATAGAAAGACAGTCAAATTGTATAACAAAACTTGAATAAAATTCACAAAACAAAAGCTCTAAAGTGCCTCACTTTCAGACCCCTAAAAAAAATAAAATAAATAAATAAATAAAAATAAATATTTTAGTTACTTATAATTCACTATTACTGTGCCCCTTAACGGTTTTTCAATTTTTGACTGCTCCCCTTGTATCGTATTGTCTATAAAGAATATACATATATATATATATATACTTTTATTCATATAATAGCTTATCTTTTCTGTAGTATCTTAAATATTATATAAGCAAGAGTGAATGATGATTTGTTTAATATGTTAGGATAATTTCAAAATAAATACCTTTCAAGAAATCACTCATGCGAACATAAAAGTTATCAAAAATGGCATTTAGTTACACACGAATAATTTTTAAAAGAACAATTTCCCCTTTTTTTTCCTTTCAAAAAAAGAATAGCATTTTATTTATTTCTTATTTGAATTTTTCAGAATTTTTTTTCATTCTTACTATTTTTTTATAGGAATAATATTTATGGTATTGTTTAAAATTGTAATCACACATTTTTATTTTCATTTAATTCACAGCTAATAAACAATTTGAAAATAATTGAGCTGCATTATTTTTGCTTTTTTAGCCCTATTTACATTCTTAAGGCCATTGTTCTAATGTGAATATTTGAATAATAATGGGTCTTTAAAAATTCAGTCTTTTCATTTTATTTATAATTTTATTTAAATTTTATGCAGATATATTTGAAAAACTGTAATTTCGACCAAGTTATTCGAAATCAAAATTTATTGTTTCGTTCAGACTAGAATTATCATAGATTGTCACCTTGTCATTGTAATGTTTCATGTTGTAAATAGGAAATAAATAAAAATATTTTATAAGAATATTAAGTAAGTTAGACCTTCGTTTATTATTTTTTTTAATTTCCTAAAAATCTACTGATGCCAGTTGTAAAATTTCTGGTTCTGATTGTTAAAACATTCGAAATTATTACATATCTTATATTATTATGGAAATTTTTATTAGTTGTCATAGCATCCAACGTTGTTGTTGTTGTATCCCCTGAAGAGTACAAGAAAATCAAATATTGTGTTGCTTCCGAATAATATTGCCTATGTTGATTGCCAGCTCGGAGTATAAATCCTCTTCCGAGGGATGGTCCAGACAATGCATGGCGGCTGCAACAACTGGGCAATCAAAGACACGATGAGAAGTAAACTCAACATCAGATCAGTTGCCACATTTTTGGTATTTTTTAACGCCATCAATAGAAATTTTCATATCTTTGATCATCTTCCTCCTTAATCTTGAGAGTGCAGTAGCTGTTTTTCTGTTGGCATTTAGTTCTGTAATTTGGTATTTAGTTTTCATCTTAGAAGGAATCATAAGTTTAGATTTTGCCAAGGCATTTGCATCTGTAAGGGAAGTAGGAATGGCAGTCTGATCCAGACCTCTGGCATTCTTCGCCAAAGATTTTGCAATTTCATTCAAATCCAAATCCACATGAGCAAGGATCCATTGAAGGATACGCATTCTGTGCAAGCAGTGGATTTGTTCTAAAAGAGATATAATGTTCAAGATCATACTTGAGAAATATTCAAGATCATATTTTATTAAGGCAAACCTTGAGTCAGTGAAGACAGTAATTCCCCTCATTATTATCCATCACAAGTTTCATTTGTTGTTATGGTTTCATTTGTTATGATGGAAGTGGACTCTGGTCAGCCTCAAGTGCCTTTTGAATGGCCAGCCGTTCTCCTGTGATGTTTGATGCAATTTTTACAGCACTGGCGCAATTTCATTCAGTCGGGAAGCAGCGGAACATATCTGGCAATATATAAAATATTAAATAAATCAGAACTTTGTTTATTTAAAAAAAGATAAACAGATTTCAGTTGTAGAATTTCTGGTTTCGATTGTTAAAACATTCCAAATTCTACCTCATTATGAAACTTTTTTTAGGTGTCACAGCATCCATTGTTATAACAAAATCATCACATTTTTACAAGTTTCTTTTTATCTAGAACACGATGCTCCCCCATGGAAAAAAAAGAAACTTCTGCCACTTGTTAAGAAATCTTCTGTTTTCAATAGAAATAAGAATCGTATAAGAAGAATAAGAATAAGAATTTTTAAAAAATTATGGCAACTTACGGCATGAACTTCGTTGCTCACATCAGAATTCAGATTTATGTTACCAAAATGTCATTATTTGGGCTAGAACAGAATTTGAATAGAACAACAATTTTCTTTTAATTTTAAACTGTTTTTATAATAAAAAAATAAAATAACATGCTTAAATAAAAATTATTAATAAATTGTTCAAATTCTTGTGTTTTTTTTTGGAATCATTTATTTTTCTTCTAGCCTCATCTTTAATTTCTTAAAATTTTGTTCTGTTATTTTATTTTTTGATATGTAAAGATATTCAAATATTTTTTAATTAAAAATTCTTTTTACAAACGGCAGAGAAAATGACCTAGAGCAACACTCATGTGGTTTGTTTTGAATTCTTACACTCAATACGTGAGATGGTTTTAAAGCTGGAAGATCATCAACGGTAAACATGGAGTTTATCAACTTTTTTTACGGAAGAAAAACTTAGCGTTATTTGCAAAAGGATAGTTTCATTAATACACTGCTCAAAGCAATTAAGGGATATTATGATTTTGGGAAGAAGAGGAAGCAACGAACAAGGAATAATTAAATTTTATTGACAATATTAACAAAAATAACAAACAAACAAAAAATACACAATTCGCGCATGTTATGTAAACAAACAAAAAATGTGATTTCTCTGTTACAAATAACTTTCAATAAAGGTTAGGGTTTCTCTTGACTGAAACCAATCTGGCACATCTACGAGGCATAGAATCATTGAAGGACTAGTGTATTCTCTCCCACTCCTGTAGAAGACAACTTTCCAACTGCTGAATTGTTCCTGGGAGTAAGATAACTGGCAACCCTTCTTCCTAGAATGTCCCAAACATGCTCTATTGGATTCATGCAGAAAGTTTTTATTTTTTTTATTTCCAATGGCAGATTATGAACAGTTACAGCAAAAAAAAAAAACAACGGCATACAACAACAACAAAATAATACAACAAACAGAGTTCATTAATCTAACAATAATGCCAAGTTGCAGATCTTTTAGCCACTAAAAAGTGTTACCAGGTGCACCACGGGGAGGTAGATCATACATGTTCTATTGGATTCATGCAGAAAGTATACTTTCCAGTCCATTCGAAGAATTCCTCATTCGAAAAGGAAATTGTGTACTAGCTAAGCACGATGTGATTTGGTATTATCATCCAGGAGAATGAATTCATCCCCGATTGCTGTGGCGTAAAGGTCCACATTAGGTCTAGGGATACCATCTCTATATCGCTGTGCCATTAGTGCTCCATTCCTGATAATGTGCAATGCGGCCAGATAGAAATATTGACCCAGATTGTCACTCCGCCTCCGCCAAATCGGATACCTTTATGCACAAATGCAGAAGAATTCCGTGTACTAGGTCTTTTCAGATGAGAATGAGTTATTGTCAGGTTGTACACTAAAGCGGGGCACGTCCGTGAAGTGCATGTTGCTCCACTCATCGCGTCCCATCTGAGATGCTCCTGTGCCCAATTTCTGCTGGTAGCACGGTACTCATGTCTTGACGAAACACAAACCAGTCTGAGACCATACAAACTCACATGGTGTTGAACATTCTGAGTCGAAACTCTGGTACCAGTAGCGCTCTGAAAGTGTTGTTGCAAGAAAGTGGCGTTCTTAGTGGGGATTCTTCTGACCATCAGCGTTAAATACCGATCCTCATTTTGTATTGTTGCACGCGTTCAAACTTAAACTCAGCTTCGGGGAACATCTCCAGTTTTCAAAAACCTGATTTATAGTCTGGAAATGAGACTTTGAGAAACTCATAATGCTTTCGTATTATGAGTTTTTCTACAACGGATTGCATTTGACCCGCCTTTTTTCCCGTTGACCGGTTTATTTTTTAGTGACAGCCTTAATTTTTAAAAAAATTTATTATTTTTTTTTGCCCAAAGAAAAAAAATCTAATTAATAGCTCTTTGTAACAAATAAACTAATTAACAGCTATATGTAACAAAAAAAAAATTATAGCTCTTTGTAACTTTCAGATGGTAACAAAAGTCACTATGATATTTGGCCATAAATCATTATGATGTTATTACGTCATACTGTTAGTAAAAGCAACGTTAATAATAACAATGACGTTATTTTCCATTCATTACTATTTAATTAATAATAATATTTTTTAAATGAATTTTTTCCTGCACTTTGGTCATACTTTAAGATAATCAAATATTTATTAATTAAATAACGTTACATTTTAATACATATAATAATCGGTTACAATTAATATTCGGGACCTTTGTTATTAATTTCATATATTTTTATTGCATACTTTAATTTTGAGTTAAAACTCCCTGATTTATTGTGCTGCTATTGTAAAATAATCCTAACAATCAAGTGAATAATTCTCTCTCATGCATGGCTGTGCAAAGACATTGTTTGAGAAATATTGTTTGTTAAAAATAATACAGTTATTTTTAATAAATTAATTTAAGCATACGCAACAATCTTATTGACATTGCTTTTAGTTTAACTAGTTTGTAATTATTTCTTATTTAAACGATGAACTTAGCTCTTATTGCAATGCCTTTCTACAACTCGCATTTTCAGCTTTGGATTCAACCTTAATAAGTCAGCACTTTCTACTTTCTCAGCCTATGTCGATAATAGACATGGCCCATTTTGGGAGTTTCGTATCACAGTGATAATTGCGACCGTGATGAAATAAATCACTGTGGCAAAATCACCACTATGGTAAGCGTTCATTGAGTTATAACAACTTGTGCATGCCAAATTGATTTCCATGATAAATAACAAAACTGCAATTTTAACATCTTATGTCGTGGCATTTTTAGTTTTTAGGGATGGTCTTAATTTTCATTGCTTTTTTTCTCGAATAAAGTTTTTTTAAATTCTAGCTCTCTGTCTCATATGACAAACGACATTATGATGTTTTGTCACACTGATTGTAAAATCAACATCGCGAATAATAATAATGGCATTATTTTCGAATCATTGTCAATTAATAATGCGGTTTCTTTAAATTAAGTGGTATTTTTTTTTTTTTTTGCAGTTTCTTCTTTAAAGACTAGTTTATCATCTAGATAATTTTTAGTTACAACACTTTTTTTAACAAGCTGATAGAACTATTTAAGAAGAAGACAAGAATATAAATTAACAAATATTGAATTTTTTTTAATGGTATGATTACAGTAAATTTTTACTTATATTTTTTTTTCTAATTTTATGAAATTTACAAAAAAATTAAATTAAATAAATAAAATTAATTAAATAAAAAAAAATTAAAATAAAATTAATTAAAATTAAAATTAAATAAATAAAAAAAAAATAAATGAAAAAAAAAAAAATATGTTACTCTATAATTCCCTTAAATTTTTAAATAATTAACGCTTATATCATTTTTTTTTTTTGCCCGATTCGTAGTTCAGTGATAACGTGAGCCGCTGGAGAGCATTAGGGTTGTAGTTCAGTCCGCTGGCGGCTTTGTTGTAGACACTGTTCCAAAAGACGAGAAGACTAGATGGCGTTTGTGAAGTTCATCTTGCCTTGTGAGTCGGACTACCTGGTGGGAGTTTTCCAGGTTTTCCCATACGATACGCACATGCGGGGTAGTTCCCCCTAAAAAGTCCTCGGGGAAAGCACTGACCTCCTTCTTCAGTGACAAGGAACCAAATCAGACTTCTACCTACGGATGCTCCATCATAACAGAAACTTCCATGAGAACACATGGGTTCATGGACTTGGTCTGGATGTTGCTGTCGACCAAGTGGGATAAGAAACAAAGTATCAATTTTTAAAGAACTTCTCACCAATTAAATTGTTTTTAGAAGATTATGCATATTTTTAAAGAAATTTTAAACAAAAGTAAGGCAAATCTAATGAACTATAATAATTAATGACATTTTTAACTGATATTGTGAAATAATATTTTTGTAAAATCATTATTTCAAATATTGAAAACAGGGGGCCTGATGGCGGAGTGGCTAGCACTCTGGCTCTCGGTACCATAAGTTTCGGGTTCAAATCCCGGCTTGCCCATGGGTGTTTGTAGTCGTTCGGAATCCACTTTAAACCGTAGGTCCCGGTCCTAATAGGATCGTAGAGCGTTGAGGGGGCATTGTTACTCCGTCGCTTATCTTCAAGTGACACGCGCTCCCTGGGTAATGCAAAGTGAGTAACGTCTGTGCAGCACTTGCCTTAAGGCATCGAAGACAATTGTCTAAGTGGTTGCCAACTGCATTAGAACGAAAAAAATATTAAAAACACATAACTTGAATGAAAATGTTCAAAATTTAAATAAAAACATGTTTGAAATGAGAATAATGAGGAAAAGTATTCAATATTTTTTAACTTAACAATATAAATCATCAAATCGGAGCTTTTGATCTTCATGAATGGATGAATTTATTTTCACAAAATGCATTTAATCAGAAACGTTTTGTAGGAAGAATAATTCAACCTTAATCGTTTCTGATTAGTGTAACTGTACCTTTTCCTGTTGAGTAATTGAATACGGACAGCTCGTTTTAGCTTCGCTAAACGATGTTTTAAATTCAGTTCATCGTTTATTTGGATATCACGTTGCTTAGCAAAATTTAGAAGACTTTAAATCGGATTTTCAAATTTTAAGTATAAGTGATTATGTTATAATCCATTTAAATTCTTCTCGTTTATCTAAGCTAGTAAATTAAAACTATTTAATTTAATTGTAATCAAATAGTTTCAATTTACTTACTACTAAAAATTAAATTAGTAGTAAGTAAAATTAGATTAATTAGTAGAAAGATTAATTAGTTTCAATTTACTTACTTGACTAAATAAACGAAAATTAAATAAATGAGAGACATTTAATAATTAAGCTGAGTTTAATTAAAACTACTTATTAACTTCAATGCCGTATATCCAAGCGTCTTGTGACGAAATAAGTAGAAATTACGTAGATCACTATAATAAAAACTTACGTTACGTTATAAGTGTTAAAAAGATAACATCTCCGATTAATAAATGATGAAATAAAAATTTTTAAGGAACAAAAAACATCTTTAGTTAACAGGTTGTTAAATTTTCGTCGACAAATAAACAAATAAATGACGTTAAATTTATGTTTGTACACAAGTGAAACATTTGAAATTTTTGAAACTTGATCTTAGAAATTACGTCATGTTTCGCATTCAAAGTTATTCGAAATATTAAAGAGAGACTTCCGGATTATTGTTTTTAAATTTTGTATAAAAGACAAAAATATAAAAATTAAATTAATATGATCGTCTATTAATCGACCAATATCCATCATTAAGGAAAGTTTAATTTGATTTGATTTATTTCTTTATTTTAGCAAAACATTTCATAGTTTTATTTTGCTGTAAAATGTCCCATTGTATTAATATATGAGTTTATTGAAATATATATATAAAAAACATTCTAATGATTTTTAATCGCTGCACTCATTATTTCGATGCTTTACGCATAATCGCATACCTTAATTGAATGTGGGTTTAGTTCATTTAGCTTTCATTTCATTACCACGAATTCATTGATTGCTTTATTATCATATAGATTGAACTATTCGAGTATTAAAAATATTAACGTTCTCTCGGTCGAGTCTTTCTCCGACGAGTTGGTCAAAAAACTCCTGACTTCTAAGTGAAATCCTTTGATAGTGACTCCCGACTTCTGACCCTTTATAGTAATTTTATGAACTACTATCGCTAACAATAGATTTTAAAAATTTGTGAAAAACTGAATGACCTTTATTGAATGAAATTTATTATTTTTTTCATTAACAACGTATTTACACTACGTTAAAAGATATACTTGTTTCCAAAATTTGCTTACAAAAAATATGTATACTATAAAAATCACAATGCTAAATTAATATGCAACTAATTGCTATCTTCTTCATTTGGCGCAACAGACCCATGGCCATTTGCCTGCTGATAAATTTTTTGACTGGAGATGATTTCTTTTTACGAGGTAGGGTTGTCAGCCCTATGCTCAACCGTCATATTAGACCAGGACCGACGGTTTAAAGTGGATTCCGAACCACTACAAACATCCATAGCACCGCAGAGACTCGAACACAAACGCTGTGGTGCCAGAGCGCTAGTCACTCGGCCATCCTGCCCGGCAAATATTATAGAGTGGTTAAAAGATAAGTGAAAGAAAGTTGCATGTTTTAATCACAAGGACGTATTACATTAAATCTTTTTTGTTCTTAAAAATGAAATAGCTTCTATAAAATCTTCTTTCATTGTTGATTTCAGTTAATTTTTTTATAAGCTTCAGTGCTAATAAAAGTCTCTCTACATTGACTTGGTATGCTGCCAAAGCAGTTAGTGTCTTTGATAATGGTTGTATTGTCGATATTGGTATTGCTGCCCTAGCTTAATGGTCGTAGAATTGAAAAATTGCATCCTTAACATTCATTCTCAGAATTTTGGAAAAATAAAAATTATTTTATAAAAGAGTCGAGAATTTTTTTTATACCGACTGACTCTGATTCTGACTTTTCCTCCTTTAGAAATATTTGACTCCGACTCCCCCTCTGTGAACAACTAATAAAATTCGATGGGAAAAAAAGGCTATTATCAACATTATAATTTCTACTATTTGTGCAAGAGGAAGTCCTTGCAATTATAGGTCAAGTTAACTGTAAGTACTCGAGAAAAAGTGATTTATACAAGTGGAGATCCACCCATTCGGAAAGGAAATTAAAAGTTTTGGTTTGTGCAGAAAACATCAGGTTTGGTTTTTTTTGTCGCTCTATGGTCATCTTGTGCACAAGTTAGGCTAAACAGAATGGGACCTACAGTTTAAAGTGGACAAACATCCATATAAAAAAACTACAAACATCCATGGCACCGCCGGGACTCGAACCCGAAACTTGAGGTACCGCGCTTCAGAGCGCTAGCCACTCGGCCATCAGGCCCCCAGAAAACATCAGAGAAATAGTTCTTCTACAGAACTGTGATGAATTCACACAAAACTATTTTTCTCAGGTTTAATTCTCAAATTGTTATTTTTTCATTTGATGGAACTATTAATTTGTTAAACATGTAGAAAATATTTACATTATAATTTATTTTTAGCTTTGTTTTATAATTCATCATTTTGTGGAAAAGATTTTGTATTTGCTGTTGTAAAATCATGTAGTTTTCTTTTTAAGAAGGTTGTTGAAAGTCGGCTTTTTAATGCTTCAAAATTGAATGTGACATATGAGACTCCTAAAACCTGTGATAAATGTAAGGCTTCAATAATAATTAAGGTAAGATGTATACTACACAACAGGTGGACTGAAAAGTTCGTAGGCTGACGCATAGATGGCACTACTAGTATTAATTCCATATGATTTTTAGTTAGCCCTAACCTTCAAAAGACACGTGTATAAATTTGACAGCCGTTGCACTATTAGTATGTGAGTTATAGCATTTTTAGTGAAGTTATAGCATTTTTTGTGTTCATCACGTGCAGTCCATTCAGCTGACTGTCGATTGGACTCTGGTGTGAAATGATGGAGCCATGTTTCATCCATTGTCACATATCGACGCAAAAATTCGAGTTTATTAAGATTGAACAGCTCCAAACACTGCTTAGAATCATCCATTCGTTGTTGTTTTGGGTCAATTGTGAGCTCTGCGCGGCACCCACTTTGAACAGAGCTTTCGCATATCCAAATATTCATTCAGAATATGTCCAACACGTTCCTTTGATATCTTTAGAGTCTCAGCTATCTCAATCAACTTCACTTTACGCTTATCAGAAATTATTTTGTGGACTTTTTTGATGTTTTCGTCGGTAACAGCCTCTTTGAGGCGTCCACTACGTGCATCGTCCTCGGTGCTCATTTCGCCTCGTTTAAATTTGGCAAACTACTTTTCTACGGTTGATTTTCCTGGTGCAAAGTCCGAATAATGTTTATCAAGCCAAGCCTTGGCTTCAATAGTATTTTTTTTCGCCAAAAAGCAATGCTTTATTAGCACACGAAATTTATTTTTATCCATTTTTTCAAACTAACAAAAGTTGCTTCACTGAAACTGCTATAACTCACATACTAATAGTGCAACAGCTGTCAAATTTATACACGTGTCTTTTGAAGGTTAGGGATAACTAAAACTTATATGGATTTAATACTAGTAGCGCCCTCTATGTGTCAGCCTATGAACATTTCAGCCCACCTGTTATATATAAAAAAAATAACATTTTTAATTCAAAGCACGAGTAAAATCTTTTATTTCTTTTCAGTTGCGTAAAAGTACGGAAGCACAGAAAATGCACTAATTTAACAATTGCTAAACAAAGTAAATAATAAAAATGTACAACCTAATAAACCCACCATAACCAGCAAGTAAACATGTCGGAGATTAGAAATCACTGAGATAATAAATATCTGAGGGAAATAAACCCACAAAACTTGAATTATAATTTAAATGAAATAAAAATTCATCATCCTCTACATACTTTGATGTAATTAAAATTTCAAAGATTAAACAAAATAACTACCGTAATTTCCTGCCCATAAATTATGGATTACACGAGAGAAAAATCATAGAATTTCTGATATAGATTATAATCCCTGTATATTGTCTGGGAATATTTTTTGGTAGTTTCATAAAGTATTAATTATATGAAAGTATCTTTTACGAATATTTTTTTTGAAAAAAAATTTTACATACTATAGTGTCCGAAAAGTAAGAACAATTTTCAATTTAAAATTCCCGGAGCTTATGGAATTTCAATTTTTTTTCTTTTTAGGTTGCTGGCACTGACCTTGAAATATGTGTGAAATTTGTCATCAAAATATTCATTAGTTTTGAGTTACAATTGGCTTTGTGAGAAAACTAAACTGATTCCGGCGATTTTTTAAATGTCTGAATTCATTGAGCAAGTAACTTGCATTCAATTTTGTTTGCGGAAACGTATAAGAATGTTGCAGATGGCCTTCGGTGCACATTCCTATATCGGAAAGAAATGTTTACAAGTGGTATAAACAGTTCAAAGAAGGCAGGGAACGCGTTGAAGACGAAGAGCACTCTGGTCGACCCTCCACCTCAATCGACGAAGCTCACGTCCAAAAAATTAAAGATTTGGTGTTTGCAATCCGTCGATTTACAATTAGAGAATTTGCTGATGATGTTGGAATTTCTATAGGATCAGTCAATTCCATTTTAGGCCTCAAATGCATCTAATTTCGATTGGTACCGAAAACACTGCATTGATTCTTCGTGATTTTTTTCGCCCAAAATGAAACCCATATCGTTCCACAGCCATCGTATTCACACAGAGCGTGGCTATTAGCGTGATCCCTAAACTCAAAACACCACTCCGTTGACACCATTTTGTGTCGATTGAAGAGATTCAATGTGAATCGCCGCGGGCTTTGAAGGCCATCCCTGCCGATGACTTTTTAGCATGCATTGAGGATTGGAAAAAACGTTGGTATTAGTGCATTGTGTCCGGAGGGGATTATTTTGAAGGCGATCAAATACATTTGGAGGAATAAATAAAGAATTTTTGAAAAAAATAATAATTGGTCTTACTTTTTGAGCACAGTAGTATTAAATATACTACTGAAAAGATCATGGATGTTTGAAAGGATGATGGAAGGAAGCCGAACTTAAAAAAATAAATTAAAACACCATAAGGCTATGTAAGATCATAGACTACTCCAAAACAATTGACAGAGTAAACAGCTTGTGTAATTGCGCATAATTATTAAAAGTACTATGGATTATTGGACAAGGATTTTCGGACATTGCGGATTCTTGGACAAGCCTTTTTTTCCTACGAGGTATCATACTGGTAAATGGTATGTCAAAGAACGAATTTGAATTTCGTGTTAAATTCTATCAAATATATATATAAAATAAAGTAAAACTTTTGGTCCTAGGAAGTGCTTTTTTTATTTAGAGGTTTAGTATATACACCTTAATAATAATGACATCTACAATTGGGTTTAGATGTACTGGATTTTTAAATTTAACTTAAAATTTTGATTATTTTTTTCTTTAAAGAATTCAATTCCCTTAAAATTTTTTCCTTTATGTGTATATTTTTGTTTTTTTAAACTTTTATTTTTTATGCAATTTTATTTTGATAGTCTATTAACATTAACTATGCATTCACGCAAATGAGGAATTGTAGAATTAATTTTAATGAGTTTTACAGTTACCAAATCTCAAAGGTTATCATCGCTGATCCAAGATCTTTAGTTTATTAAGCCAACGGGTTATAGGCAGAATATTACGGTATATAAAAAAGTTTTAAGATAATTTAAGATTTCTGTTTTGTGTCACATATATAAAACAATGTTGATCTGTGGGTTGGACGATTCTGATATAAAGCAGAAGTTACATGTTTGGTTTATCAATTTTGTATTATTGATTATTTTTTTTTGCAAAAGAACTCATATCCACACAGCTGTAAATCCACACAGCTCCAATTGTACAAGATAGCTCATCTCACGGGAATATTCTTGGCTGTAATGAGCACAGAACAATTGGTCTCGTACAATCTTCTTTGTTGAACATAATTCCATTGTTCCACTAATGTATCCTACAAACAGTCCAACAATTAAAACAACGATAAAACGTTACCTTCCGCTAAGACTTTTAAGGGTAACTGCCCTGCATTTCCGTGATGTATAGAAAAACTCCCTGAGAAAACTCCCATTAGACATTAAAACTCCCTGACACTTTACACAAGTTCATAAAATCGCCATCGAGTCTACTCCTTTCTTAAAGCAGAGACAGAAACGGACACCCTCAAAGGAATCGAATATAAGCCCTCCAGTATGCTATATGCTCGTGTTACCATTGCCCACGACACAGACGCTAACGTACAATCAAAACTGAGCTTACTCGCTTATTAAGTGATTTAGGATGTTCTCAAATTGAATTTGTTTGTGATTCACAATTGCACAAAATAAGCGATATTAAATAAAAACAATTGTAAGAAATAAGATTAAAAATCTGTCTTGAAATTTGTTACATTAAAATAATTACATTCATTGTTTTAGCTATAAAAACTATAGTTCATTAAATAGATAAATAAAGTAGATGTAAATTATTTTCTGTGAAAAGTTTTCAAAAACTCTGGTTATATATGAGAATTTGGGAAGATTAATAATAGAAAATATCAATTCTAAAATTATGAGATAAATGTTTTCTTAAGGAAAAAGTTGTTGTTGTTGTGACTAATCCTCAATGTCCGGCAGTGCGGGGGGGCATCCCATGAGTAGTCTACTCATGGATGAAGGGAAAGGGGCAGCTCTGTTGTTGTGATGGAGCACCCGTAGACAGAACTCTGACTTGGCTCCGAGTCGCTGAAGGAGGACAGTGCCTTCAGAGAGGACTTTTAGGGCGAACTACCCTATTTACTACCCCAGACCCGCAACTACCATTTGGTATAGTATGGGAGAACATTCGGAAAACTCCCCCAGAGAGTCCGACTCACGAGGAAAGATGCTGAATATCACAAAACCCATCGAGGCTCCTCGTTTTTGAAACAGTGTCTACAACAATACCTCTAGTGGATTGAACTTCCGCTTTAATGCTCAAGGCCTGATGGCCAAGTGGCTGGCTGTCTGGTTCTCGGTACCACAGGCGTCAAGTTCGAACTTCGGCGGCGCTCTGGATGTTTGTAGTGGTTCGGAATCCACCTTAAACCGTAGGTCCCGGCCTAGCCATAGAGCCCAATCAGATTTCTTCTCACCCACATCGTTCCCAAACTGTAAAGGGGCAACTCAGCTCCGTGACCAGTGTTGTGGTGTAGTAGTAGTAGCCCTAATGCTCAATAGCGGCGCCGCCGAATACGGGTAGGGCAGGGTAGCAACTAAATATAGGTATTTAAATTTTTTTAATGCCTGTATTAAGATATGAATGATCTTTTTTTACTATTCACTGACATTGTGAATTAATACTAATAATATATTTAATTAATTAAATCTTTTAATAATTTCCATAAAATGACGTCTCCTTTGAAATTATTTCTATTTGCATAGCTCGTCAAAAAATTATTGATTTTTAATACTTGGGTAATATCGTTCTTACACATTTTAAAAGTGTTTAATTAATTTGTGAAAGAGATTTATTTCAAAAATTATTATCCTGAATAACAGGAAAAAGCATTGTATAACGGAGAATTAATTACGAATAAAGCACTTACTTCAGAGCGACGGAATCAGCTCCATGCACAGTTTTTTTTTTCCTCTTAAAAGGATTGACGTCAAGTGTTGTTTCGCAATTTTATGCGGGGAAAAAAGAACTTTTATTTCCCTCTAGCGCGTTAATGCGGAAAAAACATGTCAACTGAAGTATTCGATTAACAAATCGATAGCTTTCCGGATCAGTTTACTTTCATGTTCGATTTTTACTACTGTGCCCAAAAAGTAAGACCAATTATTTTTTTTCAAAAACTCTTTATTTATTTTTCCAAATTTATTTCATCGCCTTCAAAGTCATCCCCTCCGGACACAATGCACTTATGCCAACTCTTTTTCCAATCCTCAATGCATGCTAAAAAGTCATCGGCAGGGATGGCCTTCAAAGCGAGCGGCGATTCACGTTGAATCTCTTCGATAGACTCAAAAGTGACAAAAGCTATTCCCTAAACTCAAAAGACCGGAGTGGTCTTTTGAGTTTAGGGAATAGCCAGAAGTCGCACGGTGTGAATACGGGGGTTGTGGAATGATATGAGTTACATTTTTGGCGAAAAAGGCATAAAGAATCGATGCAGTGTGAGCTGGCGCATTCAGTGTTTTCGGTACTAATCGAGATTTGACGTGATCGATCCTTTTGAAATTCAAACATCATCAGCAAGGTCTCTAATTATAAATCGACGGTTTGCAAGCACCAAAGCTTTAATTTTTTGGTTGATGGTCGGCCAGAGCGCTCTCCGTTTTCAACGCGTCCTCTGCCTTTTTTGAACTGTTTATACCACTTGTAAATATTTCTTTCCGATATAGGAATGCTCACCGAATGCCTTCTGTAACATCCTATACGTTTCCACAAACAAAATTGAATGCAAGTTCTTTGCTCAATGAATTCAGACATTTCAAAAACCGCCGGAATCCGTTTTAGCGTCTCACAAAGTCGAGCGTAACTCAAACACTACTGAATATTTTGATGTCAAATTTCCCACAGATGTCAAGGACAGTGCCAGCAACCTAAAAAAAAAAAATGAAATTCCAAAAGCCCTGGGAATTACTTTTTGAACACAGTAGTAAATAATAAATTAATTTAGCTTTTCAAATTCACATAAAAATGTGTTTAAAGACATATTTTAAGTAACTCATATACAAATTTTTTATTTAATTTTTCAAAAAACAAAAAACACTTACATATTAAAATAAAAAAGGGAATCAAAAATTAATTTCTTAATAAAACGATTCTGCAAATAAATAAATAAATAAAAAAAAGCACAATTTTTTTATTCGTTTACGCTTTATTTATTTTGATCAATGGCAACACAGAAGAGAATTTAAAAAAAAGGGCGAAGTTTAAATACTAAATGTTTTAAATTGGAAGAATAAACATTAGTAATTTAAATTTTCCAATGAATAAACAATTTTTTTTTGCATGCACTGTTTTCATTCAATAAATAATTTATTTCTTGTTTTTATTTATGCCTCATTTATTTTATATTGTGCGCAATTAATTTACGAACTTTTTAAACTGAGAACTTTTTTGGTAAAAAGGAGAAAATAATATAAAAACGCCAAAAATGTTTGTTTTTTTTTTAAATTATCATAATCATGCTTATTGAATATATTTCATAACCCTGTATTTTATTTGTCAAATATTTTTTTAAAAAATTGGTAAAAAAGTTAATTCGTCCATATTAAAATCTTTAAGTAGAATGAAATATTATTATTACTAAAATTCAATTGTGTCCATTTTTTTTTTTTTTTTTTTTTTTTTTTCGCAGCAAGATTTTGTTCTTAATTTTACTTTTTTTAAAATGAATATAAGAAAATTTAACTATGTATATGAGTTTAGACAAATATTTTAGTAGGTTCTTTTCGAATGCCAAATTTCCTATCAATTTTAGCATTCAGCTAGCTTGTAAAATCTTCTAACTTTTATCAATAAAACGCGCTTTTTTATTTTTTTTATATTTAACTCTTTTGATAGAAGACAAAAGCTTTATAATAAGCACCTTTCAAATAAAGGAAAATTTCCAAACCTATATAATAAGATCATGTAACCGTGCTTCCTCCTACACACTGGCCAGAGCGCCCCCCCTCCCCCTTCATGGCGTTCAGGGGAAATGACCATTAGGCCTTGAGACTCTCACCCGAGAAGAAGCACAACGCTATAACACGCTTCCGTTGAGAAACGTTTAGTTTACTGTCTCTGCCCCTGAGAGAAAATATATTTAATCCGACCGTAGTAGAAATCCTACAGACTCTCACCCGGAGAGGAAGTATCTTTCACGCATCCTGCGTGTAGCGGAGTATAGAGTTTTTGACTTAGAAGTGGAGTCCTTCCACGAATCTATAATTATCTGTTTTTAAATGTGTTAAATATTGTATGGCTCTAATTGTATGTGTGTGGTGTTTGTGCGTGTGTAAGTAAAGCTGTGAGTTCTTGCAATATGTGCCTCAAGTATTTCAACCCAATCACACCCAGTTACAATCGGGTTGCCCAACCTGCTCACTGCAAGCATGATTTTAGATATGTCAACTTACTCAACATCCCATTTCAAATCTAGATTCTGAGCATTATAGCGTACTTTGTTCGCCAGTGTAGAATTACCGTAGTGTGACAGACTAAACCAAGCCTCTCTTGTGAAAATCTGGAGTCCAACTGATCATTTCTTCTGAGTGTCACACATTTTTGCCATTGTGTAGGAGGAAGTATGGTTACAAAAGGTAATAATTAAAATTCTCTTAGAAATATTTAAATAGAATTTTGAAATTATCCGATAAATTTGGCATTAGTTTCTTGTTACGTAATAATATAATAGTGAAAAACACATTTTTTTAAAGTCAATTCCTACTTTTTTTCACTGCATTGCAGAAAGCCTTTTATAAAGAATTTTCATTCATTTTTTTAAGTTTATCGGGCGCCCTCTATTGGTAGATAGATGCCACTTAAATCTAAAAAAAAACTAAAATTAATTGTTTAACTTTAATTACTGAATTACTATTTAAAAAGACTGTATTAACATCCAGTGTCATCCACTACAAGTTAAAAAAAAATGTATTTGAACTCGAGTGGATGAATAAAAAAGTATTTTAATGAACGATTGAAAATTTGAACAAGATATATATAGGGAGAGTGGGAGCTAATAGAAGGAATTGAATAAAATTAAGAAAGGCAAGTTTTTCTTTCTTTTTTTCATTCAATTTTCAATTTCATTTCAGTTTTCATTCTTATGTATTCTGAGAACAAAAAAAGTCCAACAGCTGAGTAAATATGGTATCAATGCGGTCCCAGGCGGCGGATAATGATACAAATGGACAAAACACCGAGGAAAATTACAGTGATGGTGTTTTTAGAATACTTTTTTACTTCATACTAACGTTTATACTAACAATACAACTTCCTCTCTATTGTTAATATTGTAATCGAATGGATGTTTTGAAGTGTTCTTTGGTGCTACAGTTTTAACATATCACTCAATAAGTCACCGATCTGCCACATATATGGCAACACTGTTGATAGACCCATATGATGTCTACATAGTAGCATCCTTCAAATGATATATGCCAAAATTTCATAACATTCTGATAATTAGTTTATAGTTTACAGTGGTTTTAGTGACGCCAGTTTTGTAATTTTCAAAACAATGGATAAAAAAAAAGAATTAGGTGTGTTGATTAAGCATTGTTTTCTGATGGGGAAAAATGCTATTGAAAAGCGTTATGGAGACTCTGCACCAGGGGAATCAACTATTATTGACTGGTATACTGAATTTAAACGCGGTCGTACAAACACAGATGATGATGAACTCTCTACTCTCCCTAAATCTGCAGTTATTCCGGAAAACATAAAAAAAAAAGTTCAGCAAATAGTTTTGAAAGATCATAAAGTGAAGTTGCGTGAGATAGCTGACACCTTAAAGATATCAGAAGGTAGTGTGTTTACTAGTGTGTGTTTGAGCATGTGTAAATTGATTTCGAAGTGGATGTTTTGTTTGCTCACACTAAACCAAAAACAACAACGCGCCGATGATTCAGCGCATTGTTTTGAGGTGTTCAAGCGATATCAAGAGAATTTCTTGCGTCGGTGTCTGACAATGGATGAAGCATGGATCCACTACTACTACACACATGAATCAAAAGATCATCAACTGAGTGGACAGCAGCCGGTGAAACTCATTCAAAGAGATCAAAAATGCCAAAATCAGCTGGCAAGGTTATGACATCCGTATTTTGGAACACGCATGGTATTTTATTTATTGACTATCTTGAGAAAGATAAAATTAGCAATAGCGAATATTACTTAGCAATATTGAATAGACTAAATGTAGAAATCAAGGGAAAAAAAGCCTCTCGTGCAAGTGCTGTTTCGCCAAGACAATGTCCTGTGTTGCAAGTCAATGGAAGCGATGTTTAAATTGAATGAATTGCATTTCGAATTGCTTCCCGCCCACCGTACTTTCCAGAACCGGGCTCTAGCGACTACTGGCCACTTGCAGACATCGAAAAGATGCTCCAGGGAAAGAAAATTGGCTCAAATGAAGAAATGATTGCTGAAACTGGGGCCTATTTTGAGATCAAAGAAAAATCGATCTATAAAAAGGCGTCGAAAAGTTACAGGAGCGTTGGCAATGCATGTTAAAAAGTCAATGCTCTATGTATGCTGAAAATGGGTCTTACTTTTTGGACACAATAGTATCAGTTTTGAAGGAGAGTATGTTAACGAATAAAGTGGAATTTATAAAAAGAATTGCTTTTCTTAGCTAGACTGGAGACTTATTGTGTGATGTGTTAAATTTTGCTTTGAATATTTGTAATTTTATATCATTCTTGACCTTGGCGTTTTTTGCCGTTGCTCTAAGCTAAACAGATTACATTACGTTAGAATTAAAAATAAACAAACTTCTCGATAATTACTTGCTTTTTTTTAAATGTCAACAACTTCTAAAAGTATAATCTTGTGACCAAAGCTTTTACCATTTGAAAGCCTTATTGAAAAAAAAGTCTTCTATAATTAACGATTGATTGAGAAATCATCCGCTCTTTTTGAATTCTATTTTAAGAGTTTTGCTTTGCACAATTAATGATGGATTTGAACTTCTTTCACAACAGATTAAACAGCTGGATGATCTTGAATCTATTCAACAAGAATAATTCAAGGACAAGAGGTGAAACTTGAATTCTGTAGAAAGTGATAATTTTAAAATCACCTGAGCTTCTTGTGGTTTTATTTTCCAGAAAGTTAATAGGTGGACCATGCATAAAATAAAATCTAAAATACCGAAATTTATAGTTCCTAGTGTTGAAAATAATTAATGGTAAATATTTTATACTTCACGTGCATAAAATATTAGTTCCTTATCTTGAAGAAAAAATGAAATGAATTGTAAAATTTAAATTCAATTGCATCATTTCTGTAAAAAACCCCCTCATCTTTTTGTGGTTTTGATTCTTTAAGAATTTAAATAATAGGTTATAATATTTTAATTATTTTACTCTCGTAATTATTTTTTTAAATTATCAGCTTTAAATTTAAGTTTCTAGAATTCTCTCTAACTTTTTTTTTATCTTGGAAAAACTGAAAACTGGGAAATTTCATTGAAATTCATTTATATTATTTTAGAGAATCTTTTCATTTTTTCATTTCAGAGAAAAATTTACCACGTTATAATATGGCTTTCATCTTATAGAACGTGTTATCAATAATAGGATATATTATTATTGATCTTATATAACGGATTATAAAAATTGAATTAATTTATTTTCATCATTACTTATATTTAAATTTCCAATTTATCATAAATATACAAATTTTTAATCTTTATTTACATTTCATTTTAACCTTTTATGAGAAAAAAATTGTTTTAATTAGGCAGTTAGTTAACCAACATTAATGGTTTTTAAAACCATTAATGTTGATTATAATGATTTGCAAAAATAATTTGCAATGATTTGCAATTATAAAGCATTGCATTCTTCTTCTTCATTGGTGCAACAGCCCCTTGGTGGGCCAAGGCCATCTGCCTACTGGCAGATTTCGAGACGGGGATGTTTTCTGTTTACAAGGTAGGGTTGTCGATCCTACGCCTAATGCTCTATAGTCATATTAGGCCGGGACCTACGGCTTAAAGTGGATTCCGAATCACTGCAAACATCCACGGCACCGACAGGACTCGAGCTCGAAGCCTGTTACACCGAGTGCCAGAGCGCTAGTAACTCGGCTATCAGATTGAGTGATAAGTGATCAGCCCTCACTGTACTATTAACCATTAATAATGTATATTTTAATATGAAAATAATATTTTATGATTAGAATTGTATAAATTTTATTGCAGAATAGATATGACGATAAAATTAATGGGAAAAACTTATTTACTCATAGCAAAATATAATGTTACTATCCTTTGTATTATTTATAATTTAACATTTATTAATATTTTATGCATCTGAAATATAAAATATTTAAGATTGATTATTTCCCACGCCAAGTTAAGAGACTAATAAATCAAGTTGGAAATCACTTAAAAAAACAAATACATCACAGCAACATGGATATACGTGACTTTCATAGTAATTTACAATTGTAAAACGCAGTGTTTGTTACAGAATTAATCATTGTCTAATTAGTATTATAATTTATTTTCTAATTAGCGTTCTCTAATTTTAACTTTTTGTTCCAAACTTGATCTTGAAAATTTTATCAAGCAGTTTTGTAAAATTGGATGAAATCAATGGAAAGACGTTTGTTAATAAAATAAAAAAAATTTTAATTAATTTTTTAGATCTACCTATGTAAAGATGATTTCAAGATAGCCAAGGTTAAATATCTAAGGTTAATTCATTAAACAAAGTTAATGATCCATATGTATGATTTTTTTATTCCTGTAAAAAACATACGTGAATAACATTTTATACTTTTCCTATGAAAATTTATGCTTAAAAGCTACATATGAAAATAAAAAAAAATGTTTTGATCAACGCTGAGAGTTAAAAATAAATAGAAGAGAATTAAAAAAGTTCTTCACTTTTATTGTTTTCAAATAGATCAAACAAAAATACTGTTTACAATTACTATTGTTTTCTATTGCATTCAATTTTGTTTTTGACAACTTGTAAAGTGCTGCTATTAACTTGAGGCGCCATTGTAATTCTACTCGCATCTTCCACAGTATGACCTTGAAAGTTATTCTGTTTTTCCCCGTGATTTATCAAGCTGTAAAATTATTTTTATTTGATAAAAAAATAATCTTAATAAAATTTATCCTTGAAAACTTATCATAAATATCAGAAAATTTACCTGAAATAGACAACAATTTATAGGCTTTAATTAATTTCTTTGTATATTAAATCTAAATCTTCCTAGCAAAAAATTTCGACTTTGAATTCAGGCCTAACTGAAATTGGACTATTCTAAAATGAACAATGAATTTTCAGGAATTTGGTTCAAAATATAACCAAAGGAAGAGTTTTATAAAAAAAAATTGTATAATAAATTCTTGACTCTTGATATTAAAACTATATTCTATTAGGAATGACATTTTGTAGGATTTGGATCTACCAGTCTTTAGATGTCCCACTGTTAACTTTATTTTTTAATTCATTAATCTTTAATTAAGTGAAGTCTAATTAATTAAGTTTTATAATTGGTTTCATTTTTGTTTAATATATTTTTCGTTTTCTTTCTGGAAAAGAATTATTAGGAAATAAATATTGTATATTGCTTATTGAAAATAAACTGAAGGGTTAAAAGGCTCGTTCCCACCGAGGCGAGAGACGTGAAGATGCAAGAGGCAAGCGACCAAATTTTTTCGACCCCTTCACAGCGAAACGTCAGAAATAGCATTACGCCTAGTGAAAAACCGCTTGGAGTTGAAAGTTGGGCTACTCCACGCGGCGAACTGCAAACCGGTTTCAGGCGACCGCGGTGAGGTCAAATTTTGGTCGCTTGCATCTTGTCGCCTTGGTGAGCACGAGCCTTAAGAGTTTTCTTTGGTTTTGCTAGTAAGTATATTTGTAAAGAAAAATGACACATTTCAGACTATTGGAACCTTGCCACTCGATTTTTGCCTTATTAAACAAGTTTGCACAGCCAATTCGTTTTTCTTCAATCTTGTAACTTACTGGTTCTAAACTGAACAATGTTCTGTCTATTCCATGTTATCGGTATACTTCGCTAGATGTGTCTTTTATTTGGATCCAGCGAGTAGAAATAACATGGTTTTTATCTTAAGGGTACGTTTTTCTTGATATCCTCAGGATGTTATAATTCAATTCATGAGGGTTTACCAATTTTATATCGAACAGCATGTATGTTTTCACACCTTGTTATTGTTTATATTGTAAAAAATTGTATGTTCTTTCTTTTTGATTTGTCAATGCAGTTTTAACTTAAACCTTTTGATTTTCATGTTTATTAAATGATTTTCAGTTTCGTTTGCTGCAGCTTATACGCACTTTGTATATTGAAAACTGAACTATTCCTTTGAATATTGAACTATTTCTTAATTTTTCTTTTTTTGATAGGTTTAATATGAGGCATCTCAGATTTTTTTGTATTGCGAATATTAGGGTGATTTTGTTATACAATTTGCATGTAGCGAATGCCGTTAGTAGCTATTGACATGTAAAATGGTCATGTATTTGACCCACTTCTTGTTTGCTCTCTTTTGGCTATTTTTGTGTTCATATGTTGATCTTTATACCCACCCACCTTTCTCTCTCTCTCACACACACACACACACATATATATATATATATATATATGTATGTATGTGTGTGTGTGTGTGTGTATGGAAGTCTGTGCTCCCTTGATTTAGAGTATTGTATATGTGTTCTTTATAGCTATTCCATACCAATTGTGCAACCAAAAATGGGACAATAAATTATTTTTTTAACATATCTTAAATTATATCTTCTTACTAGTTTCACGTGTGGGGAAACTTTTGTGTAAATACATCAAAACATTAAGTAGATTCTTGAATTGAATAATTCCTTCCAAAATAAATTTTTTAAACACATATAGGTAGTTCTTCATGCAGTTCCAATTACTATATTTTTGTTAGCATTGCCGATTAAATGAATTTGTAGATCGAAACATCCTTTTTTCTTATAAATTTTTCTTAGTCGTATTTAAATTATAATTGACAAGTGTTGAGTGTTTATTTCTTTATTTTGATTAATGGAGGAGGTAGCATTTAACATTTTATTATAACAAAAATATATTCTAAATTTTGCACCATTTTATTAATATTATTTTTTTCTTGTATTTGTGCCTTAGTGCTTTGTTTAACCCTTTTTATCCTTGGCAAGGAAACATAATTTAATTTAAAACCTTCATTTAAAACTGCTAAAAACTAAAGTGAAGTTTAAGAAAATTCCTATTTATCAAACGATTCATTCCGACCAACTTAAAGTTTATTTCTTTTGGATAACATTTAGAAATTTTGGCTTGATTTCTAAAAATAGCCTTATTTAAAGGACATGTGACAAATTTGTGCCTTATTTAAAGGAGTCTTATTAAAGGGCATGTGCCTTATTTAAAGGACAAAAAAAAAATCAAGGACAAAAAAAAAAGAGTTTAAATATATTATTTAAATTTTACAAGACAAGACTTTAAATATATTTTATTATTGATACAATAACCAATGATTACAATAGTAAGCTAAATATTTTAATTTAATGTTTTAGGAATGTGTTGTACTTAAATTAATTCTTAAAAATTTTTATGCCATTATATATTTTTTAATATTAAATGATATATAATCAAGGTTACATATTCTTTACAATTAATAAAAATTATAATAATTGAACTATTCTGATAAAGTCTAAGGTTTTAGCAAGTTCCCTAGTTGCTATGTTTTGTGTTTTCAAATTCTTTTGCAATATTAATATCAAAACGAAATAACTTTGATTTTCCCAACAACGCATTCACTAATATTCATTAAGCAATCACTTGCCGACATCTTTCACAATGATAGTTTAGCAAGATCCAAAGAATCACAGGCAAACATCTTTTACAATACCAGTTGAGCAATATCTCATCCATTACAATAAGAATCAGAATCGATGAAGCTCACTCTCTATTGAAGCTAAAAATTGAGAAGAATTTGCATCCATTGAAATCAAAAGAGAGAATTTTTCTTTTATAATTTTCCTCATAACATGAAATGTGTCGAAGTGCTTCTTTTTCTGTTGTTGACAAGGTCGCCCGATGTGCTCGTAAAACAACCCGGCCTGAACAAAACAGCCCGGAGATTTCTGGTTGTAGTCGACTGAACATTCCGATGCTGCTCATTCTGTATGAAGTTGCCGGTGGGAGTGGAGAGTTAGCTTACAACCCGTCCTCTTGAATGGAAAGCTCATTTTCAGCATCTTCTTTGAGTTGTTTTTTTCTTCCTATTTGACGCTTGTGAGTACTTTCGTTTTCTATCTTTGTTGTTTTTAATGCATAATCTTGTGTTTTTTTTATCTACTTTAGTAAAAACTCATTACTTTTAAAGTGACATTTTCATGATAAGAGTTTTTCACGGAATGCTAATGACACCATGAAAAAAAAATAACCAATTTTTATTATAATGCAATAAACCTTCCATATACTGCATACCTTGTTATAAGGAGTCTAAGATATTTCACATTTTTTTTTTTTACGGGAAAAAAAAAAAGTCATTCAAAGTAAACCGTTCTTTTAGTACTACATAAAACTAAGGCTATTAACTCCCTGATACTACAGCCCATGGTGCGCCAAGGCAGACAGTCTACTGGCAGATTTCAAGACAGGAGATGGTTTCTTTTTAAGGGGTGGGGATTTCAGCCTTACACCCAACAGTCATATTAGATAGGGACCTGCAGTTTGAAGCTGATCCCAAACCACTGCAAACATCCATGGCATTTTCGGGATTCGATCCCGAACCTGTGGCACTGAGAGCCATATTATCACTCGGCCATCAGACTCTTTATACTACACCATCATCAGCATCAGCATCATTGGCGCAACAGCCCCATGATGGGCCAAGGCCGTCTGCCTACTGGCATATTACGAGACGAGAGATGTTTTCACTTTTTACGGAGTAGGATTGTCTGCCCTACGCCCAACAGCTATATTAGGTCGGGACTTACAGTTTAAAGGGGATACCGAACCATTACAAACATCCATGATATCGACGGGACTCGCACCCGAAACATGTGGCGCCGACCGCTAATCACTCGGCCATCAGGTTCTTTGTGCTACATAGTTGGATAAAATAAAGAAAGAATTAAATTAGAATAACTTTAATTAGTTTAACTTTAATTTAAATTAAAATAATTTAAAATAACTTTATGCAAATTAAATATACTTAACAGAATTTTTTTCCAGATAAAGTTTGCAACATAAAAATTTTAAAACCGGCAATATTAATTCTTTAACACTATACTTTTCATTGCTTTTTTATGTAAAATATGAGTAACTTTTCATTTTATTAAATTATTTCTTTTTGCATTAAAAAAATATATATATTCAAAATGTACTGCTTGGTTGTTTTAGTACAGGACATATATTTTTGTACAGTACATTTGTAATTAATGCATTTATTTATATCCAATTATAATTCATTTTTCAAATAATTCATTTATATTATTAATTGTTAAAAACATGCATTCCCTTCGGAGAATGAAAATTTATAGTCATATCTAATAATCAGTCTAATAATTAGATAGTCATGTAGTCAGATGCATATCGAATGATTTGTCGTATGCATTAGGCATAGAATATTGTAACAATTTTTTGAAGTCATGAAACTTCAATTACAAACTGGTTGATTTTAAACGAGAATTTATTATATGAAACCGCACTAATTATCATAATTTATGGTGAGTTTTAGGCGTAAAAACCAATTATTAGAAAATGGAATTAATTTTTAAAATGAAAAGTGACAGAGATACAAAAATAGCTTTTGCATTTTAAAATTAGCTTTTAAATGGATATTAAAATTGGCAAAGTAGTTACTCAGTTACCATAGTAACATTAAAGCTGAATTCTTCCCAGAAGAAAATGCAATTATAACTTTTTAAAATATATTTAAATTGTTATTTGCTTATTGGACATATATTTATTTATTCCTTTTTTTTCTATATATATATATAATGTTTCTATGCATATTTTTTGATTTTCTTTTCTTTTCTTACGAATTATTTTTAAATTTTTGCTGCTCTGTATATTTTTTTGTTTTTATTCATAGTATTATTTTCTAATAACTTATTTTGTGTAAGATAGTCATTTGTAATTATACTAATCGGAACCTAATTCTGATAAGAATTCTTCAAGATTGTAAATGGCCAAAAAAAGAAGAAACAAGTAATATAAAAAAAGTTTTTAAGTCAATTCCTACTTAGGTCGAGAAAGAAAATTTTTATTTTAGTTACTTTTTATTAAATAATTACAATTAATATAAATATGTATAGACGTATGACAGAATCACAATATTAAGTGGCAAAATAAAATTTCTTCAATTTTATTTTTTGAGAAAAATCCTTCATTCTGACCACTAAGCCACAACTGCTAACTCATTCTCGAAAATCATTTGGATAAAACGTCTACTTAAAGCAAAAGTTTTCAAAAATTTATCAAAAAAATTATTGATTTTCGCAAGAATTGAACTCTCATTCTTCACCTTCACATGAAAAATACTGAAATCCTTGCATTTTATCGATTGAGCTACTGTCTGTTGATTTCAGTTTTCATTACAAACTGCTAAAACTATATTTAAAGTATTAAAACATTATTAATTAAATTTAATGAATGAATTAATATTTGAAAAAACTGTATTAACATCCAGTGTCATACCCTACAAGTATAAAAAAATGTATTTGAACTTGAGTGGATGAATAAAAAGTATTTTATGAACGATTGAAAATTTAAACAAGATATATATAGGGAGAGTGTGAACTAATGGTACGAATTGAAAAAGAAATCCAAATTGTAAATATAAGTTTTTAACACGAGTAGTACGGCGCTAGAAAATATAATCTTAAATTTATTAGGTCCACTTTTTATATTTATTGACTATTCTTAAGAAATATAACAATGAAACATCAAAAAAATTGTTCTTTATTATTTACATAAGTTTATAACGGCTTATCAGGAATTTCAATACAATTCTAATTATTATGTTTCACGTGCTACCAAAAGTGCCTCTATTCTTCCAAAAGTTTAATTGTAATAAAACTTTTTATGTCATTATGAAGCCCTATTGTAAGACATTCTTGGATAGGAGGAATAAGATAATTGCAGATATTATAAACCACTAAATGAATATCATTATCTATTTTTTTTAGACACATATTATACCAAAAGAGTATAATTATTTTGGTACAGATCATATTTATTATCTTTCTGACTTGTTTAAAAGGTTAAAAAAATGTCAGCAATATGATATGTAAATCTGGAGCAAATGTGAAAAATACTATAGAATGAAAACAAAACAAATAGTGTACCAGGAAGTTGCTAAATAATAATATATTTCATTTCGAAAACCTTGCAAAGAAAAGGACTTTTCCCTGACGACTTAGCCCACTTAGATCTCCGTCGAGGTTGCGCCAGTCAAAATAAATATTTTCTTGTCAAATAATAAGTTCACTGCCCAAAGGCACACCGGGCTGCTTCAAAAGAGTGTTGCCACATCACGTGCATAAACTCGTGAGTCGCGGAACAGAGGTTAAAGGCCAACAACTTTTTAGTTTCGTCTTTGGATTCTGGTATTCAAGGCAAGGTTGGAAAAGTCTTGTTGTTTCAAATTTATATAAAACAATCCATTTATTTTAAAATTCGAATAAAGACAGTTAATGAGTAGCCAGAATTTTCCTTTCCAACAATTTGTTTAAAAAGAAATAAAACAAACAATTTTAACGAACAAAATTGAGGAAATTAAAATTCGTAAAATAATTTTCAATGCAATTATTAAAAAGAAATTCTTTAAATTCTTTAGAACTTTTTAATGAAGCATGAAAGGGAAACAATTAGTCTAATAAAAATTGCCTATTTGTCCTTCAAAGATTTTTTTTTAAGCGCTAAATGGAGAATTTTCTGGAAAGAATAACTTCTGTAAATTTATAAACATTACCTGATTTATTCCATTTTATGGTGTTATATGACGTAATGAAAATGATGATAAGGAAAAAACAAGTAATATATAAAAAAAATTTTTGGAAGTCAATTTCTACTTTTTTTCCCCCTGTATTGCAAAAGTCCTTTATAAATCATTTTCATTCATTTTTTTAAGCTAGAAAAAATTCTCTCTCTCACATACTCTCTTTCCATCTCTCTCACTCATTGATTCACATGTTTCATTTTGTTCCCTCCTTGACTCAGACTAGAACCCAGAATGAAAAAAGTATCTGAAAAAGAAATTTTTTTTTCTGCGATCTACACGCTTCGCCAGTGACGGTATTTGTTCCTAAATTTATATCCTGCTAAATAAATATCTTATAGAAGAGAAATTTTTTTTCTCCCCTATAAAACTAAAATTAATCAATTAAATTTAATGAATGAATGAATTAATATTTGAAAAAACTGTATTAACATCCAGTGTCATCCACTACAAGTTCAAAAAAAAATGTATTTGAACTTGAGTGGATGAATAAAAAGTATTTTATGAACGATTGAAAATTTGAACAAGATATATATAGGGAGAGTGTGAACTAATAGTAGGAATTTAATGACGATCAAAATTCAATTGCAGATTTGTCAAATATAACTTTTTTGAATTCATAAACAAATTATAATAAGTCTAATAAAACAATTAGCCTTAAAAACAATTACGGATTTACAATTATAATTACGGATTACAATTACAATTAGTCTTAACAACATTACCTGGTTTATTCTACTTTATGGTGCTATATGGCGTAATGAAAACAATAATATGGAGGAAAAAAAAATGGCGATAAAATTCCATAGTCAAAATAAGTTTGTTTTTTGAATTCATAAAACAAAATTGAAGTGATAAAATTACTAAAGATGCTACGATGCAACTTTTTATGTGGTCACTGAACTTTTTTTAATGTTATACTAAAATGCCGTTGATAAGATATTTCGATGCATCCATATGCATTTTGTCACGGTTGGTAAAGCATACATTTATTTCAAGTTCTCGACCAAATAACTTCGTTTAAAAAATATGCAGATTTCACAATGTTATCAAGTTCTCAACGAATTACATCTTTAGGAACAATCTTCTTACTACACAAACTTATTTTCATGTATACATATACAAAGCATTCACATTTAAGGTAAAGTTTAGTAAAAGAGATCCACATACATATCAAAATTCAGTTTTATCATATTTACTCAAGTAGATAAATTGCAACTACTTATGGGACAAAATTCACTTTTGGCTCAAAGAGTAGCCAATTCAATTCTGATTGGAATATATCTTCTTTTGACAATGGATGCAATCTTTAAAAAGATAATTTTAAAAAGGGTACAATCTGGTGTAGATCTAATTAATCAGAGATTAAATTCAAACAATTTTAGAGCAATATTGTAGCAATAATGTATATTCTACATTTATGAATACAACAATGATGTACAAATTTCATTAACATTATTTACATTTTTTAATCTTGTTATAATTATTTATCCATTTACAATTAATATTCCTCATTACTAAATTTATCCTTTATTGCTTATAAATTATTTGAGAGAAAAAAAAATAAAAGGTAGTACTTACTTTTTGGCTACCTAAATAAATAATGAATAGTAAGATGTGGTATATTGAAGAAGAACTTTAAATGTCAAGTTTGGGTCTTTACCTGAGTTATCGGTTAAAATCAATAAGTTTTCATTATTTGAAGAAACAAATGTTAAAATTGCATTAACAACTATGTAGTATTCTGCCAGTTGATATTCATCCAAAAAATTTTATTTTATTCTTCCCTTTACAATTCTTAGAATAATTTATTAAATAGTTGTCTACAATGTTCCGGAACATATAGAAATTATTTTACTACTTCAGTGTACGCGTAGATATCAAATACCAAGCCTTTTACCCTTTAATTAAAGGAATAAGTAGTCAAAAAATAAAGCTGGGTCAATACTAGTGTCTAGACAGACAATTTACAGTTCTGTCAAATGTTTGAATTCTTTTTTATCTAATATCATTTTAAATATTTATCTTGTATTGAATTTGCTAATCATTTTTGAATTATTAATCATTTTTTTACGAATATTCTTTTATTGTTTAACAATTGTTTAGTGCAGATTGTAGCAGTAGTATGATATTTACCACTTGTTTTAAAAGAATTGAGATGAATTTTTTTTATACCTTCTGAATTTTTTTCAATTTTCTCCTTTTTACTATATTTTATTCAGATTGTGTTTTTCAATTTATATCGACAAACAGAATTGCAAGAATTTCCTGAAGAATTCCACAAGAATTTTTCCACAAGGAATTGGAAAGGATATTATATTTATTGATATCTATGAAACAATCCTCTACGATGTCTGTTTTTTTTTTCCGTAACGGTTTTATTTTTATTTCTCAATTTTGAATGATAGTTTGGCATGCCATTTACAAAAAACACATACAAGAATGCTCCAATATATTTATTTATTAGGGCATTCTTCTTACTAGCTTTTTACTTACTCTGGTTTATATAAACATTGCTGTTCAGCATTTAATTAAATGGCAGCTCAGGATTAGATTTTTTTTTCTTTTCTTTTTTTTGATACCATAGTTAGTTTTTATTGTTACTTAACAATTTGAGGTGAGAGGTTGCATTGTATTATAAATTAAAAAAAAATAACACAGAAAACTATGCATCCATAAAATATATTGTGCATGTTTTTAATGCTGACTTTTTAACAGATAGTCATATAATGTCAACTTATGAATCCTTTTTTCGCGTAATGTAATTGCTGTCAACATATCTGTTTTCATTATCTTATCAAAGCATTCAAAAATAAATCAAAAGAAAAAAATACTATCGGGACAAGATTAATAGAATGTGTAAACGAGAAATATTGACAATATTGGAATGCTATTTTAATCATTTAACATGTTTGAAAAATATTTTATGTAATTTCTTTCTCGTATAATACTCACTCCATTAAGAATTTACATTCTTAAACATTTAGTTCAATTAACTTTTATTTATTTTTAACCTTTGCTATAATTACTTTCAATTTTATTTAAAAATGAATTATTAAAAAACAAAATGGATCTTTATGACTACCATTATTCCAGTGCGATTAAATAATAACCTAAAGAATTATTAAAATTTTTTAACTTATCCATTTGTTTTCAGTATTAAAATCATTTTTGGCACTTCACCTGTATAAACCATGGCAACAGCACAACCTAGTGTGGAGAATCCCCTATCAAGTGAATTCAGGTCTTTAATATTACTTATCAGCATAAATCGAATCTGCTGCATATTTGCGTTTTGTAGCGATGAATGACTTCAAATCAAAATTGTAAAACATAATTCGATGCATTAAAATTTCAAATGTTCAGTTAGAATTTTAATCCCAAGTATCAAAATTAATTATTGGTCGTGATTTTTATGCATAAAAATTTGAAATTCCATTTATATAATCAAGAGGAAATAAAAGAAATGAATTTTTTTTGCATCAAACTTTGCAGAAGAATTGCTTTCCATTCGAAAGTCACTTGAGACCTATCTGAGTCTACCTCCTTCACAACAAATGAATAGAATTATTTTTTTCACAGACTACCTGTAAGATCTACCTTACAGGCTCTTTATAAAGATTTTTTAAGTATCATCTTGAACATTATATCTCTTTTAGAACAAATCCTCTGCTTGCACAAAATGTGTATCCTACGATAGATCCCTGTTCATGTGGATTTGGGTTTTAATGAAATTGCAGATTCTTTGGCCAAGAATGCTAGAAGTCTGGATTAGACTGCCAATCCTACTTACCTTACAGATGCAAATACCTTGGAAAAATCTGAACTTATAATTCCTTCTAAGATGAAAAACTAAATACCAAATTACAGAACTAAATGTCGACAGAAGAATAGCTTCTACTCTCATAAGTTTAAGGATGAAGCCCCCTAAAATTATGAACATTTCTGCTCAGGGCGTTAAAAAATAACAAAAATGTGGCAACTGCCCTGATGTCGAACTTCCTCCTCATCATGTCTTTGATTGCTCAGATGTTGCAGCCGCCTTGCATTGTCTGGACCATCCTTCGGAAGATGATTTATACTCCGAGCTGGCAATCCCCATAGACAATATTGTTCGGGAGCGCCCAATATTTGATTTTTTTTGTACTTTTCAAAGGATACGACAACAATAACAAATTAATTGCATAATTTTTTTGCAACATGAATGTAAGGTGCAATTGAAGTTCATTTCGAACACAAACAGCAAATGAAGAGAAAGCTCAGAAATAGGATTTTATAGTTAAGAAGTAAATGGAAGTTCATAGCTTTTCTACATTAGAGATTGTCTTCAAAAGTTGCAATTGACTGTCAGCTTTTCCATTAAGGAAATAATTTTTAAACAATGATGCAAATCTTGATATTTCATAGTTCGATTACAAAATTTTCATAACCTGAAATATTTTAGAAACATCAATAGTATAAAAATTTTTAATTTTAAAATTTTTAGCGGAAATAATTGACGAGATGTACACAAAATCGATTAAAAGTTAATTCTGGAATTTTTTCTGAGATAAACATGCTTCAAAAACTTCCAATTAACATGAAAAAAATGAATTAAATTAGTTTTGATAAATTGAATTAAATAAATTAAATTAAATTAAAAATAATTTTAATATATTAGCTTAATTTAATTTTAATTGCTTAATTAAAATCAGTTACGGTAAATATCTTACCAATTATTATTTAATTTTCAATGAGAATTTTTACTTTGCAATTTTTACTTTGCAATACACAATAGCGTTTTCAGTATTGATATAGACTCGAAAATTATCATTAAAAGCATATATATCTGCTACACATAATGCACTAAATGACTAAGTTATTATATATATTATTAAATAACACATTTCTTCTCTCTTATTGTAAGAAACCAATTACACTTAGAAAACAAATGTAGAATTTTAGAGATCAATTTCTAGCTTTTCAATAAAGTGCAATTTTTGATTGCAATACAGCATCATTAAAAAGCATGATTTATACCAGGTTAATTATTTACATGCTTAATAGCTTAAAGAAATAATTAACTTTAAACATTAAACATGTTAGTTTTGGCTTACATGAACGTTATATGCAATATTTACAATCATTCGTAAAAACTCTCGCTGCATTGATAGTATATGATTCGCTCTAAGGAGCGTCTTCTGCCATTTAAGAGGCAGATGATTGGATCACAAAAGGAAATTCTCATCATATGATCCACTATTGAAGTGTCACAGTTGGCACACTGCCAAGTTATAGTTCATAGCATGGTGACATTTTTACTGAGAAATTTAATAATAATGAGATTAATTTAGATTTTTTTGGAAATTTTTTTGAGAATAATAAAACTAGAAAATGCCAAAATAATATAGATCTTTAAGTTAATTATATACTTAAATTATATTCAGAAATATATATATATCTATATATATTCATATAAATTGGTGTGTAGAAAATTACCAAAGCTACGTTTTCCCATTCAAAATTAAAACATTTCATTAAATATTTTTTTTCCAAATCTCGAACATTGTTTTGACAAATACAAGAAGTTAGACAAAAGTTTAAATGACAACTTTCTACCCAAAATTACTTGTTAAAATTCAGGATAAACGCATAAATAACACATGAGGATACATATTAATTTGCACTCTCGGGGTGTTATTTTTTTTTACTCCAGTACTATATGTACTCTCATTTATAATAGAACTAAAATAACATTAAAAACAGAATTACCTCTTGATATAGAAAGAGGCTGCAGGTGATTCATCAATTAACGAAGAAATTAGTGGTTTATTTGTTTTTACTGTCCTTTTACAAAATGAAACAGCATTAATGCTGTCACTTTAGGCGGTCCACTAAATTTTAACGGAAAACTCTACCATCCTACTTTCTGAAAGCAAAACTTCACTTCAATGGTCTGATGATTCTGAGAGATCATTCTATTTCCTCAGGCTAATACATTAAGTGGGTGCTTGTTGGTGCAAGTGGCCATTTGCTCAGCAGCGCACATCATGATTGGGCTCTGAGGAATTCACGGTTTTTAATCCAAATTGTTCAGACTTCTGATGGTAGTTGACGAATACACAGTTGATGTTATTGTTATTGTTGTCAATAGTTGGGCAAGACTGATGATGATCAAATGAAATGATTCACGATGAAATTCACATTTATGATGATTCAATTGTTTGTTTTGCAATTCATTATTTTAAAAAGGGTCTGATATCATCGTATTTCGTTTCCGGCTATGAGAGGTAAGGCAATACGATACCTGCTGTTTTGTGATTGTTTCTTTACGCTAGCTTTACTTTACAATGACTGTGTCATATGTGGCACTTTTAAAATGTCATTAGAAGTTTTAAACTTTATTTTTTCAGATCTTATATAATGTTAATATATTCAGCTATATTTTTTTTCTAGGAGTGTTATTAAGAAAGTTCTATTTTAGTACATGAAAGCCTCATCAAATTTGCTTGATTTTGATAAAACTATTCAATTGTATTTTAACAAATTATAAGAATATTTTTAAATAAGAATACTTTTTAATTTGCAATGAATACTTATATTATGATGTTCTTTAATCTTTGTTACATCATTTAAGATTTTTTCAAATATTGGGTAGTTTTGGTTTAATTTAAAAATTTAGTTTTAAATTCAAATTTTTTTAAAAAATAGTTTAACTTTAAAAGCAGGTTTTAAAAACATTAATTAAGAATTTTATAAGAATAGGAAGAATATGAATTCTAATTTAAGATAAAAATTTTATAAATTTTATTTTAGAGCTGTAATTTTGCAGCATAAATACACTATTTTTAAGTTCCAACGTACATATTTTTTATATCTGTTTCGATGTATTTCTTTTTTTACAAAAATTAATCTTATTTATAAGATTTCTTTTTATATAATTATTAAATTTATAAAAGAAAATAAACCACCAATAAGAATATTCTGCATTTTAATTGAAAGAAAACGTCCTTTTTTTATTCTTATAAATATGTTAACTATTTTTTTTATATTTACAAATATGTCTCTTACTTATTTATAAGTTCAAATGGGTACAAATATAGGAAATACACCATTTCTCTTTCATTGTAAATTATTAAAAAATTTATAATTGGAAAAAAAAAATCTATAATTTCGGATAACTTATATTACACTATTTTTTAATGCTATTATATACTATTGTTATTTTTTACTGTTAAGAACACTTGTAATCTTCATAATCTACTAAACATTTATTTTCTTTTTTACTGTTTATGTTTTGACTGGAAATAAATGAACAGTAGAAAATATGTGTCATGTCTGCATCTGCATTATTATTAAAGCAGTGAATAGATTTACTAGATTTACTATGCCTAAAAAGTAAAACCAATTATTTTTTTCAAAAACTCTTTATTTATTCTTCCTAATTTATTTCATCGCCTTCAAAGTAATCCCCTCCGGACACAATGCACTTATGCCAACTTTTTATCCAATCCTCAATGCATGTTAAAAAGTCATCGGAAGGGATGGCCTTCAAACAGCTCGGCGATTCACCTTGAATCTCTTCAATCGACTCAAACGGGTGTCCCCGAAGTGGTCTTTCGAATTTAGACAATAGCCAGAAGTTTTGCGGTGTGAATATGATGCTTGTGGAACGATATGGGTTTCATTTTTTGGCGAAAACATCACGAAGAATCAATGTAGTGTGAGCGGGCGCATTCAGTGTTTTCTGTATCAATCGAGATTTGACGCGTTTGAGGGCCAAAATGGAATTGACAGATCCTTTTGAAATTCCAACATCATCAGCAAACTCTCTAATAGGTCTCTCATTGGTCTCTAGAGTCTCTCATTGTAAATCGACGGTTGGCAAGCACCAAATCTTTAATTTTTTGGACATGAGCCTCGTCGGTTGAGGTTGATGGTCGACCACATGACTCTTCGTCTGCAACGCGTTCTCTGCCTTCTTTGAACTGCTTATACCACTTCTAAACATTTCTTTCCGATATAGGAATGCTCATCGAATGCCTTCCGCAACATTCTATACGTTTCCGCAAACAAGGACAGTGCCAGCAACCTAAAAAAGAAAAAAAAATGAAATTCCAAAAGTCCCGGGAATTTTAAATTGAAAATTGATCTTACTTTTGGACACAGAAGTATGTAAATCCAAAAGACGATATTCCTTATTTAGAAAGAACCCGCCATTGCTCTTTTTTTTACTTGATATTTAGAAGGTTAAACTTGATTTGAATTGATCACAGTGCAACCAGCTATCAATCTTTTTCTTGTAAATGCTTTAAAAAAAGATGATGCGAAACTTGCAACTACGTAACCAATAAAATAGTCTTTAAGGAAGAATTTCTGACAGTTGAAAGTCAAAGGGTTGAAAATTGCAACAGAAGATTTTACCTCAACCAGAATTATTTTTTTAAAATGAAGGAGGATGTAGGAATCAGTTAATTTCTTAAAACCAATCTGAAACATTATACTACTGCGTCCGATGATAAAATGCAAAAAATAAATAAATAACTTAATCAATTTCTTGGCAATATAATATAGTCATAAGAAACAAATTATTTTTTGTTATTTGTTATTTGACATGTTAAAATTTTAATTATCTGTACGAATATTTGATTATTTGTTCTTGAGACGTTTCAACCATTCTGGGGTGCATTATACAAAAGCCATTGCAGTCTATTAACCATTGTAGATCAACTTAATTGTTTATAGGAATATTTGATTATTTGTTCTTGAGACGTTTCAACCATTCTGGGGTATACTACGGTGTAAAAAAGTAAGACCTATTTTCGATTTAAAATTTCCGTGGCTTATGGAATTTCAATTTTTTTTTTCGTTTTTAGGTTGCTGGCACTGTCCTTGACATCTGTGTGAAATTTGACGTCAAAATATTCATTATAGTGTAATAATATTCAAAATATTTCATTAATTCAAAATATTCATCTAGTATTTGAGTTACGCTTGGCTTTGTGAGACGCTAAAACTGATTCCGGTGATATTTGAAATGTCTGAATTAATTGAGTAAAGAACTTGCATTCAATTTTTTGCGGAAATGTATAGAATGTTGCAGAAGGCATTCTGTGAGCATTCCTATATCGATAAGAAATGTTTAGAAGTGGTATAAACAGTTCAAAGTTCAAAGAAGACAGAGAACGCGTTGAAGATGTGGATCCCTCTGGTCGACCACCAACCTTAAACGGCGAAGCTCACGTCCAAAAAATTAAAGATTTGGTGCTTGCAAACCGTCGATTTACATTTAGAGACTTTGCTGATGATGTTGGAATTTCAAAAGGATCGGTCCATTCCATTTTGGGTCTCAAACGCGTCAAATCTCGATGGGCACCGAAAACACTGAATGCGCCAGCTCACACTGCATTGATTCTTCGTGACTTCGGGATACTTTGTGAAACTCATACCATTTCACAACCAGCGTATTCACACCGTGCGACTTTTTGATGTTCCCTAAACTCAAAAGACTACTCCGGGGACACCGTTTTGAGTCGATTGGAGGGATTCAACGTGAATCGGCACTCGCTTTGAAGGCCATCCCTGCCGATGACTTTTTAGCATGCGTTGAGAATTGGGAAAAAAAGTTGGCATAAGTACATTGTGCCCGAAGGGATTACTGTGAAGGCGATGAAATAAATTTGGAAGAATAAATAACGAGTTTTAAAAAAAAATAAATAGTTGGTCTTACTTTTTGGACACAGTACTATTAGACAACTTTAGCACCTTTTATAATTTAATGGTTTAAAATTCCAAATAAATTACAGCAGTAGCTAGACTTCGATGTTTATAAAAACAGTGATATCTTGATAATTTACTAAAAACACTTCCTGCATTTTTTTCTATCAAGGTACACATGTAATAAAAAGTGTTTGCTTTGCTTCCGGATTAATTTATAATCGCATTATAATAGCTTATTTTTTTCTTCCTTTTTCAGTTGCTTTTAGGTAATCGAGCGCAAAGATAAAACTGTTATTAAAATGTAAAATGATTAGATTAAGTTAGGTTTAACGCCAATCGAATTACAACATAGATATAGAATACTACTATACCCAAAAAGTAAGACCAATTATTTTTAGGAAGGCTCAATAGATAGATATAGGAATGCTCAACGAATGCCTTCTGGTTGGTGGCCGAACAGAGGGCTCTTCGTCTGCAACGTGTTCTCTGCCTTCTTTGAACTGTTTATACCACTTCTAAACATTTTTCTTTAGATATAGGAATGCTCACCGAATGCCTTCTCCAACATTCTATACGTTTCCGCAAACAAAATTGAATGCAAGTTCTTTGCTCAATTAATTGAGACATTTCAAAAAATCGTCGGAATCCGTTTTAGCGTCTCACAAAGCCAAGCGTAACTCAAACACTAATGGATATTTTGACGTCACATTTCACACAGATGTCAAGGACAGTGACAGAAACCTCAAAAAAAAAAAAAAGAAAAAAAATTGAAAATCCATAAGCCCCGGGAATTTTAAATTTAAAATTGTTTACTTTTTGGACACAGTAGAACAACACTATTATTTAAGCAATTGGAAAAATCTTCTGTTGCAATTTTCAATACTTTGACTTTCAAATGTCAGAATTTTTTCCTGAAAGGTTATTTTGTTGATTAATTACTTACTTACAAGTTTCATATTATATCTTTTAGAGTATTTACGAAGAAAAAAGATTGATAGCTCGTTGCATTGTGATTTATGAAAACAACATGAACATGACAAACATGACTTGATTACAAAATGATGAATCATTTCTATTATCTGCGCAAAAAACATTTTTTCATCATTTACATGAACTTTCCATGTATAAATAATTTAAGAACAATTAATCTTATTGGAAATGTTTTCCGTATTTGGAACAAATAAGATTTTAAATTAAAATTTAGTTTCGAAACTTCGTTTTTTAAAATGAACGAATATTTGTTTAAAATGCTTTTCTCTTGTATTGAAAAAACTAATTATTGTTTTGCAAAGAGTATGAAGAAATCGACAAAAAAAGGGTCAAAGTTATTCCAATGGCTTAAATTGTAGTATTAAAATGAGCGTATACTAAAATACAAAATCAATTTAAGATTTTTGACATGACTAACAAAGTTTCTGAGGCAATTTCTTAACATAAAACATATTAAACATCTGATACAATATTTCATTTCTTATTATTTATCGATTAGTGTTTGACAACGAATTCCGTGACTTTAAACATTATCATATCACTTTATTTAAAGGAACAACTATTTATCAAATATTCTGTAATTAAGTTTTATGAAAAATATTCCAATTTTAATTTCATTTCATATTTAAGTTTAAGTTTTTTTATTATCTATAATTAAAAGTTTTTCAGAAACAACTTCTTAATATAAAGCGTATTAATCATGGGATAACAACAATTCATTTATTATTTTATCGATAACAACGAATTCAATGATTTTAAAAATCATTGTACTGCTATATTTTTAAGGATTTTTAATTCTCAGGCACTCTATAATTAACTTTTATTAAAAATATTCCAATTTTAATTTCATTTAATCTAAAACAGTGTCAAGATTTTTACTATATATAATTAAGAGTTTTTCAGAAACAACTTCTTAATATAAAGCTGATTAATTATGCGAAAACAACGAATTCAATTATTTTAACAGTCATCATGCTGCTATATTTTTAAGGATATTTATATCATACACTCACTTAATTTTTATGAAAAAATATTCGAATTTTAATTTTATTTCATCTAAAATAGTTTCAGATTTTTTATGATATATAATTAAAAGTTTTTCAAAAACAACTTCTTAATATAAAACGTAATAATCATGCGATAACAACAATTCGTTTATTATTTTGGTTATAACAACGACATGGTTTAAAAGTCATCATGTTACTATATTTTTAAGGATATTTATTTCTCAGACATTCTGTAATTAATTTTTATGAAAATATATTCCAATTTTAATTTTATTTCATTTAAAACAGTTTAAAATTTTTTATTATATAATTAAGTTTTTCAAAACATGTTCTTAATATTAATCATGCGATAACAGCAATTCATTTATTATTTATCGACAGCAATGAATTCAATGATTTTAAAAGTTGTCACACCGCTTTATTTTTTAAGTATATCTGAAATTACCAAAGAATGGAAGAGTCATTGGTTAATGTCTACAAACCGGTTTAGTGAGAGTGTTTTCAGGAAGATTCTATCATTCAGTATCAAGTTTATAAACTGATAAATGATTTCACTTCAGGCGTTAAAGACTCGTTTCATTCTACCACTTTCGCAGTTTGTCAAGTCTTTCAAAATGCCTGGAGTACGTTCCGGTCTCAATTGTAAATCTGTAAATAAATATAATCTTCAACAAAGACTGTTTTGTAATAAATAAATAAATCATTATGTTCCGTTCTCAATTGTAAATCTGTAAATAAATATAATCTTCAACAAAGACTGTTTTGTAATAAATAAATAAATCATTACGTTCCGTTCTCAATTGTAAATCTGTAAATAAATATAATCTTCAACAAAGATTGTTTTGTAATAAATAAAAAAAATAATTAAAAAGTGATATTTAAGTAAATTAAATTTTAGTCAATTTATTTTATTCCAAACAAATATAATAAAATAAGTTGACTAAAACTAACAGAATTTATTTTAGTTAATCCCTCAAGTTAACCTAGTCATTTATTATGTTAGTAAGTTACTCAGATATTCATTTATGCATCTGAGGGTTTTTTTTTCTCGAGAAAATCTGTTCTGAATTATCTAAGTAGAAGAGTTTCCTTTATGTTTATCCTACCTTTACCGACTCATTTGCTTTGGTGTCAATTTGTAAAGGGTACGTGGAGACGCATGCAGATACTAAAACTTTGATTTTACAGTCTCAGAATACATTTGTATTTATAGAAATTTCAGGAACGAAATGTAAGTAAAGCATGAAGTGATATTCTTGAAAATACAGTCATAGATGACCGACTCTTGCTTTTTCATCACACGTATTAAGCATATGAGCTATGAGCTGTAAATATGGAAATAAATGCAACTGTTTGCTATGCTTTCATGAATGCCTATTTTAAACTTCTGAAGAACTAGGCTGTAAAGGACAATTTTCGACATTCTGACGCCTTTTTTTTTTTTTTTTGCTCAAACACTTTTGCTTTCACACACAGACAGACAGTTTGACATTATTCAGGCATTTCGGCAGCGTTAGCCTCCATATATTTTGCTTTCAATTAGAAAGAAGTTTATACGAATTCGAATACGACTGTTCTATACCAATAAACGAACTGTACATTTATTGGTAAAATAAAAAAAAATAAAAAAATAAAAATAAAGAAAAACTTAAATTTTTTGTTCTCAATACTTGATTTTCACTTAAACTTGAAACAGTGTGATGGAATAATCAGCATTATATCTTAAGAAATAATCGGGATATTTTTGCGAAAAGTAAGTTTGATTTAAATGTTACTGTCAGTTGAAAAAGAATTTAAATATTTTGTTATAAAGGAAGAAGTACTCTTCTGTTTAGCTGCGGCCTGATGGCCAATTGGCTAAAGCAAGGGTCTCCAAACTACGGCCCGCGGGCCAAATCCGGCCCGCCAGTGTCATCCATCCGGCCCGCGACAGCGAATAGCTTATTGTTGCTGTAATAAGTTGGATAAAAAAAGCACAGAATGATAATAACTCGGTTTTATTGACTTGCTAGGTAAAGCTTAATGGCAAGTATAATACGCAGAAAATTTAACTTAAACATAATAACTAACTAAAAATTACAGATAATGGCAGAAAAATCAAAATGGTTTTGGCCCTTGTTACTTACTAGAGTAAACAGTATGGCCCTAAGGCTGGAAAGTTTGGAGACCCCTGGGCTAGAGCTTTCGAATCTTAACGGTAGCATGAAGCGGTTCGGAATCCGTGTTAAACTGTAGGTCTCAGTCTAATTAGCCTAAAGTGTTAAAAAAATGACCGTAGAGGGACAAACCGAACCTGTATAGCTATTTTCATTGACGGGTTGTAAGGAAATTTCGTAAAATTTCTATTAGAATATATATTTTTTTATAATAATACGGATTATTGCCATGTATATTTTGCATATCAATGAAATTAAGATAACAGAGCCATAATTTTTTTGTGAAATGTTAACCGTTTTGGTAAAATTATATTCATATTTATTTAAAATATCACACTTAAGTAACTTACACTTTAAAAGAAATTAAGATAACAGAGTCATAATTTTTTGGAAAATGTTAACCGTTTTGGTAAAATTATATTAAAATTTTTTTTAAATATCACACTTAAGTAAATTACACTTTAAAAGAAATTAAGATAACAAAGCCATAATTTTTTTGTAAAATGTTAACGGTTTTGGTAAAATTATATTCACATTTATTTAAAATATCCCACTTAAGTAACTTAAAATTTAAAAGTAACTTTTAAAGTATCAAACTTTAATATATCACACTTAACTACGTAAGAAATTATAGTAAATACAGAAAAGGGATTTGATATTTTCTTGCTGTCGTCTAACGGTTTACCTAAAAAAAAAGGAAGAAATTTGAAAAAGATATTTGAAAAAACTTCTACAAAAGCAGGCAATATGTTTAGTAAATTGAACTTATTAATGTATAGTCGATGCAACCGTTTAAGTAGTATTAGCCCGCCGACCGGATTAGTATTTGTTAATCAACATCGCAAAGTTATGTGATTTTCTATTATTTCAGTTATATTTATATTGACGGATTTAGGCTTAGGCCTGTGAGGCCCGGGCCTCGGGCGGCAAATTTTTACGGGCCACCAAAATTTTCGAGCCGGCAAAAATTAGAAATCGATTTTGTTTTGTATCAACTGTGAGACCGAATTTGAATGCTTCTTTTCTTGCTTTGACAACCTCAAGATGTCAATATTTAAAGGGGGGAATTATTATTTAAAATAATTAATCGTGCAAGTAGTAACATTTAAAATATCTAACAACTAGGTACTAAAAAAAGTTTCGTTAAGAATAGCATTTATCTATTGAAGTTAGATTTTTCATAAATTTTTCTTAAAAAATCTAAATGCAGCGTTTGTTTGCTCATCATTATAACACAAAATATTAATTCACCCTATTTAATTATACCTTTGTCTGGTTACTCAAAAACTTTATTATTTTTTTTTAATCTCACATAAAAATTTTATAGTTTTAAGTAATGTGAGGCGTTTTTTATATGATCATTATCAGGATTGGCTCAACAGCCCCATGGTGGGCCAAGGCCATCTGCCTACTGGCAGATTTCGAAACATGAGATGTCTTCTTTTTGCGGGGTAGGGTTGTCAGCCCTACACACAACGCTCTACAGTCATGTAAGACTGGGAACTACAGTTTAAAGGGGATTCCGAACCACTACAAACATCCATGGCACCGCCGTGTCTCGAACCCGAAACCTGTGGTACCGAGCGCCAGAGAGTTTTTATATGATTAATTAGATAAATATGATTTATTTCTTAATTAAAAACAATTTATTCTAAATGGTATGATTAGTTATTATACCAATATATATATATATATATATATATATATATATATATATATATATATATATATATATTATACCAATATTAAATTTAGGTATTGAATTTAGGCATGAATTAAATATATATATATATATATATATATTTAATTCATCATATATATTTAATTATATATATATTTATATATATATAATTTAATTCATTAAAAATAAATTCAATACCTAAATTTAATTCGAATCCATTATTACTATTCGTATTATTATAATTATTATATATGAAGGCGTCAAATTAACTTAGGCCTAGGGCGCCATCGAACCTAAATCCGTCACTATGGAACCTAAATATTTCAAATTCGCTTTCATTCAGAGAGTAATAAAATTCCAAACTTATTCTCATAAAATCTCATCGAAGCTCATAGTAAACGATTTCCTACTCTACTTAACTCATTGAGTCGAACTTAATTAGTTCCACCTCAGAAGCGACCAATAAAAGCCGTACCAACTTGTGCAATGATGCCTCACCATTCACATGTCTGCAGTTCTGCTTTGAGCAGCATTTGATTTACTTAAACTCAAGCACTTTCACTTTCTAAATCATCTGATAACAGAGAGAGAGAAAAAAATGGTAACTTTGTTATAATAAATTCCTTTGTTTTCTCCTTTCTGAAAACAAGTTCTCACGTTTACGATCTAGTTTCGTTTTAAAATGTTATGTCGTTCCATTTCTATATAACCTGAACTATATTGATGCGGTAGCAATTAATGCTGTAAGTAGTTTAATGTAACGATAAATAATTCTTGAAGTAGATTAATGTAATAGTAAACATAAATAAGATATTATTTATTGACATATTTTGATATATATTATTTATTGACATATTTTAATACGAAGAAATTTAGAAATAATTTCAGTAGCCTTTCTCATATCTAGCCTTTTTATACATAGGAAAGATTAAAAAAAAAAAAGCCTGAATGGCCGAGTGTCTGGCGCTAGGTACCACAGGTTTGGGGTTCGAATCCCGGCGGTGGTATGGCTGTTTGTAGTGGTTCGGAATCCACTTTAAACCATAGGTCCCGGACCTCTATCTATCATGATCGTAGAGCGTTGCGGAGGTAGTGTTACTCCGCGTCCCGCGCTTATCTTCAAGCTACACTCACCTCCTGGGTAGTGCTAAGTGAGTAACGTCTGTGCAGCGCTTGCCTTAAGGCCTCAGAGACAATTGTCTAAGTCTTTGCCAGCTGCATTAGAACAAAAAAAAAAAAGATTTAAAAAAACCCCAAAGATTCTCAAAACCGGTGTTATTAAAATAAAAAAATAAATTAATGATTTTTAAATTAGTTTATTTTGCTTATAATGTCATTTAGAGAATACATAATGTCTTTCAAAATTATTATTATAAAAACTTTCATAAGTTTACAGATATTGTATTAAAAAACAAATTTATTGTGAATTTATTGCATTGGTGCAGCAACCCCATGGTGCGCCAAGGCAGTCTGCCTACTGATAGATTTCGAGACAGGAGATGTTTTTCCATTACGGGATAGGGTTGTCAGCACTACGCTCATCAATCATGTTAGACCAGGACTCATGTTATACCAGTGTTTAAAGTGGATTCCGAACCACTATAAATATCCATGGCACCGCGGGACTCGAACCCGAAATCTGTAACACTGACCACCAGAGCTCGCCAATTGGCCATGAGGCCTCGATTTGTAACAGGATTTTAATAGTTTAAAGGTTAATCAGGTCCTAAAATAATTTGTGCACCCCCAAATGCTAATTTTGCGGATGAGTAATAATAGCATATGTTTTTTATCAGTCGAATTAATTTTTAATTTATCATGGATATTTTCATTGAAGAAATAAATATAATTCAATTTGGAAGAAAGATCCCAGTAGAATGGAATGGAGAATCTTTAGTTCTTAAAGTTTTATTATCATTATTAATAAATTATTTTTTTATCATTTATTTTACACAATTAATTAATAGATTTTATAGTTAGATATTAGATAAAAAGTAAGTATCGAAACACCCCTGTTTCAAAATATGAAAAGCTTCTGTTAGATTTCAAATTTAGTAGTTAAGTGAGATCATGCTGAAATAAAAATAATTTTCAATTTTTAATTTCATTCATTCTTGATGATTGGTTTTATAAATCTTGCAATACAACTGTTCTGTTAGATGTAGAATGTGTCACCCATATTGGGGTGACAAAAATCGGAATATCTCATTCATATAGTACTGGTGTGTGGGGGCAAAAATCAGAGTGCCCCATTCCCGAAAGATTGGTAATAAAGTAATGAACCGAATTTTGGAAAACTTATGCCAAGTAGTCAAAGTCGAGACCGACATAAATACTAAAATATTTTAACTATCAAGTCTACTAATAATGAAACTAGTGTAGAATGCAATATCAGAAAGAAAAGATGCAATTGATTGTGTTTTTGAGATTAATTGCTACTTAAAATGTATAATTCAAATATCCTAAATTTTCTGTCGTCTAAAATTCTATTTTTTACTTTCTTTTTTATATCCAGGAATAAATAATAAGATTTGAATTTTTTTTTGTTTCAGGACCTATTTTCACTATGATATGCCTACAGATTTTGGCTTTTCTTTGGCACGTTATCGGAATAGTCGTGGCAGACAGAGTTGTCATGACGAACAATGGACCTGTACAAGGTGTCACCGTGTCTTCAGAAGACGCAATGGACATCGAAGCATTCTTAGGCATACCATATGCTGAACCTCCTATTGGCAGACTGAGATTCCTGAAACCTATACCCAAAACCCCCTGGATGGGAGTATTCGATGCTTCCACACTGCCTCCAACATGTATACAAAATGTTACATTCCATTATTACTATGAACCCAATGTTGATAATATGACAGAAGATTGCTTGCATCTGAACCTATGGGTGCCTTATTCCAAAAACTCAACCCAACTTAAACCAATCATAATATTCATTCACGGTGGTGCTTTAAATGTTGGGTCGTCGAATATGAAAGTTTATGATGGCACGAATCTTGCACAATTTGGGGATGTGATAGTGGCCAGCATGAATTACCGTGTTGGGGTGATGGGATTTTTCACAGCTTTCATCGATGACGCTAATGGCAATATGGGCATTTATGACCAGATATTAGCAATGAACTGGATAAAAGACAATGCCAGGTCTTTTGGTGGAGACCCGAACCACATTGTCCTGATGGGCGAAAGTGCGGGGCCATGACTATTTCAGGACATCTTATATCCCCACTCACAAGAGGCATGATCAAGAGAGCAATAATGCAAAGTGGCTCAGCAACGATTCCTTTAGTGTTGGACGATAATGCCCAACTCTATAAAATATCACAGAAGTTAGCCACTATGGTCGGGTGTGCCGACAAGACGACAACTATAAAAGACAACCCAAGTGTTATAGTCCAATGTCTGAAGCGTCTTTCAGCAGAACAGCTGTCTAACGCTGAAGGCCTGATAAAAAATACCAATCCTATAACATTTTATCCAAGAACCGGAGACGAGTATCTACCACAGCCTACAATATACGACCTAAAGGAAGGCAATTTCAAAGACGTGGAATTGCTGATTGGTATGAACAAGGAAGAAGGTCCATTTTTCGTTACTGTGGCTGCCCCTCAGTATTTTGGCACGTATGGAGTGGATGGAGTAACTACCGTTTCTAGAAGATTTGCTCACCAATTAATTCGCATCATGTTCGGTTTCCTCGGTCAAAAGAACGAAAAAGACATTGCCGATTTCTACATTAACACTGTAAAAAATGGGACATCGGAGAAGTACACGCTAGCCATCTCTGCAGCTCTCGGAGACTTTCTGATAAACTGTGCTGATGTGTTTCAAGCGGAATTCCATTCCTTAAGGAATCCGGTCTACTTTTATGTGTTCAGCCGACGACCTTCTTCCACGCCCTTGGCAGAATGGATGGACACGACGCACTTTGACGAACTCCAGTATGTCTTTGGGAATCCACTTTTTAGTAACTTCACTCCTGAAGAAGAGCAGTTGAGTCGCCGAATGATGGCAAGGTGGCTGGCATTCGCCAAAACAGGGTAAGTCTTCTTAGATCTCTTTATTGATCTTCTCTGAATAAATTTTTAATCACTTATAAAAATATACATAAAATAACAAATTTTCAAATACGAAGTACACGATACCAATTTATACGAACAGTTGAGTACACACGAGAAAAAGTTGACTTTAAAGGAAATGGCATGAATTGCATTAGATCGTAAGGTTCATTGATGCGTGTCCCGCCACGTTTTGAACTGAACCAATGTTATTGCTTTTTTAAATTTTATATTAATTAAATAGAATATTAAAGTTAATAACGTAGTTAAATAGAATATTAAAGAATCATTAAATCGAAATATAGTTAAATATAACCTATATTGTCTAGTCCTACCTATTGTCCTATTTGCTTAGAATAATTCAAAACGAATCAGATAAATAATAAGATGAATCATATTTAAGACGAATAATTTTCAGACGAACAATATTTTCGAATAAATTTTGACGAATAATTGATGATCTGAATTGAGCCAATTTTATTTCTTGATATTTTATATTGAGAAATATTTTAAGCAGTAAACCATGGCAACATTTTATAAGAATAATTCAAAATGAATCAAATGAATAATTTTTCAGACAAATAATTTTTTATGACGAATAATTTTAAAATAAATAATATTTTTGAATAATTTTTTTTCGCTCAGAGTCGAAAGTATAATTAAAAAATACACAGAAATTCTTATTCTTTTTCTACATCGGTGGGCCTTGTATTCCGTTACAAACACCCCACCGACAAGTGATGAAGGAAGCCTATTGGCTACCGGTTTTAGCAGTTAATGTTCCTCATTTGCGCTTCGTAAGGCATTAAACTCGGAAAAACCTTGAGATGCTTTACATTTGGTCTCACTATAGTAATCGAGTCTCCTTGTTTCTGTGACTGCGACGGGCAGTGGATTCGAATTTCAGACTTTTTGCATGTTAGCTGTTCACGTAACCACCGGCTATGAGATGAGATGTATAGAACTAGTGTGCTCTGTATTTCGTTTTTCGATTATTTATACATCATCAAATGTTAAGTGAACGCCTTCCTTTATACATACACTCCTGTCCATAAATTAAGGATAATGAAGTTCAGGCAAAGAAAGAGACAGATGCAAAACAAATTTGACTTATTTGTAAAGTCTATTTATTAAACAAAAGGTAAAGAGCAAAACAGATGCTACATGTTTGACATAATTAATAAAAATTGCGATTTTTACTCCCTGGAGCAAATTTCAAAAAAGAACCGATTTACAAAAAACAGTATAACATGGTTAGTATGGAGTATGTCTCCCGGACGATGCAATACAGGCCTTACAACGCCTAGGCATGCTGAGTATCAAATTATCAATCTGATCTTGGGGAATATAACACCACTCATCAAGCAATGCCCTCCGAATTTCCGGTTGACAGGTGGGAGGGGGTTGACGGGCTGCAATTCGTCGGCCAAGCATATCCCACACATGCTCTATTGGATTCAAGTCCGGTGAGTATGCTGACCAATCCATACGGGTGATATCCTCCAATTGAAGGCATTCGTCTACAATGTTTACACGGTGAGGACGGGCGTTGTCATCCATAAACAGAAGTTCAGCACCCATGGCGCCCCGAAACAAACGTACATGTTGTTCCAGAATGACATCCCGATAGATGTGGCCTGTCATCGTTACACTCAGAACATGCAGGTCAGTTCTGGAACCAAGAATAATTCCTCCCCAATCGAGCTATCCTGCACCACCGTAACGGTGTCGTTCAATGGTGTTCTCTTGGTGGTAACGGGTACCTGGCGCTCTCCACATGAAAGTCCGGCGAGAATCGGACTGCAAACTAAACCTGGACTCGTCACATCACACCAGACCTCCTGTTGCGGTGTCCCCAATGCTCTACTCCAGGTTAATCGCTGGCGACAGTGAGTTGAGGTAAGTGGAACACATCTGACAGGCCTACGAGCATATAGACCAATGTGCCCTAAGCGTCTGTACACGGTCTGCGTTGAAACTGTCGTACCGGTAGCTGAAGAGAGCTGACGAGACAGGTCTGATGCTGTGCTCCGTCTGTTTCTTTTGGCAATAACTGCTAAATACAGGTCCTCATTCGGCGTTGTAACTCGGGGGTGACCTGTGCTGTAACATCTACTCACATTACCGTCATCTTGGAATCGTTGCCAAAGCCTGGAGATGACAGTCTGGGCGATTCCAAGTTCCTAGGATACTTCCAGCTGGGTACGTCCACATTCCAGTCGTCCGATAATTCTACCACGTAAAAAATCCTTCAAATGCTTCCTTTGTGTCATAACTATGAGGTTATTGCACTGAAAGGCTTTTAAAGCGCTTGTGAACAATTTTACTTCTTTGCCACCATTCCTTATGTACCCCTCTCTTACACTCTCGTCATTGTGACGTACTATCCGCGCCATCTGGTGGTTCTTCAAGATGTGTGTGATAATTCTACAGGTGAAATTTTTATTTTAGAGTTCAATTTCTGTGTGATTCTGAATTATCCTTAATTTATGGGCATGAGTGTATATTAGGAATACAAGAATTAAAAAAATAATTCTTAATAATAATCATGTAAATGAATTAATCATTAGACTAGTAATCATGAAACTAGTCGTTTCCCTTCTAGTTTCAGCTGTCTAGCTGAAATGATTATGACTATTATTAATAATGACTATTTAATAATGTTTATAATTATTTTTAAAGAAAATATCAATAATGATAAATGACGATGATTATTATTTAATAATGATATCGATAATGAATATTATTTAAAGAAAACATCTATAATGATTATGGATGATGATTATTATTTAATAATGACAATGATAGAGTATCATTTAAAGATTATCTATTTTTTTTTCAAAAATCCTTAACAAATATGAATAATGAATATACACAAATTGTTATTTTAAATAACAAATGATATGAATTCATATGATTTTTTAAAAAAATATTTCATGTTTTGAATTTTACTTGTAAAAATTAATTAAAAATATGTTGCAAATTTTAAAATTAATTTGCATACATACATTATTATTATTTATTGCATTTCATACACATTAACAAATTGATGTAATTGTTAAAGTATATGCAATGAGTTTGAAGATAATAGTTACTTAAATAAAATGTCTTAATATATAAACGGCTCATTCTAAAATGTTATAAACAATTCTAGGCAAATGATTTAATTGTTGATGCCTATTAAAATTATGTTATTTGTCTATTAAATAGACATTTTTCATTAACCATTAAAAACACTTTTTTTCTACAGAAATTAATATCATTTTAGAATTAGTTAGTGCATAATATTTTGTACGTTGCAAACAATATTATGCAAATACATTTATTATTTTTATACAGAAATTTTTTTTTTTTTGTAATTTACACCATAAATTTAATTTTTCATTTAAATAAAAATTTTATACTAATGATTTTAAGACAGAAAATCTTACTTATATGTCAGCTTATCATGAATAGTAATTATATTCAAACTGAATATTAAAAAATTTGTCGCTCCGTTTTTATAGAGGGAAATTTAATAATTTGCAATTTTAAATTATAACTAAATATATGCACTAAATATTTTACAATTTTAAAGTTATGTTAATTTCCTTTGTAATTTAAAAATAATTATAAAACATCGACAAGATTTAATATAATTTTATTATTAGAAACTATTCATAAAAGACAACAATTTTTTTTAAAATTTATACTGTAACCGTGCTTCCTCCTACACACTGCAGGGATGCGCAAATGGCGTTCAGGAGAAATGGTCAGTAGACATCGAGACTCTCAGCCGAGAGAAAGTACAACGCAATAACGCGCTTCTGTTAAGAAACGTTTAGTTTGTAATCTCTCATCCCGAGAGGAAATATATTAAATACAACCCAGCGTAATTGCTGACCTACAGACTCTCACTCAGAGAGGAAGTATATTCCGCGCATCCCACGCACACCTGAGTATCGGGTTTTCGGCTTAGAAGTGGAATCCTTCCACGAATATATAATTATATGCCTTTAAGTGTGTTAAATATTGCTTTTTTTCTAATTGTATGAGTGTGATGTCTGTGCGTGTGTCAATAAAGCTGTGAGTTCTCAAGCCTGTGACTCAAGTCACAACCCAATCACACCCAGTTACAATCCAGCTGCACAACACTACAATACTACGTTCATTAAATATAAATATCTTTGAATTAATTGTTTCACAAGTAATGTTTAACGTAAAAATGACAAGATATATATCCATAGATTTATTTGTTTTGAAATCCTAAAAAAAGTTTGAAGTACTTTTTCTTATTAACAAATATACCAACTTCAATTAATTTATATACTGCAGATCTCTAACTACTGAAAAATGACTCTTAATATACTACAATTAATATCATATCGCAAATAATAAAATGTATGAATCCACAGAAATTTGAAAATAAGTCAAAATTTTCTTTCATCTAGGGATAAAAAAAAAAAAAAATGCGAACAAGAATTTATAATTCCAATGTTAAACAATATTGATTGTGATAGTGTCATAATTTTATTATCTTAATCCTTCGTAGTATATATTACATGAAAAATTAATACATTAATTTATTTTACACTTTAGCTGAAGCTTGATTTATTAAAGGAATAATCATAAATTTCTCTGCTTGTATGAATTTGTCTACTTATTCAAATGTGTATTAAATAACATTTCCTTTTAAGATAAATTTAAATAATCCGTTTTGTTTAAAAAGTTTCTTACTTCCTACTTTAAATTATACGCACGAGTGATTTTACCATCTGCAGTAGTTTACATTAAAAAGTGAAAAATAAAATAACAGTTACTGATTTGCAATAATTTTGTTGTTGTTGTTGTTTCTTATCCCACTTGGCTGGCCAAGCCCACGAGCCCATATGGACTCATGATTGAAGGGGAAGGAAGCAGCTTCTGTTGTGATGGAGCACCCGTAGGTAGAAGCCTGACTTTTGCTCCGTGGCGCTCTTACAGTCATAGAAGACCGGGACCTACGGCTTAAAGTGGATTCCGAACCACTACAAACAACCATGGCACCGCCGGGATTCGAACCCGAAACCTGTGGCACCGAGCGCCAGAGCGCTAGACACTCGGCCATTCAGGTCCCAAATTTGCCAACGGCACGCAGTGTTCCCAGGTGGTCACCCACCCAAGTACTGACCGCGCCCAATGATGCTTAACTTCGGTGATCTAACGAGAACCGGTATATTCAGCATGGTATGGCCGTTGGCTTGCAATAATTTTAAATCTAATATAAATTAAGTTATATTAAACATCAAAAACATAGAATTAAAAATAAAATGATGTTTTTTAATTAAATTTGAATTGAAAGTAATTTGTTTATTTGAATTCGAATTGAAAATAATTTGGTTTTTGTAATTTAAATATTTTTAAATCGAATTTTTTGTAAAGTTTGTATTAAAGTATTTCATCATCATAATTTGGAATTTTTTTGTGTGTGTAAGGAAATATGAATTCATGCTAAAAATTCGGAATTTAAGTTAGACCATCTGCTTGTGTTGAAATTGAAATTTTGAAATTTGGTCATAAACTTTGCCACAATAATAAAATCTTGTAGTGTGTAGGTTGGCAACCCGATGTAACTGAGTGTGGCTGGGCTGAGAGACTTGAGGCACAGGTTGAACAACTCACAACTTTATTGACACACGCACAAACATCACACTCATACAATTAGAAACATGCAATATTTAACACATTTAACGACATGTAATTATAGATTCGTGGAAAGATTCCACTTCTAAGCCAAAATCCCGATACTTAGCTACGCGCAGGGTGCATGAAAGATACTTCCTCTCCGGATGAGAGTCTGTAGGCCAACTAATACACAGGGTTATGCTAAATATATTTCTGTTCAGGATGAGAGACTGTAAACTAAACGTTTTTCAATAGATGCGCGTGATTGAGCAGTTCTTCCTCTCTGTTCGAGGGCTACTGACCATTTCTCCTGAATGCCACAGAGTAGGAGTGTAGGAGGAAGCACGGTTACAGTATTTTATCATCATAATTTGAAATTTTTTTTATGTGAGGAAATATGAGCTAATGCTGAAAATTTAGTTAGACCATGTGATTTGTTGAAACCGTAATTTTAAAATTTGGTCATAAACTTCGCCACAATAAATTGCAGTTATAGAAAAAAAACTATCAAGCAAAATAAATGATTAATGCATAAAACTTTCCCTATCATACAATGAATTTTATTCCTATCATACAATTTAAATAAACAACTAATTTAAAAAACATATCGTGAAATAAAAATATTACATGGCATTATATAAAATATATAATGGCTTGTTCATAATTACATTAACATTTTTTCATGATTTAATATTAATAATTTTAATCATTATTTTGCATAATTTAATCATTCTTTAATTATTTTGTTATTAATTAAATCGAAATAGAATTAACAATTCACTTTTATTGATAACTACCGACGAAAAGGTTTTTCATAAGAATTTTGTATTTGTCTTAATATTTTGTAAATGTTTATGAGATTATCTTTCATTTTAGATAATATAAAATTCTATAATGTTTACACAATTACATGCTACAGTAAATGTATTGAAAGAAATCCTTTAATATTATGATAAATTATTTTATATCTTAATTCAAGATTGTCTATATGCTTCAACGGATATCAATTAATTAAAATTACAAATTTATCTTTGCACCATTAAAAAAAGAAAATTAGAATTTCAATGTTCTTGTTTTAGAGTAGAATGTTCGAATTAGTGTTCTTCGTATTTAATACCAAATCGATATGTCTTTTACTTTTTTTTTTTTTTATTTTACTTTTTTTATTTATTTTATTGTCTTTTACTTTTTTTATTAATTATTTTACTTTTACTTTTACTTTATTTATTTATTATTATTTTTTTTTATCTTGTACTTATTTTATTATTTTACCAAATCGATTAGTCTTTTATTTTTTTAATTATTTTTTAATCTTTTACTTTTATCATTTTTTATTTAATTTTTTTTTTACTTATTTTATTGTCTTTTACTTTTTTTTATTAATTATTTTACTTTTACTTTTACTTTATTTATTTATTTTTTTTACCTTTTACTTTCTTTATTATTTTACCAAATCGATTAGTCTTTTACTTTTTTTACTTATTTATTGTCTTTTACTTTTTTTATTAATTATTTTACTTTTACTTTTACATTTATTTATTTATTTATTTATTATTTTACCTTTTACTTTTTTTTATTATTTTACCAAATCGATTAGTCTTACTTTCTTTACTTATTTTATTGGCTTTTACTTTTTTTATTAATTATTTTACTTTTACTTTTACATTTTTTTATTTATTTATTTATTATTTTACCTTTTACTTTTTTTTATTATTTTACCAAATCGATTAGTCTTTCACTTTTTTTACTTATTTTATTAATTATTTTACTTTTACTTTTACGTTTTTTATTTATTTATTTATTATTTTATCTTTTACTTTTTTTATTATTTTACGAAATCGATTAGTCTTTTACTTTTTGTCATTATTTTTTAATTTTCCACTTTTTATATATATTTTTTTTATTCTTTTACTTTTTTTTATTAAAGGGCAATTTTAATTAATCAATTTTTGAATGACATTTATTTTTCAAAGTTTAACTGCTGTTCGTTCCATTCTCATATTTATGTTAACTTTTTTTGTTCTAGAAATCCCAATATACCAGGTACTTTAAAATGGCCGGTTTTCAAGCACGACGATCCGGAATACCTGGAGATAAAAGACGAGGAGATGATTCGCCTGAGACCGGACAATTTCCGGTGTGAATTCTGGCGGGACAGATACCAGGCAGACATTGATGAAAAGGTTTACAAAAAAGTGCGCAGAAATTCTGTCTCAAGCCGTGGACATCAGCCGGATAGCAACCATTTTCTCAGGATTAGTCCGTTTCTGTTAGCTTTTCTGTGGGCCATTATCAGTGTTGTATGAATTCTGTTCCATTAACAGAATTTTGTGTACAAAACCGCAATCATGAAACCAGTGACGGATTCAGGTTCGATGTCGCCCTAGGCCCAAGTTAATTTGATGCCATTATATATAATAATAATAATAATAATTGTTCTCGTCAATAGCACTCATACATATTCTCTAGCGGACTGTATTTTTAATCACACTCACACTCTAACACAATAAAAACCACAGGTTAAAAACTTAACAAATGGATTTATTTCACTAAACAGTCACAGCCCCTCGCAGCCGTGTTGTTTACTCTTGCCGATCTGGCATTACACTCCTCAGACTCTGACTTATGCGCACGCAGGCGCATATGTATACATACACTTTTTTCGCCGCTAGGGGTATCCTTGCGCGTAGGCGCGAGCAATAATAAAACTAATAGTAATAATGGATTCGAATTTAAATTTAGGTATTGAATTTAGGCATGCATTAAATATATATATATATATATATATTATTATGATATAACAACTAAACATACGATTTCAAATAAGTTGCTTTTAATTAAGAAATAAATTACATCTATCTAGATTTATGAAAAATCTAACGTTAATAGATAAATGCTATACTTAACGAAAATTTGTTTAACCTATTAACCTATTTGTAATAGATTTTAAATTTTACTACTTACACGATTAATTATTTAAAAAAAATAATTCCATCCTTTAAATATTGACATCTTGAGGTTGTCAAAGCAAGAAAAGAAGCATTCAAATTCGATCTTACAGCTGATAAGAAACAAAATCGATTTCAAATTTTTGCCGCCTCGAAAATTTTGGCGCCCCTAAAAATTTGCCGCCCAATTCCCAGGGCCTCGTGGGCCTAAGCATAAATCCGTCACTGCACGAAACTTTTGTTAACGCTCGAAAGAGAGATATTCTCCCTGTTATGATGTACATCTTTTTTATTATATATTCAGAAGTTAGAGCACAAGGTGGTGGTCAAAAATATATAAATTCATATTTTAAACTGGGAAAGGGAGAAAAATTAATTTAGTCAATTGGAAGTCAATGGGAAATTATGGATCATGGTCATGATAAAAAAATAATCTTCAACAGAAAAGGATATTTAAAAATACACTGTAGAGTAATTATCAAAACTTCTGTATTACTACTACTACACCACCACATCACTGTGCCTAGAGCTGAGTTGCCCCTTTACAGTTTGGGAAGGATGTGGGTGATAAGTCTGATTGGGCCCTGTGGCGCTCTACGGTCCTATGAGACCGGGACTTACAGCTTAAAGTAGATTCCGAACAACTACAAACATCTATGGCTCCACCGGGTTTCGAAACCGATATCTATGATACCGGAGCAGAAAAATTTGTTTTTAATAATATAAATTAATTTCATTTAATTTTCATCATTTTACATTACTGTTTTTAATTTTAAATTACTTATATTAATTCAAAATCCACAATTTAATGTAGATTAACAAAAACTTAAATCATAAATTAAGTTTAACTAAAACTTAATTTGAATTAAATTTACATGTATTAAATTTAAATTGCAAAGCCTAAAAATAAATAGTATGTCACTACAGTTGTTATTTATATTTTTTTACCTAATCTTGTATAAAAATATAAAATAAAATATTATATTTATGTTTGTATGTATTGATAATTATCACGCATATTCATTATTTTTATTTAATTTCTTATGTTATCATTTATTTGTTTATAATATATTCTTATTGTGTATGATATGATATGTGTTGCGGTTTAGTGGTGTCTGTTCAATTTATTATTTCGCATTAAGAATTAATTTGGAGTTTCAATGTAAACCTAAATATCTAAATCTTAGCTAAAAAATAATGAAAATGTTTCCTAATAATTAAAAAATATTATTTTAATAATAAAGAAATGTTATCAAATTATTAATCATTAGTCCCGAAGTAAAGTGTTTTTAAAAGTATCAGATATTTTGATCTTTTTAATTCAGAAATTTTTAAATGATATTTGTTTTCATTTTAAATATGCCTAATTATGTACATTAAAAAATTGCTGATTATTTTCATAATCAGCACTTGAAAAAATGGAATTTTTTTTGAAAGTTTTCTAAAATTTTTGAAAAAAATTGAAAAAATGAAAAAATTTTTGGAAATTTTTTTGAAAACAAATGTCACATTTTTTCGATTGAAAAAAAAACCCGAAAAATTTCAACCAAAAAATTAAAAAGGCTTGGTTTTATGTGTTGAGATCAATATATTTTAATACAAGAAATCATATATAGATGTATATTATGGAGCAGATGTAGGTTTCATTTTTAAGTTTTATATGTCATGTTTTCAATGTCATAAATTTCGTTAAATTATAATCTTATTATGTTCTGAAAATACTTCGAATTCACTTTCGAACTATTGATTCTTTTTATACTTAAATCTCAACAAATTTTTTTTTTTTTAAATAATTTGAGGAAACTTTTTTCTTTCTTCTCTTTAAATAGAATCTTAATTTTTAAAAATAGTTTTTTTTATTAGAAAACTTTCAAATTTGTGCAACAAACGCTCGATTAAATTGTTAAAAATTTCATGATTTAAAATTTTAACAATTTATTGTATTATACTGTTTTAATAAAAAAAAATATTATAAAACAAGTCTGATTAAATAAATTATAAAACAAGTCTGATTAAATAAATTATAAAACAAGTCTGATATTAGAAAAAATGTGACTAACAATGATCAAGCTATTCTTTTCTGATATTTATGAATTTTTCAATTGTTCTCTACAAATAAATAAAATCTGACAAAACTGTTGCCATCTTGAAAAAAGTATATTTATCATATATATATATTATCAATCCAGTTTCATTGTGAATACACCAGTTTTTCCATGTAAAAAAATACAATTTCATAATTTGCTGAAGCAAGTTAAGCCTGTAAATATGTATTTATTTGTTGACAGTTTTTATGTACCTGATCATTTTTTGTTATCTTTTTTTAATACAAAAAACAATAAAGTTTTTTTTTTATATTATAAAGTATTGTAGCTTTTTTATATTGTTGCTCATAATGAACATATTCCTTTAAGGAATTTTTTTGTTGCTTTCAAATACCGAGAATTTTGAATTAAGACTTTGTAACTGGAAGGACATATATACATCAGATTCAGCGTTACCCAGGGGGTGTTATCATGAGAGTACTCTGATAAGCTACAAGTACACTTTGCTGCCACAGTTTAAAGCAACATCCATCTGGGTTCCATATGTTATGACATCTGGAATATGTTCCATATGTTATTCATCGCGTCCCTCTTTCCTCTTCCTCGACATAAACGGAAGCATTTTCCGACATACGGATTTATTAGGCTTTCTACGGAATACCATCTTCAGATTACTTTAAGTTTTATTTTATTTTAATATGGCGAAAATATAAGCATAAGCAAAATGAATCTATAAGAACGACAACGAGTGAGATTCATTTCAAGGAGGAGGTCTTTCTTAGACTGTCTGCATCGGCGTTGCCGACGACATAATACTATTTTATAGGAGTACAATATTTTAAGGCGTCTCACATTGATGGTCAGAAGGAGTTTTTTTGGGTTTATTCCGATGCTGTATTCGAATTCGGGACGGTTATCCTTAAAACTCCTTCCAGAAAGCAATGCTCTTTCTATTGTCTGTATATTATTGTCTTCTATATTAATGATACAAGAGATGTGTTCTAGTATATGTGGCCTGTTTATGCATGTTCTAGTGATCTGTGGCTTTTTTATGGCATATATTATCGGTGCAAGAGATAATCTGTATTCTGGGGCCTGTTTACAGCCCATGCATTAGCGGTATAAGGTATCCGTAGGATACTAAACCCATATTGTTCTGTGGCCTATCTATGGCATACATTAGCAGTATAAGCTATCCTTAGGTGTGTTCCTGGGCCTATTTTCGGCAAACATTAGCGGTGCAAGAAATTCTATAACTATACAATATAAACTTGCCCGTGGCATATTTTTTGAATGGGATCCCCTCTATGCAAAGTGTTATCATTGTTTAATTCTTTTTAATGAAGTACTACCTAAAGGTGCCTTTAGGTTCGCAATGCCCTTTTTCGATCACAAATCCTTTCACTTGATCATTAAAATTATATTTATCAGTAATGCATGAGGAAGTCATTTTTTCCAAGTCCATTTCAATCACTTTACTTTGATTTTGATTGTGCGTATCGCTAGTACAGGGTCGTGGAAGCTCTGTATCAGGCTCTGGTTGTCGTGGACTGCAACGCTACCACTTTCGGTTCGACTAATTTTTTTCATTCTCGTCGCATTGCTCGTTTGTTTCTTCCTCACTCTTAAAGTATTGACTTATTTTGAGTAATTTCTTATTTTTTTCTTAACTCCATCTTTATTTTTCTTTTTATTGCTAGACATGTTATTATCCGCAGTGCAAGTAGTAGCGTAACTATACTATCTAAGGCCTGTGGAATTTTTTTTGAATGGGAACTCCTCAATGCAAAGTATCATTATTGCTTCCGTTTCTTTCTACAATCAATTAAAAAGTGACAAACTACTTTTTATTTTGTAAGTATCTATTAACGAACCAGATCTCGAGAAAGCCTCTAGCATCAGGATTATTCGTGCGCAATCAATCAATTAATTAACTTTACGATTGATCGCGAATCCGATGAAAAAAAAGTTAGATAATAGCATGGACAATCTGCGAAACAAGGGCCCGCTTTCTGGAAGTCTCTGACTTGTCCAACGGGGATTCCCACTTTTAATTTTGTAAGTACTTATTCAAGAATCAGGGGGAATTCCCTAACAAGTGAATTTAAAAATGGCCCAGTAGCACACATAGGTGACAATCTACTTTTTATTTTGTAAGTACCTATTAACTGTTGCCGAAAGAATTGGGAATCATGCAAATATTTCTCTTTCGTTTTGCATTCTGATCCGACGTCATATGCTGAAGACATCTAATGGGTCGTGACGTCGGGCAGGGATGTATAAATTAATATGTAAATTAAGTATTGTTAGCTCGATGTAGGGCTAGCTGCAGGTAACATGTTTTTTGATCATGATTAAGTTAAAACCAGAAGTATGGCTTTTGTAAAGTTTTACTTTTAAACTTAATGTATAATAAAATTTACTTTCTTAAATTTATTAAAATATAGCAATGTTTGCTTCTTCTGTACTCTACACCGCGGCACTCGGCTAAATTTTCCGACATTAGCGAACTAGATATTGAGAAAGCCCCTAGCATCAGGATTATTCGTGTGCTACTATTTTTATTACTATTACTACCAGTTGCGATATATTTTTCAAAAAATAAACACGATCAAAATCGTCATACACATTTATTTTTAAATTTATCACTTAAAATTATTAAACACAGAATGAATAAATTTTATTTTATTTTGTCGTAATAAATGTCAGATTTTTCCTGTGCCGATAGTGTCTTTGCACTGGCTGGGGCAATTTGCCCGTCTTGCCACCATATTATTACGCCACTGGCTCTATGGTCTGTTTTTGGAATACATTAACAATGCAAGAGATCTCTAGGAGTGTTTTCTGTACTATTTATGGTATACATTAGTGCATGCGATGCTTAGGTATATTTTGTAGCCTGTTTAGGACCATTATTATCGGCGCATGAGATCCCTATGTGTACAAAACAAAAGAGAGAGAGGATCATTTAAATTTATGAAAAGCACATTAAATATAGAGCTTGCTCCGTCTTGGACGTTATAAAACAAGCTGATATGCTCCCAATTTTAAATGACCCTGCGAAGTAGTCTGTTTTAAATACTTGCCTATTTGTATTGCTATTATATTACAGTACAACAAAATGGAAATTTGCAATCAAAACAATTTCATGCTTTCCTTAGTTTGATTTTTATCAATTTGAACTAATGGATTCATTAAAGGGAAGTTTAATTTTCATCATTTTTTAGACTAATTGCTCATAAACTAAACACAATCTGAATTTTTCTATTTGCAATTTGATATAAATTTGTCCCCATGATGAAGTAGCAAGTTTATATATATTATATATATATATATATATATATTATAATCTGCATATGTTTACTGATTTACATTAAAACAAAAAATTGATGCGTTTATTTTATAAAATTTAAGCCACATTGAATATATTTTATATAATGCACATAATTACTAAAATATTTTTTGTAAATATATTTATTTTTCTTCATTGGCGCAACTGCCCCATGGTTGGCCAAGGCTATCTGCCTATTGGCAGGTTTTGAGACAGGAGATGTTTTCTATTTATGGGGTAGGGTTGTCATCCCCACAGTCATATTAAACCAGCAACTATGGTTTAAAAAAGATTCCGAAGTCCTACAAGCATCCATGGCACCGCCGAAATCTGTGGCAGCTAGCGCCAGAGAAATATATTTAGAAACCTATAATAATATTGAAATACCTATAGCTGTTAATTTGAATGATCTTGACAACAATTTAAAGGTTTAGAAACTTGGAAAATTACTCATAAAATGGCAAACAAATTATATATATAATAATGTGTAACCGCTATGAATGAAATGAAATAAATTTGCTAAAATGGTAGCAATTATGGTTTTAAAAAGGCTCTTACATATATTATAAATTAATATATTTAAAAATTTATTATGGGTAAAAACCAAATTTTGGCAACAAATTTCCAATTTTTGAAGATTAAATCTTCAAATCATTATACAATGATTAGAAAAGAATCATGAGATTTTAGGATTGACTTTTGGGAAATTAAGTAAAAATGATAAATCACTGATTGGTTTAGTTTGGTTAGTCGTTCTACGGTCATTTTTTGCATACTTTAAGCTAATTAGACCGAGAACAGTAATTTAATATAGATTCCGAACCACTAATAAACAATCATGTCACCGCCAGGATTCGAACCTGAAGCCTGTGATATCAAAGGGCAGACATAAATCACTGAAAAATATTAATTTAATACAGAAAAATAGAAAAATATCACTCGGAAAGATCACCAGAATTTAGAGCCACAGAATAAAACGGAAACCCGATTTTGAATACCTGCCTCAGATAATGCTCATGAACCAGACATAACCTGGATTTTTCTATTTCCACCCTGATGTGAATAAATGTGGTCTTAAAAAGGTATTACCCAATGAATTATGAATGAAAGTTTGAAAAAGTAACAACGCAGTTACTTAAAAAAAATAAAATAACATAAATACTAATGTTTAATTTGTATGCCTAAAGATGAAATCTTGTTAATAATTATGTGATTCTTGTCCTTCTTAGATTTAATGGATTTCAGTTTTGAAAAAGAAAAGATAACGCACGTCTGGTAACGTTCGAATAGTATTTACAGACATGTAATCTCCTTTTTAAGGTTAATGCATTTTTTTTAATGTTAGCAATTAGTTTTGAATGTTAATTCGATTTCTTTAATGCTAACAATGATTTTTAACCGAAATCCGATTATTTTAAAGCTAAGTCGATTATTTTAATGTCAGAAATAATTTTTAATATTAATTAGATGTTTTTAAATTATTTATTTTTATGTTAGTAATGTTTTTTTAATGCTGTGAATAATTTTTTACTGTTAACCATGATTTTTTTAAATCTTAGTCAAATTTTTTTATTAATTTGATTTTTTTTAGTAACTTAATTTTTTTTAATATTAGTCAAACTTTAAAAAAAAAAAGTTTATTCGTTTTTTTAACGTTTGGAATGATTTTTAATATTAATTCATTTATTTAATTTTTTAAAAGTTAATTTAATTTTTTTCATTAATGCAATTTTTTAACGTTAGTTTAACTTTTTAATGTTATCAATGGTTTTTTAATGTTGGCAATGAACTTTTAATGTTACAGCGATTTTTTTTAATGTTAGGCTCAAATTGAAATATTTAGATGAGATTATAGCAAACAGTTGAACACATATTATGCATTGTTATAAATTACAAATTTTTATATGATCATTTAGTAAATTATGTGTTTTTATAATACGGAAAAAAATAAACGTGGAATCATATTATACGCAGTAACAGTTATGTTCCTATAAAATTATAGTTTTTGAAAGTATTTGAGTAAGATTTAGAAAAATCGACTATTTAAGTGTTTTTTTATTAGTGCTTTGATTACAAATTTTTTTTAAAGACAGAAAATTAATATTTCTTCTAGATTAAGTTTGCTATTTCAAAGAGAAATTTGAAACAGATTTCAAAACTATTTGCCGATGTCGAAATCTTTTCGCAATTAAGATTTCAGATATTCTGCAATAAATTTATATTAAAATATTAAATGTAATTCGAGAGAACTTCCATAAATATCATAAGATATCTCTTTTTGATAAATGTTGTTGCGTCTAATCCTCAGTATACTGCAGTGCGGGATGGACATCTCATGAGTACTCTACTCATGGAAGGAGGGAAAGGGGGCGGGGCAACTTCTGTTGTGATGGAGCACCCGTAGGCAGAAGTCTGACTTGGCTCCGTGACGCTGAAGAAGAAGGGCAGTGCCTTCTTTGGGGATTTATAGGGGGAACTATACCCCATTTGATTATCGTATGGGAGAAAACTCGGAAAAATCCCACCAGGTAGCCCGATTAATGAGGCAAGAGGCTGAACACAAACGCCATCGAATCTCTTTGTTTTTCTACAACATTGCCGCCAGTGGATGGAACCTCAGCCCTAATGCTCACCAGCGGCGCACATTGTCATTGAGCCACGAGTCGGCCTGTGAAACTTCGTTGTTCAAATATCTTAGATGTAAAACTTGGAATCAGAAAAAGTTCAAAAGAAAGGTGCTCAATATATCGTAGCATATCACAACGATTAATAATATTTCAAAGTAGTATTATAATGATAGTTAAAAATATTATCATTATAAGACCTATTTGTTATAAAATATTAATATCGTCATAAAAGCTAAATAAAACATCATTATCACTATAAAAACTAAAGAAAGCATCAATAACGTTACTAAAACTAATTTTTGTGAAACGTTGTTGTTATGCAAGTTAATTGCAAAATATTGAACATTGTTATAAACATTGATATTGTTATAGAACATTAATAGCGCTATAATACATTAGTGGACACTGATCCCCATTTTGCTAAAAGAAGCTGGCCAACTTTCTTTCTTTCAGAGTTCCCAAATGTATTAATTGCAATGTCATCGGTCATCTTGCAGCCAAGAGAGGCTGTCCCAAATTCCCGAAAATTAACGCTAACTGCAATAGACAAGCAATTTATCCTAAGATCATCCCTTCTAGACAAGTAACGTCAGCTTTGCTTCTATGCTAAAAAATTGTGCAACTTCATCCGCTCCTGCAATTGTGACTCAGAACCAACAGAGTACTTTACCCAGAGTTCAAGATATTAACTTATTCCAAAATGCAATTTTCTTAATGAAATAATTTATTTCTTTATTTACTGAGATCAAATATCTTCCAAATTTAATTAATCAAATAAATTCCACCAAAAACAAAGCAGACAAACAACAAGTATCCGCAAATTGTATGTGCTCTAATATTTCTATTAATGCCCTCCAATGACTCGGTTAATTGCAGGTCTTTATAAAAATAATTGTCATTTGAACGCTATTAATATTTAATAAGTTATTTTTGTAATAAATTAATAATATATATATCTTACTCTTTTTCTATCTCAATCAGTGGGCTTAAAGCTTAAGAAACTTCCCTCATTCACAAAGCAGGAAATAGAGGTTGCCAAGCAACCAAGGCTGTCCGTCAATCTGGCAAATCGTCGTCGTTTGTTTCAGAGGCAGTATATGCTAGTATAGCGTTTTTTTCCCAAACATATTTCTTTTGATTCCTAATATCCTCTTTCCCTTTATCTACCAAGGCGTCCCATTTCTCTTCAATTCTTTTTTGCAAACCGTTTAGACAACATAAAAATGTAACCTTCCAATTTAATTCAAAATTTTCCTCCTGTTAATTTGAACTCTAAAGTCATGTTTCATCTCAATGATTTACTTTTTCGAAGAAACAGTTACATCATCAAGTCATCAAACACCCTTTTGAACAATACAAAAGGAAGGATAGGATGAGCCTCTTACGCATCTAAGACAGATCTTAAACATTCAATAGCAGTCATCAATTCTTTTTCACAAGAGTCTTCATCGGGACAGATTTTAAATCACAGTAGTATTTTCACAGGCTTGGTTTGGTTTGTCGCTCTACGGTCATCTTGTGCACACTTTGGGCTTAACAGACCGGGACCTACAGTTTAAAGTGGATTCCGAACCACTCACAAACATCCGTTCTACCGCCAGGATTCGAACCTGAAGTTTGTGGTACCAAAGGCCAGAGCGCAAGTCATTTGGCCACCAGGTCGCGTATTTTAACGCGAGAAGCTCCTGCACACCTTTTAACTCTTTCGACTTATGTTCTCTCATTTCATAAACATATTATCCTGACAGACAGTCTATCAGTTCTATAGACATTACAGAATTGTAATGTCCGTTCCAATCTTATCATCCAGTTCATTGGCAATAAACTTCAAGATCTTTGCAATAGCTTTATGTCCATAGAATTCATCTGGTCCCGAAGGATCGTTGGAATTACAGAGAATTTCTTTTTTTTTTTCTAATGCAGCTGGCAAACACTGAGACATTTGTCTAGGATGCCATTTGTCTTTGCTTTTCTTTGTGGGGTTATTATTTCTTATTCATTTTTTATTTCAAGTACAAATTGTACTTCATAAGTTCTAATTAGAATATTATGGTCTACTTGATCTGCAGTTTTATCCATTTTTTTCTTTTTCAAATTTATAAATCTTATTTATTTTCTTTTGGTGGCCGAATTTTTTTTTTCATTTAATACGTGCAACGACTTTTTTTTTCTTTAAAAGGATGGAATAAAAAATTCTACGGGAAATGGAATAAAAAAATTCGAGTTTTAGAGTAGTTTCTTTATAAAAATTTGATTTTTACCTTTTTCAAATTCTTTTATTTGTAGTATTTTAATAAGATTTTGATAAATTGAGATAAAGAAGCACCAACGAGTATACATCTCAAAACACCTAGTAGGTCAAGTCAAGGCAATACATTAATTTTATTTTAAAAGTTTCCTTTTTATTTAATTGAAAATAATTATGATTTTTTTCCTCTTACTGTTTAACACAGGGGTGGCAAACCTGCCTCCCCCCCCCCTTTCCTTGAATGTTTTTTCGGCCACACTTTTTCAAAATATATTTATCCTATAATGGCCAAAGTAGTGAAAACCAATGTATTAAAAAAATACATTATGTGTGCATCCATATATTCAAAAATCAACTGCCGAAATTATGAGAACAATTTTTTTATTAAAATTTTTTATTTAAAAAATTTTAGAATTTTAAAATAATATTCTTGCGAATATAGGACAGATATAGCCTGTTTTATTTATGAGTTTACAGTTATGAGTTCGCAGAATTACTAAATTATATTCTGCGAACTCTTGACACGCACATCTTGGAACATCTAATATAACAACTTCTATGTTTCACCTTAAGTGACCTCAGTGACGCAGTGTCCATTCCTAGATACGAACATTTGATTGTTGATAGCAGAGCAGCCAGACTCTTAATTGAAGTTGTTAACGCTTTTGATTCAAGTTACAACTGCGAATCGTTTTTTTTTTTCGAAAATTAAATTGACCAAACACAAAACACGCTAACCTGCAACACCCATTACGATGTGTAAAAACCAAAATTGATATCGATTTGTAAAAGCTAAGTGAAAAAGTGGAGAAACAAATATCTAAATAGTAAAATAAATATTTTTAATGATTTCATTTATTTATTTATTTCGTTTATATTTATATAGATATTTATATTTCCTTTTTAGTGTTATATATATTACTTTACAATGTGCGTTTAGTATCATTATTATTATATTGTCTATGTTTACATGTAGGAATATTAGTAAACACAATAATAATAACTCATCATGTTGCAATTTTTCACCCCCAAAAATGTCTATAGTGAGTCTAAATCTAATATGGGGATATATAATTTTATAATTTTAATACGGAGTTAGGATGTATTTCCAAAGTGGCCCGCAAGATCATTTGAGTTGGCCACCCCTGGTTTAACAGATAAAAGCCACAAAATTCACAGTTAAATTAATTTCATGTATTGTTCAAAGTAAAATTTAACAACGCAGTAAATAGTTACAAATTCTTTTTCTATACGTTAGTTAGTATTAAAAATAATTTGTAAAAATATCATTACTTAAATATTTTTCAGAATTCTAATATCATGAATATATAATTCTACAAAAGTACCTTGTCTATGGTGAAAATAATCCGTAATTAAAACATTTAAAAAAAAATGCTACTACGTTTCAATGAATGAATTTGTATCCAGATAATGTATATATTTCTTTAAGACAACTCAAAATTAGATAAAATATTCTAAAATAAAATATATATTTGATATACCATTATCTATAAAATTTGATAATAAGGAATCAAAATTTAAAGAAGATATTACATTTTGTTTAATTGCTAAAATTTTATGAAATAAAAATAAAAAAAGAATTTCATTCCATGAAATAGACATCAGTTTTATACATCATCATTAAATATATCGCAAAAATCTGTTCATCATTTTTCTGTTATAGCACATAAAACCTTCTATTCGACCTTGAGCTCCAATAATTAACCCTCAGCTTACGTTTATTGTGAAGCGTCAAATCCGAAAGCTAAAAATAATATTAAAAGGCAGACTTGCATCCACATAGCATGAGTGTGTCTGAAACCACAAAAATGCGTGTATGCGTATTGTTTGTATAGATGATTTTATTCGATACATGCGTGGGGAATTTCAAATTTTAATCTCCTTTTATTTAAACATCTTGATATAATGAGTATAACAGTAAATATATTTGTACTAATACTTATATATATATGTAACAAAATTTTAAAGTAAGTGGTTAAAGTTAAGTTAAAAAAAAACGTTGTTATTAATATTGTTAGTTTCCAATGTTGGCCATTTTTACATTGGAAACTTATTGATTTGGAATTTGAGCTCATTTACTACGACAGCAGTTGTGTAGCAGATATAACGTTATTCAAGGTTCGCATCGTTCTTACTCAGCTCAGCTTACTGACTCAACATGTCTCAAAACAATTTAGAACCCTCCCTGAAAAACTGCATGCGACATCCCACCTCTTCGAACACATCAGAAGTACTTTTTAGCTCCCGGATTTATCGTGCCCATTGAACATTGGTCGGACTAATGTTCTACTTATGTATACCACGCACATCCATAACAGGCGAAGATGAGAGGGCATTACCACACTTTTACAGGCAAATGCGCTACATTTGCGTGTCGTATGGGAGAAAACTCGGAAAACTACTAACAAGCAATCTGATTATGTTTGTTGGTCGCTTTATCTAAGTTGCCAAAACTGCGATCGAGTCCCTGTGTCTTTGAAAGCAGTGACTGCAGAGCAATTAACAACTCATTAGAATTTCAGTCCTCTTGTGCGAGACGCGAATAAGAGCGAGCAGCTTTCGATCCAAACGTCTCCGTCTGAACGCGAAAAGCAACCCACGTTATCATGTTCTGGGACCCTTTTGATATGTGGAAAAAACCGACCCTTGACTGAGCAAGGCCGAGACATATGAGTTTTTGGTAGGGGTTCTGTCAAACTGATTTTTAATGGGTTCGCGAATGGGACTGCTCACGTTGTCATAAGTCCACAAGTTGGTCAAGTGCCCCAGTTTGGCCTCTCTTATTAGGATTCGAATCAATCTCCCGTAGTTCAACAACCAAGCCAATATGGGCCAGATTTGCTGTATATATATATATCAACTACTTAAATGAGTCCTGATGGCTGAGTGGCTAAAGCTCTAGCGTTCGGTGCCATGAATGCCTATAGTTTTTCGGAATCCACCTTAAACAGTAGGTTACAGTCTAATTAATCCTTGCGAACAATAAATGACTGTAGAGGAACAAACCAAGGGGGTTGGGCAGTGTTAACAATCCTACCCCTTAAAAATATCTAATTTTAATAAATACCAGACAGAAAAAACAGGACATGGAAAAAACAGTCAGATGGATCTAGCCGGATGGAGCTGACTGAGACAGCCTTGGTCAGGAACTGGCTGTAAAACTTAAGAATAACTATTTAAATACAAAAAGTTACAAACATTTCATGAAGATTTGAAAAGTAATTTTTTTTGAAAAAAATTACCGTTTATTTTCATTGTAGAAGAAAATTTGTCCCGTAGCCTATTGCAGTTGCCTAGTTTGTTGACACATTTTAATAGGTTCAGGGTGGTGTTAACAGAAGGGGTAACCTTGGGAATATGGAATGATATAAAAAAAAAACATGACTTGTCTCAAAATCTGCTTAAAAAGTCTGCTTAGTCTTAAAAAAGTTTGACATTAAAAACTAAGTTGTTAATTAAAAATTATTTTAAGGGTATTAGATCGCTTTTAGAATCTTGTTTGTGAAGAAAAACTATTTAATTTTTAAAATTTTTTTTAATTAATAATAAACGAAAGAATTTTCAAGAACAGTTGAAGTACAATTTTTGAAAAATTTATTTCTATTTTTCAGTTTTTATAATGAATACTATATTTCGAAATATTAAAAGAAAGCCCATTATTTTAAAAACTGTAAAATAAATTAATCAAATAAATTCAAATCAAAATAAATAAAATAATTCATTTTTTTTTATTTTGAGATAGATAAAACGATAGAGTGGAAAAGACATTTGTAGTGACTCTTTCAATAGAAACGCCAAGTCTCACCAAATAACAAATAAATGTGAACATTTTCTTTATTTAAACAGCGGAACTTTAAAAAAAGCATTAAAAAAATGGACAGTTTTTGTGTACAATAAATAAAACAGAGGCTTATACTTAACACTATAAACACGACTCTAAAAAAAATTTACACTAATAGCTTACTGTCTTAGTGATCTTATCATTTATTTTCCAATTTGTAAATAAAGTGTTCTACCAGGTGCAAAAACACTGGACAAAATCAACCCAAATCGATTTTTCAATTGGATGAAAAGCTGTATTTAGTGCAGTGGTACATGACAGGCAATACGAGAAGTCCATTTTATGTAGAACTTACACACTAAAAGAATTTTTGGCACATATCAGAGCTCTATATCATTTTAAAGTGGAATACTTTGCAATGGTAAGTGTTTGACATCTTGTGGTTAAGACTATTAGGATGATACTAAACTATTATTTATTATCTGTATACATAAACTTGGCTGACTTTTTTGTCGAAAAGGAAAATATTAGGCGTGCCACCATTTTATAATAAAGAAAAATGTTTTGAAGATACAGTTTTTGTAGTACAGAATGTATAGTAATAAATTATGATATCTATATATATATTTAAAATTGAGTTAATAAATTAAATTAATTTTATTCAATATGTTTTAATGGAATTTATTTGTAAGTGTTAGAGAAACCATTTTTTAAATAAGTATTAAGTGTTATTGCGCATTGGAAGCAATTTTAAATGTAAAAAAGGAACATTGAGATAAAATATTATAAATTAAAAAAATAAGAAATATATAAAAAATATATAGAATGTATATAAAAATAAAGAATTCTATTCAATAAGTTTTAATGGAATTTGTTTGTAAATGTTAGAGAAACCCTTTTTAAATAAGTATTAAGTTTATTGCGAGTTGAAACAATTTTAAATATAGAAAAACGAGTATTGAAGTAATATACCATAAATAAAAAGTATAACGTAAAATATAAAAAAAAAGCTAATGAAAAATGAATTTTTTATCATTAATTTTATTTAAATATTCAATGCCACAAAAAATATTAAGCAAAAAAAAATTACTTTATATAATTGACACTTTTCTGCGTTGATGTTTAAACTTAATATTTATAATATTAATATTTTTTTGAGTAAGCATTGTAGTATTGGTTTTTAATTATCACTAGTTTAATTCTCATAATTTAAATTTTATTATTCTTAGATGAATTTATTATGTATTTATTTTTATATTATTCTCAAGATTTTCAATGTTCAAGCCTCTGTTTGGAATATATTTAATATATCACAAAAATGTCATCATACCTGCATAAAAAAAATAAATCTTGTGTTTCAGAGTTTGTATTACTGATTATGTGTTACATAATTCTAAAACTTTACGTGTTACTTAAATATATATTTAAAATCAAAGACTTTTTATTTAACCATAATTCTTTTATAAAAGTAAAAATTTCCTCTTGCTATTAGTAATTTCAAATAAATTAAGTATTAGTAATTTCAGTATTAATATTAAAATACCAAGATATTTTGTTATTTATAACTATAATTCATAAAAATAGTATAGATCATTTTACGGGACAATAATACTTTTATTGATAATACTTATTGATTATACTTTTATCTAATTCGTAGATAAAAATTCTTTAATTACAAGAAATGAAATTATTTCTTATGTAACAACTCACAAAGATATCAACAACAACAAAAAAAAAAAAAAAAAAAAAAAAAATGAAAGCTTCGTAAGAGTTTAAAAAATTCTAATTCAATCTTTATTAAAATCCCTGACGATTATCTCATAGAATTAAAATATTTACCAGTTCACCAAACTTATAAATTTAATGTGTTATAAGAATTTTAAAATCCTTATCATCATAAGGCAATATTTTGGATCACTATACTAGGAACAAACTTAAGTTTAATTCATTTGACAAGTTTATATGCAACTACTTTATACAAAACATCCCTTCTGTAACAACAATAAACAGCAATTTAACACACCCCGCCTATTTAACATCTGCTTAGATTGTTATCAGAATAAGTTTGCATAATATTTTTTTAAAATGTTGAAATACAACAACTAATGATTAAGACTGTATTTGGTAAATGATTGCAAAAGTTAAAACTCATATTTATCAATATAGTTTTAAAATTAAAGAAATGTTACATTTAAAAATGAAAATACGTCAAATATTTGAATATATCCAAGTGAAATTCATCCTTAATTAACAATCGAAAGAAGCGAACTATATATGGAATTTCACTACTTTTTGGATTCAAGAAAACCTTACTCCTATTTCTGTTAAATTATGTATATTATTACGTGTATTATGTATGATAAATAGCTTTATTAATACACTTATGCAATATATTTTTCATTCATATATACAATATATTTTTTAAATTGATTAATTTACACATAGATAGTACTAAATTCCTTATTCATCAATTCTATTAATAATACAGATAAATATATCTTAAATAAATATATCTTAAAGTGTATCTTATATTTATTTAAGATACACTTTAAGATATATTTATTTATCTTAAAGTGTATCTTAAATAAATATATCTTAAAGTGTATCTTAAATAAATATATCTAAAAATATATCTTAAATAAACATATCTTAAATTTATCTAAATATATATTGAAATATATCTTAAATATATCGAAATATATCTTAAGCAGAATCATACTGAATTTTTACTGTTTCTTGAACACAAGGCAACCTTGCACAGAGCATAATAATAATATTTTTTTTAATGATTTAGCTTGGCTTTATTAACTTGGTTTTATTAACACATACGAGTTTTTAAAAATTTACTTATTTAAGAATGGATTGTATTTACTCTTCGAAACTATGGAAATAATATAAATTCATCATTTATCAGCAGCCAAGTGAAGCTGATCTCTAGCAGAAAATAATACGTTTAAATATTTTTTTGTAAAGATAACTCAATTGCAACTATAGTTTTATTTCATTAAATGAAATAAATAAGTATAATAAATTGGTATTATCAGAATACATATTAACTAATCCGTTAAATAATAGCAATTCATATAATAGAAACAATAGAAATGGGAACAGCAAGAAATTTATCTTTTATGAATTCACAATCAATTTTTTATCTTCAAAAGAGGCAAATATCATTTATCAAGCTGATTTATATGGGTTTGCTATTTAGTGAACACACGGCAAGTATATTGTTATTTTTGTCAATGAGCGCTATTACAAATTATGTGTTAATAAAGCTGTCATGTGTTAATAAATGACTTGTTAATGATGACTTGCTAATAAATGACTTTCTATAGACAGTTTTTTAAAATTTACTTATTCAAATATTCATTTTATTAACTTATCATAATTAAAAAATATCAATGAATTCAAATTGTTAATTTTACTAATAATATAAAACACTTTATATTTTCATGTCCATTTCTAATTTCAATTTCAATTAAAATTAAATTTATTCTGCGTAAAAAAATTCATTATCAAAAATAGAAAACCTTTCGGTCAACTTCTAATAATTTAGCTGTCATGTGTTAATGAAGGACTTTATTAACATAAGACAGATTTTTAAAATTTACATATTCAAATACACTTTTTATTAATCACTAATCAGAATTAAAAACAATCAATGAATTCAAATTCAATTTGTTCAATTTAATAATAATATAAAACACTCGATATTTTCACGCCCATCTCTAAGTGAAACTTCAATTGACATTCTATTTATTCAGTGTAAAAAATTTCATTAACAAAAACAGAAAATCTTTGGATCAACCTTCTCATAATTTTTTTTAAAAACTGAATCAATTTTCCTCCAATTATTATTGTCGAAATATTATTAAAGAAAAATCGAGTTGTTATTCAACTTTAATGCAAGATACTCGAAAGATATTTATGGAATAAACTGCAATTTAACGAGTAAAAGCAGGTTTCTTAAGGAAATTGTAAACAATATTGAGTAATAAAAAACCAGAGAATTCTGACATGATGTTATTAAAAAATAAAAAAGATCATATTTCACTTTTGTGATAAAATCGCTGATTAAGGAAAATTTTGTTGGAAAAATTATTTTTATGACTATAATATCCAGCTTTGAAAAAGCACGAAAATATAATTGCATGGAATATTTTATTCATAAGGTTAAATGTATTAAGTTTATGTCAACTGAATTTTGAATAATAAATGGGATGTAAGGTTAGAATTAAGTAACAGATACGATTTAGTAAAATGTTTGCTTAAAACCTGCTCTAATCTTTTAAGCAATGCAAAATTGAATAATTTATAATGTTTATTTCTCTACAAATTGTCTATATATATAAATGAAATTATGATGGATTTTAGCATAACTTAAAAACTATTAATTAATAGGAATTAATTTTTTGTCTCAGAATTTTTCATTTTGTCCTAAAAATTCGTTGTTAAAAAAACAAGAAAAAAGTGTTTAATTAATTATTTTTTTATTTAAATAAAAACTTTATTTTTTAAATGTTATTAGGTTTTCATCCCACTAGATGGCGCTTTTTAGAAAATAACTGGAGCCGTTAGTTGAGTTACTGTAAAAGAATAAATAAATAAAGTAATTTATTTATTTATATAATATATATATAAATTTTATATTATCATATATACATTATTTATAATATATATATAATGTATATATAATAATATATAAATTTTATTTATTTATATGTTTATTTAAATATTTATATGTTAAAAGGCGAATAAAGGCAGATAAATATTCTGACTGAATTTTGCAGTGTAAAAATCAGTTTATAGAAAACTGCGACTACATTGTGGGTTATTCCAAAATTGTTATAGGTATTGAACTTGGTTGATGTTTACGTAACATAGTGTTTAACTATTGCCCATTGTTATTCGACATTCTTACATTCCTGTGCCAGGTTGTTGTTTTCGTAATATTATGACACATCTGCTTTAAAATGACAGTTTGTTTGTCATGAAATGGCAGACAAATTCTGTACTATATTGTTACTTTTATATATGCTGTGTACTGTAATGTTACTTTTGTACTATAAAGATACTTTCTTGATGAATTAGCCGTGATTATTGAGTATTAGCATATTCATGGTGATTACAAGTTATGAAAGAACATGGGAAATTTTCAGAATGACTATTCTAATAGAGTATTGATGATTCTAACCAGTTTTTATGATTTTATGAATAAATAAATTAATTAAAAATTTAATTAATTAAATTAATTAATTAAAAATTTTAAAAAAATTATAGGCTGTTTTAAAGATATTTGTAAAAACTTATTTTATTTTTAACAAAGGTACAAATAATATTACAAAAATCAGTACTTTATATCAAGCATTATAAGAAAATATTTAAAGAAATACATAAAAGCATTTTAAAAAAACTACTAAAAAATGATTGAAGAAACTTGTTCCTTAAAATAATTTCTAAATCCAATTGACGAGTTTTCTGAAATTTTTTATATCAAAATATGTAGCATACACTAATATAAGTTTTATTTTTAGCAATTTTTGTACAGAAAATATGTTGCAATTAGAGTGCTTGATTATTTAGTTATTTAATTTATTTTATAGAAATTAATTTTTTTCTGACTCAATGCAGTGACTGAGTTATTTTCATGATTATAATTAAATTCAGTATTAAATTAGTAATTTAATTTTTTTTTATGGACTAAAATATTTATAAACACATTTAAAAACAAAGAGCAATATAATTACACTGCATGCATATGTATCTCAGTCCTAATTAAAAACAGCAATTACAATAACATGCAATAACAGCAATTACAATAACATGCAATAACAGCATATAGGACACATAAAACAGTAGCATCAAATAACATACAACAGCAGCACATAAAACAAATAACAAAGCATGATAACCATCGATTTGAATATGTATACAAGTTTTGAATACCTGAAATACGGATGAATAAAAATATGAATTAATATACTGAAGTGACAAAAGTCATGGGATAGCAATATGCAAATTTTCAGATGGCAGTAGCATCGCGCAGAACAGGTATAAATGCGCAGTGCTTTCGCAAAGCTTTCATTTCTGTTCAAGTTATTCATGTGAAGAGGTTTTGACGTGATGATGACCGCACGACGGGAATTAACAGATTTTGAACGCGGAAGGTTAGTTGGAGCTAGACGCATGGGTCATGCCATTTCGGAAATCGTTAGAGAATTCAACATTCCCAGATCCACTGTGTCAAGAGTGTGCCGAGAGTATGAAATTTCAGGCATAACATCCCACCATGGACAGCGCAGTGGTCGACCGCCTGCACTTAACGACCGAGACCGGCGACGTCTGCAAAGAGTCGTAAATTCTAACAGACAAGCAACACTGCGTCAAATAACCGCAGAAATCAATGTGGGACGTACAAGGGACTTGTCTGTTAGAACTGTGCGGAGAAATTTGGCTTTCTTGGGCTATTCCAGCAGAAGACCGACTCGAGTGCCTTTACTGACAGAACGACATCGCTTGCAGCGACTCTCGTGGGCACGTGAACATATCGGTTGGTCCCTAGATGAATGGAAAACCGTGGCCTGGTCCGATGAGTCACGATTTCAGATGGTAAGAGCTGATGGTAGGGTTCGAGTGTGGCGCAGACCCCACGAAGCCATGGACCCAAACTGTCAGCAAGGCACTGTTCAAGCTGGTGGTGGCTCCGTAATGGTGTGGGCTGTTTTTTCAGGGCATGGACTTGGTCCTCTGGTGCTACTGGACCGAACATTGACTGGAAGTGCTTATGTTCAGCTACTTGGAGATCACTTGCAGCCATTCATGGACTTCATGTACCCAAACAACGATGGGATTTTTATGGATGACAATGCGCCATGTCACCGGGCCACAACTGTTAGCGATTGGTTTGAAGAACATTCTGGACAATTCCAACGAATGATCTGGCCACCTAGATCGCCCGACATGAATCCCATCGAGCATTTATGGGACATCATCGAGAGGTCTGTTCGTGCCCAAAATCCTGCACCATCAACGCTTTCACAATTATGGACGTCTATCGAGACAGCATGGCTCAATATTCCTGCAGAAGACTTCCAACGACTTGTTGAGTCCATGCCACGTCGAGTTGCTGCACTTCGCCGGGCGAAAGGAGGGCCGACACGATATTAAGAGGTATCCCATGACTTTTGTCACTTCAGTGTATAAATTTATAGTAATTTATATATGAATCCTTCCATATGATTATGAATCTATTCATATGAATCTTTAATAAATGATATATTTTTTTTTCAATTCCTACTATTAATTCCTACTCTACCTATATATATCTTGTTCAAATTTTCAATCGTTAATAGAATACTTTTTATTCATCCACTCTGAAGTTAAAATACATTTTTTTGAGCTTGTAGTGCATGACACTCGTTGTTAACACAGTTTTTTCAAATATTAATTCAGTAATTAAATTTAATATATTAATTTTAGTTTTTTTAGATTTAAGTTGAATGTATCTAATAATAGAGGGCGCGAGATGTAAGTGGAAAATTTCAACTTTAACTGTAAAGGACTTTTCTACAATATAGTGAAAACATGTAATATAAAAAAAAATTTAAGTCAATTCCTACTTTTTTTTTCACTCTATTTCAGAAAGTCGTTTATAAATAATTTTCATTCATTTTTTAAAGTTTATCTGGCGCCATCTACTGGTAGATATATGCAACTTAAATCTAAAAAAGAATAAAATTAATGAATTAAATTTAATGAATGAATTAATATTTGAAAAAACCGTCTTAACATCCAGTGTCATCCACTACAAGTTAAAAAAAAATGTATTTGAACTTGAGTGGATGAATAAAGTAAGTATTTTATGAACGATCGAAAATTTGAACAAGGTATATATAGGGAGAGTGTGAGCTAATAGAAGGAATTGACAAAAAGTAGGAATTGACTTTAAATTTTATTTTTATATTACTTTTTTTTTTCAGGATACATCCACTTATATCTTTCCTTTGATGTTGGTTTTGTGTATCATGCTATGCATGGTCGAAAAGCTCCATTGCCAGAACGTCGTCAACATTGGAAGCAGTCAAATTGTTGGCCACATGGTGTACACCAATGGCAAACCGGTCGTACAGTTCTTAGGAATCCCTTACGCTGAACCACCTACAGGACCCTTGCGCTTCAAAAAACCAGTACCTCGACATATTTTTACCAAAATATACTTCGCCATCAACCATCCACCATCCTGCTGGCAAGCGTCGGAATATCCTTTCCCGTCCTACGATTCACACCAGAGGAACAGCGAGGACTGTTTGTACCTGAATATCTGGAAACCAATAGATGCAAGTCAGAACAACAAGAAGGCAGTGATCTATTACATCCACGGAGGTGGATTCAGGTTCGGGTCCATCAGTCAGTCGGTTTATAACGGGGCCCCTTTGGCAGCTCACGGAGATGTGATAGTGGTCACTGTGAATTTCAGATTGGGAGCTTTCGGGTTTTTGACTTCTGGCACTGAAGATGCGCCTGGAAATATGGGTAAGTAGCATGCTGTTCTTCAGTAAAAGAAGTGAAAAAATACCTTGTATTTAAAAAATAGATATTTTAATGAAATATGCCGATTTACAAAAGTTAAACAACAAACTGGAAATTCATGATCACTCAAAAAATTATGCAAACAAGTTGAAGGAAATTTGATGATAATATGTAAACTTAAAAAATGTTATGCATAATGTGTAACTTAAAAAATGTTATACATAATATTTACCTTTTATGTATCAAGAGGAAGATAAAGTGTACTAAATTCGTACATGCAAATTAAATACAAAAAAATTTCTTAAAATGGAGTATGATAACCCAGAACAGCAATACAGGTCTGACAGTGATGTCTTATGCTCTTTATGATGTTACCCATGTGTTGCATGGATACAAATGTCCATTGATCACTTAAAGCAATTCTAATTCCATGCATGGGTTGTTGAGACCAGCAACATGCCCTTGACAATGGCCCATGTATGCTCAATGGACTTAAAGGTGACGGAGTTTGATGGTCAAACCATTTTGACTACAGTTTTTTTTTCTTCAAAGAATTGGTACACGAGACGAGCAATGTAAAGGCGAGCATTATCTGCTTGCAAAATAAAGGCATCGCCAATTGTGATAGTATGCGTATTAACAATAGGAAAAAGTAGTCTTTATGCGTCTTTGAGTACTGGGAACTCTGTGCGGCAACTCATAAGTATAGGTCTGTGCGCCCACATACATATATTCCTCCCTATACAAGGACACTATGTCCTGCAAAGGTTTTTTCCCCGAAATGTTACATTACATATTACATCCCATATAGAGTGATTGTTCCTCTCCATATGTTAACCGAATCATTCCGCAAAGTAAAGAAGAACTCATCGGTGAACAGAACAGATCTCCGCCGATTTCAAGATCCTCTTTCCATTTTTTGGGGCGGGAGAATTAGTGGAAATCTTTATTGAGTTTTGCAGAAGTGTAAACGCAAGTCGAAATTATTATCAAAACATAGTATGTTGTTGTTTTTTCAAATTTATTAAATATTTAAAGAGCAGTTTTGAAAATTGGACAACAAATTGGTAATATATAACAATATATCATTTAGTTGTTGAAACATATGCCCTTTAAATGAAAATAAATCATTTTTTTCTATCCTTTTTAGCACTTTATGATATATTGGAAGGTCTTCGATGGGTCAATGAAAACATCGAGACTTTTGGTGGCGACAAGTCCAGAATCACCATCGGTGGACAAGGTGTCGGATCCATCTCCGCTGGTCTGCTGTCCATCTCTCCCCTGGCCAAGGGACTCTTCCAGAGGCAGATAATGGAGAGCGGATCTCCGGCATACCTGGACGAGAACAACAAGGAAAAGAACATGTATCTCAGTCAGAAGGTGGCAGAACGTCTGTTTTGCGCCAACGAGACATACACCCTCCAGGACAACCCATCTGAAGTTGTGAAGTGTCTCAGGAGTAAATATCGCTTCTGTTTCTGTTACTTTAAGTCCTTACATTTAATTCAACACTTTTATGACAATAATATTACGAGAACGACCTAAATAATAACAAGTAATATAAAAACAAATTTTTAAAGTCAATTCCTTCTTTTTTTTTTCACTCTATTGCAGAAAGTCCTTTATAAATAATTTTCATTCATTTTTTAAGTTTATCTGGCACCATCTATTGGTAGATGCATGCAACTTAAATCTAAAAAGAAACTAAAATTAATTAATTAAATTTAATTACTAAATTAATATTTGAAAAAACTGTGTTAACATCCAGTGTCATACACAACAAGTTAAAAAAAATGTATTTGAACTCGAGTGGAGGAATAAAAAGTATTTTATTACAATTGAAAATTTGAACAAGATATATATAGGGAGAGTGTGTGCTAATAGAAGGAATTTAATAAGAATCAAATAACAAATGATAACAATAATTTGTTGTTTTTCCGTATCCCACTTGATCGACAGAATCATCTAGATCCTGGCAGTGTCATGGATGTTTGTGAGAGATTCGGAATACACATTAAACAGTAGATCTCTGTCTAACTAGCCCAAAGTGTGTAGAAAATGACCGTAGAATGATAAATCAATCATATAAAAATATTTTGAAACTTCCTAAGTAGCTACAAGATAGCAACACATTGAGAAATTTTTTTATATTTTTTTATTCGGTAAATAGGGATCGCGGACCTGATGGGACTGTGACTAGCGCTCTGGCGCTCGATACCACAGGCTTCGGGTTCGAATCCTGGTGGTGCCATGGATGTTTGTAGTAGTTCGGAATCCCCTTTAAATCGTAGGTCCCGGTCTAATATGGCTGTAGAGCATTGGTCGTAGGCCAGACAACCCTACCCCGTAAAAAGAAAACATCTTTCGTCTTGAAATCTGCCAGTAGGCAGATAGCCTTGGCCCATATAGGGCTGTTGCGCCAGTGATGATGAAATAGCGCCGCATAAAAAAAGTACCGCACTCTCACGCAGAAAATATGTAAATCAAAATCTCACGATGTTGCTCTACTTCGCATTTAATAACATTCGTGATAATTGGATGATATAATATCAAGTGGGTCATCTGTTGGATTGTTTTTAAAAATTCGCATGTTATTTTGATAGCCATCTGTTGTTTTGTTTTTTAATTATATTTGTTAATAATTTTTTATTCATAATATGCATTTGATGGAATTTTTATACACCGCGCAAAATAAAACCGCTAAAAAAAACAAAAAACAAACCCACACTAAAAAAGGACCGCATAAAAACAGGTTTGACTTCTAATTGTGGAAATTCAAAAATTTCTTTGACGAGATTTTCCCTAACCAACCATTTTAAGCAAACTTGCAAAATAACGTAAATACCCTAAATCGCCGGGAGTATCATATCAGCCTATGGTTCATGGCAATTTAACCTCCCCCGACCCCTAAAAAAAAAAAAATATATATATATATATATATAAGCGACATCACTGGCACATTAAAAATAAAAATTTTCTAAATTCAAAAAATACTTCTAGGAATTTCATTCCTTATTTCTACATTAATATTTATTATTTTTATTTGATAAACTTTCTTCCAGCATTTAGTTTATTTTATATTTTTACTCTCATGATCAGTTGTATTATAATAGGGGGAAAAACTGATTAAAGACCTGTTTTTATTACAGTAAAACCCACTTCGTTGCAAGACATTTTAACTATTATCTTGTGATCGTATGAATTTATTTTTTATTTCAAATCCATATTTGTTTTTTTCTGCAGTTATGCCATCACACGCACAGTCGCGTAACCTCATTTTTTATTTTATTTTATTTTTTTAAACTTTCAAAGTTTTTCTCGAAGGACAATTAGTTGATCCGTGACAACGGAATGACTATTAAATTTTTTTTAATGATGAGATATTATCTTAACACATACGGGGAAAAGTTTTAAAAAACATTACTTATGCCATTAAGTCATTACCATACTCATTAATCATCGCCTCTTTTTATACAAATAAAAAGTATCTGAACTGATGTTTGTGAAAATTGCAACACCATGAAGGACTTACGCGAGTGAGCTGAAATTTTCAGGAAATACAAATTAGCGCATGATATGCAAATGATTAGAATTTCAAATCCGTAGCGCATGCGTATGCTGAGCAGCGCCTTCTGAACGGCGGATGGATCCGAATAAATAGACGGCTGTAGCGAGGCGTGTATGGTTATCGGTGGTTATCTGCTAGTGGTAAACGTTAGTTCAATCGTTACTTATGCCTCTTCGACGAAAGAGAGCGAGATTTGAACAACTTACAGAGTTTGAACGGGGGAGAATCATCGGCCTTCGTGAAGCTGGATTGTCTTATCGTGCAGTAGCCGCTCGTGTACAGCGTAACAGCAGCACAGTGACGCGTCTTTGGAAGCAGTGGACGGACGAGCGTCGGACAACTCGGAAATCTGGGAGTGGAACCCGAAATGGGACGTCAGCTCGCGATGATAGACACCTGGTCCGCATGGCGCTGACGGACCGTACAGCTTCCTCTAGACAATTGGCAGCACAGTGGTCAATAGCTACAGGTGTTTCATTGTGTGCTTCATCAATTCGTAGACGTCTGCTGCAGCTTGGACTGCGCGCAAGGACTCCTTTATACAGGATCCCTCTCACGCTAAACCATCGCCGCCTGCGGCTACAATGGTCCGCTCAGCATAGAGACTGGATTGCTGATTGGCAGCATGTCGTGTTTTCCGACGAATCGCGCTGTAATTTGTGGTACCATGATGGCTGCATTCGTGTCAAACGCTATGCCGGTGAACGCCACCTTCCGGAGTGCATTATCGAACACTACAGTGGACGAACACCCGGAGTTATGGTCTGGGGGGCCATAGCATACCATGGACGATCTCAATTGCTAAGAATTGTGGGCAATCTCAACAGCAACCAGTACATCAAAGTTCTACAGCCCCAAGCTGTTCCCTTCCTTCAAAGCTTGCCAGGCGCTGTATTTCAGCAGGACAATGCCCGCCCTCATATCGCTAGGACTGCCCTGATATCGCTAAAATATTTGATTAAAATACTTTAATACAACTTATTGGAAATTTTATTATATGTAAAAATTTCAATTAAACTTTTTAAAATTTTGGTAAAATTTGCGAGCCGGAGTGACCTTATGGATAGAGTGTTGGTTTTCGAGAAAATGGAGTTGAATTCGAAACATAACAGTCAAAAGCCTTCGGAAGACAGACAGAAAAAAATCTAATACCTGAAAGGTCCTTCCCTAGAGAATACCACAAAATCCATTCCTTCCGGTATACATACAAAACTTTAGTGGCTGAGGCAACAAAACAAATCTACTGTTGTACATCCTGAGTGGCGCTGAATTTGCTACACTCCTGCTGTTCTAGCGGAGAATGATCACCTATCACCCTACCTGGCATTTGTAAACTGTAGCTCGAAGTTTATTAAAAAAAAAGCGGATCGCGGTAATTTTTTTTAAGGGGATCTTGGCCCTCACGTTCTACTTACTCATTTATGAACAACCAATCGAGGAAGAGAAGACATTGCCTTCCGGGTGGGCCTCAATGGCCGAGTGGCTAGCGCTCTGACGCTCGGTACCACATGTTTCGGGTTCGAGTCCCGGCGGTGCCATGGATGTTTGTAGTAGTTCGAAATCCACTTTAAACCGTAGTTCCTGGTCTTCTATGATCATAGAGAGTTATGGGGGTATTGTTACTCGCGTCTGTAGCATATCTTCAAATTACACGTACCGCATGGGGAGTAATGAGTAACAGCTGTGCAACCCTTGCTTATGGAATAAAGATGAACTGTCTCTGCATTGCCAGATGCATTATAACAACAACAACATATCCTTCTGTAAGACCTTTTGTTGGACAAGCGCAGAATGGTGTAATTCCCAAAATACTTCTGCTTTCAACTGTAGGTCCCGGTCTGTTAAGCCCTCGTGAGACAGAAGATGACCGTAGAGCGACAAACCAAAGCCTTCCGCGATAACTTTTAAGGTTAACTGTCCCGTATTCGCGTGTTGTATAGGATAAAATCTAGAAAATTCTCAACAGGCAATATGACACTCAAAGCGAAATGCTTTTAAACACGTTGCGCAATCACCATATATATATATATATATATATATATATTTCAGGTGGTTATCAAAGAGAAGGAAAACACCCTATAGTTACTAGGAATCCTCTACTAATATGGCGTTAGACCACCTTTGGCAGGTAATATAGCTTGGATTTGCCTGTGAATCGAATCATGCAAGTGGGAATAGTGTTTAGAGGGATTTTGAACCATTCTTCATGGAGATATCGTAAAAGTTCGGGAGATTTACCAGTGGGGGATATCGATTTCGGGTTGATCCCTCTGAAATAGACCATAAAGGTTCGATGATATTGAGGTCGGTGGACTGTACGGGCCAAGGTAGATATTTTACTTTATTCTCATGTAAACATGATTGGGCAGGCCCAGCTGAATGAATAAGAGCATTTTAATCCTGAAAAAATCCTTCTCTATACTTCTATAAAATGATTCTTAATTTTAGTGTTACGAGTGGGCCAGCAAAAAATCACTATAGCCTCCCATACTATGACAGATCCATTTCTATACTTGACAGTTGGAAGGAGACAGTCACCACCACACGCTTAAGCAGGTGTCCTCTAGACGTGAATCCGTCCTGTTGTGGGTAAAAGATGATTTGTCCGACCCTATAACTGTCTTCTACTTGTCAATCGAATTTTATGGTTGTGGCAAAATTGTAGACGACGTTTGATGTAGAATTATAGATATTAACAGATGTGACAAATGGCTTGGGAAAGCCTGCTCTGGCGTAAATGTCCTGTTTATGAAGGTGCTTGCTAACTGTAATGATTGACACTGGAGAATCCAGTTGCTGATTGAGCTCTGCGACCACTTTGGCTGCAGTTCTTTTTCTTTTTAGATATTACAATTCGCTTCAGTACCCATCGGTTAGCTTCTGTCCACTATTAGACACCCACTAGAAACTCCTAAAAGCTGTGATGTTTCGGTCACAAATGCTCCAGGTAGTAGAGCTACTACAATATGTTCTCTTTTAAAGTCAGTAAAGTATGAAATTTTATGTTTTTGACAGAAATCGAAGATATATTCAAGACAACTTCACTAAACCTACCTCATACTACCGCGATATACACTGAAGTGACAAAAGTCATGGGATAGCAATATGCAAATTTTCAGATGGCAGTAGCATCGCGTAGAACAGGTATAAATGCGCAGTGCTTTCGCAGAGCTTTCATTTCTGTTCAAGTTATTCATGTGAAGCGGTTTTGACGTGATGATGACCGCACGACGGGAATTAACAGACTTTGAACGCGGAATGTTAGTTGGAGCTAGACGCATGGGTCATGCCATTTCGGGAATCGTTAGGGAATTCAACATTCCCAGATCCACTGTGTCAAGAGTGTGCCGAGAGTATGAAATTTCAGGCATAACATCCCACCATGGACAGCGCAGTGGTCGACCGCCTGCACTTAACGACCGAGACCGGCGACGTCTGCAAAGAGTCGTAAATTCTAACAGACAAGCAACACTGCGTCAAATAACCGCAGAAATCAATGTGGGACGTACAAGGGACTTGTCTGTTAGAACTGTGCGGAGAAATTTGGCTTTCTTGGGCTATTCCAGCAGAAGACCGACTCGAGTGCCTTTACTGACAGAACGACATCGCTTGCAGCGACTCTCGTGGGCACGTGAGCATATCAGTTGTTCCCTAGATGAATGGAAAACCGTGGCCTGGTCCGATGAGTCACGATTTCAGTTGGTAAGAGCTGATGGTAGGGTTCGAGTGTGGCGCAGACCCCACGAAGCCATGGACCCAAACTGTCAACAAGGCACTGTTCAAGCTGGTGGTGGCTCCGTAATGGTGTGGGCTGTTTTTTCATGGCATGGACTTGGTCCTCTGGTGCGACTGGACCGAACATTGACTGGAAATGCTTATGTTCAGCTACTTGGAGATCACTTGCAGCCATTCATGGACTTCATGTACCCAAACAACGATGGGATTTTTATGGATGACAATGCGCCATGTCACCGGGGCCACAACTGTTCGCGATTGGTTTGAAGAACATTCTGGACAATTCCAACGAATGATCTGGCCACCTAGATCGCCCGACATGAATCCCATCGAGCATTTATGGGCATCATCGAGAGGTCTGTTCGTGCCCAAAATCCTGCACCATCAACGCTTTCACAATTATGGACGTCTATCGAGACAGCATGGCTCAATATTCCTGCAGAAGACTTCCAACGACTTGTTCAGTCCATGCCACGTCGAGTTGCTGCACTTCGCCGAGCGAAAAGAGAGCCGACACGATATTAAGAGGTATCCCATGACTTTTGTCACTTCAGTGTATATCTTCCATAATAAAAAAAAAAAAAACCTTGTTGCTTAGATTACATTCTATTGACTACGAAGAGTATTCTTAAATGTCACTTTTATTCACAGGTGTTTCCATTAACTTGATAACCACCTGCATATATATATATATTAATGCAGCGGGCATACACTTAGGCAGCTTGGTCTTGGATGACTTGAGGCAAGCGCTGCACAGACTGTACTCACTTTGTACTACCCAGGGGGAGTGTGTACCTTGAAAATAAGCCACGGACGCGGAGTAACAACGCCCCCGCAACGCTCTACGATCCTATTAGACAGGGACTTACAACCGTAAGTCCTGGTGGATTCCGAAAGTGGATTCGGAGTGGATTCCGGAAAGTGGATTCCGAACCACTACAAACATCTATGGCACCGCCGGGACTCGAACCCGAAACCTGTGGTACCGATCATTCAGGCCCACCTGCATATATATATATATACAGTCCAGTCACATTAATGTGACCACTTGTCGAAAGCCAGAATATACACTCTTGTGTATTCTGGATTTAAGTGGAGTCTGGGATGTGGTATTAAGCGGAATTCTTTATATACACTCCACTGCTATGTGCTGCCATCTGCCTTTTGTGATTGTGTATTTCACGTTGATGTCGAAAGTAGGCGGTGGTCACATTAATGTGACTAGACTGTGTGTATATATATATATATATATAAATTAGAGTTTCTATTCTTCAACAAAGGAAAGAAATATTCTGAAATTTTGTTCTAGTACCCTTTGCATTTTTATAATTATGAAAAAAAATTATAGTTTTGGAAATAAATTTCCTTAGCTGCCAGTGCTGCTGGACTCACAGACGTCAGCGCGACGATAGACCCTCTCTCTGGCGTGCTCTTTGCGCCACAATTTGGCGGCGACCTTTTGCCAGTGGATCCTCGAAAAGCCGTCCTAGACAAGAACATGACGTGCAATCAAGTTCTAATTGGTGTCACGAAGGATGAAGGATCTTTTCAGGTAAGCAATGGATTTAATTATTGTTTAGTGTTCCTTAGAAATATATAACTGATTTAGGTAAGTGGTTTTCAAACTGCTTATTAGTGCAATCTAAAGATTGGTGACACTTTGAATTACAAAGGAATTTGGTGAGAAAACTGCATGTTTAAGTGCTCTGTATGTTAAGACTGTATGACGATCTTTCCGACAAAGGGAATTTAAATCATCTTAAATTAAAAAATCAATGAAATATAATAGAGAAATAAACTTTTTAAGTAACACGGTAAGATTTCTGAGGTAAACATTCAAACGGCATTTCCCAAATTTTTGAAAGTCACACATTCTTGTCTCTGGCATAAGGAAAATTTAGAAGAGTATATAATAAGATTATGTTGTTGTTCTAATGCAACTGACAATACAGAGACGGTTAGTCTAAGCAGAGTTAAATAGCCATAAGTCTACCGAGTTAAGCTTTTCATATTTAAGTTATGGATTACAAATTTTGAATAATTCCTTTTACTTTCATAGGAAAGGTAAAAATTTTATGCAGCAATGTAATCGCTTTAGGCCCTTACCTATAACCACAAAAACTCTACATTGTCTCCTTGTTTTTTGTCCGTTCCTCCAATTTTTTTTAACAAATTAATCGAAAAAGTTAAATTGTAAGCTAATTTTTTTTAGATTTATGTTGATTGCCAGCTCGGAGTATAAATCTTGAGTGATGGTCCAGATAATGCATGACTGCTGCAACAGCTGTGCAATCAAAGACATGATGAGGTTGTTGTTCTAATGCAGCTGGCAATATAGAGATAGTTAATCTTTAAGCCATTAGAAAGGGCTGCACCGCTATGACTCATTTAGAACTATCTAGGAGCATGTGAAGCTTGAAGATAGGGTACGGATGCGAGTAACACTACCCGCGCAACACTCTACGATTAGACCGGGACCTATGGTTTAAAGTGGATTCCAAAGCACTAAAGACATCCATGGCATGGTCGGATCTAAAGTTTGATCAGAAGATCGTTTCTGTCATTTTCTTACCCTACTTTTGGAATTCGGTACCACAGACTTCAGATTCACATCCTGGCAGTGGCATGGATGTTTTGCAAGGTGTTCAGAATATATGTTAAGCTGTAGGTGCCATTCTAATTAACCTAAAGTGTAAAAAAAAAATGACCACAGATCGACAAACCTAACCAATCCTTACTCTACTCCTTCCCCATGTACCTTCATTTTTAGTTTGGTTTTGGCCAGCGTCTTGTCGTCGCCGTTTTTTTTTTATCTGAAATCAGTGTCTGCAAAAAGAGATTTTTAACGAATGAAGATGTCCCTGCTGTACAAATATCTTCACGTCAGACAGCAATAAGCAATCCCTTGGTACTGGGCAGCATTTCAGAAAGCTTGACTGGAAATATAAATGTACCACAAATAGGTGGGCTTGGCGAAAAACAAATTCCTATGTAATTCAAAGTGTCACCAATCTTTAGATTGCACTAATAAATAAGCATAATATTATATGTTTTGCTCTTAATTGTAAAAATATTTTAAACCGTTTGATTCTTTGTATTATAGTTTCTTAATTGATTATTGATTGATTCTATAAATTAATTTGTTGATTATTTGATTGTACTAATTGGATTTTTCAGATATCGAAATATAAATCAATAACATTATGTTAATTCAAGCTTACAGAGAAGTTGCTGCTGTTCCAGTAAAAATCTAATTTGCATTTTAACGAGCGCCTAGGAGGTAATGTGCAGATTATCTAGATAAATTGTGAAATTTAACAATTAACAACAATTTTCAGCACTTTAACAGATCACCCCAGTTAATCTGCATATTACCTAGATAATCTGTAGAATAACTGATTTCTGCACTTCAGTTGTAACAGATACATCTCCTTCAGCAATTAGTCTCACTTATTTGTCTTTTCATTTGGATATGTAACAAATTTTAGAAATTATGGGGAGACATTGTGAGCATACTACTGTGATCAAAAAGTAAGACCAATTTAAAATTTAAATATCGCTGGAAAATGGCATTTCAATTTTTTTTAGGTTGCTGGCACTGCCCTTTGCATCTGTGTGAAATGTGACGTCAAAATATTCATTAGTGTTTGAGTTACGCTTAGCTTTGTGAGACGCTGAAACTGATTCCGGCGATTTTTGAAATGCCTGAATTAATTGAGTAAAGAACCTGAATTAAATTTTGTTTGCGAAAACGTATAGAATGTTGCAGAAGGCATTCGGGGAGCATTCCTACATCGGAAAGAAATGTTCAGAAGTGGCAAAAACAGTTCAAAGAAGGCATGGAACGCGTTGAAGACGAAGAGCCCTCTGATCGACCCTCAACCTCAATCGACGAAGCTCACGTCAAAAAAATAAAGATTGGGTGCTTGAAAACCGTCAACTTACAATTAGAGACCTTGCTGATGATGTTAGAATATCAGAATTCCATTTTAATAGATGTTTTGGGCTTTAAAGACCTTCAAATCTCGATTGGTACCGAAAACACTGAATGCGCCAGCTCACACTGCTTTGATTCTTCGTGACTGTTTCGCCAAAAATAAAACCCATATCGTTCCACAACCATCGTATTCACCTGATTTAGCATTGTGCTACTTCTGGCTATTCCCTAAACTCAAAAGACTACTCCGGGGACACCGTTTTGAGTCGATTGAAGAGACATTTCGAAAATCGCCGGAATCAGTTTCAGCGTCTCACAAAGCCAAGCGTCACTCAAACACTCATGAATATATTAACGTCAAATTTCACACGGATGTCGAACAGGGCCAGCAACCTAAAAAGTAAAAAAAAAAAAAAAAATTGAAACACCATATGCCCGGGAAATTTAAATTGAAAATGGGTCTTACTTTTTGGACACAGTAATAACTGTCTTTGCCAATGGTGGTATAATTGAAGAATACAAATGAATGTATAATTATTAATGTATTATTTGTTAAATGGACATTTGTTTTTAAATTTAATTTTCCCATTCGCAGGTGGCCGCCCGCGATCCAGAAACCTTCGGCTTCAATGGCTACCAAAATCCGCAAGTCAATAGATCAGAAGGAGCACAAATGATCCTGCAGAATTTCCAGAATTATCCAGATCCGGAGGCCGTAGTGAAACAGTACTTGCCGAGTTCGCTGTCCAACAGTTCCTACAATAAGATCCGGGAGCAGGTGTACACGGCGTCCGGAGATGCTTCCATAGTCTGCCCCTCCGAGTACTATGCAGAGAAATGCGCAGCTGAGGGTGGGGACGTGTACTTTTACGTGTGGGAGCACAGGCCCAGCAACTCCCCGTGGGCCCCCTGGATGGGCGTCACGCATTTCAGTGAAGTTGAGTTCGTGTTCGGTTTACCTTTGGTGCATTCATACTACTTTACCCCAGACGAGTTGGAGTTGTGCAAAAGCACGGTTAACATATGGTCCAGCTTTGCAAAAACTGGGTGAGTTGGTCTCATATACTTAAAGAGATTTCTTCACTTACTTTACCTTAATTTTGTATCTAAGGCTATCAATTAAAAAGATGTTCCAGTAAAAAAAAATCAATTCTAAACCAGTTGTACCAGTTCCTGTACCATCTAAAATAGGTGATGGCGATAAAAATAATATATAAAAAAAATTAAATGGAAAGAAATTCTTTGCATGACATTGGAATTCATTTGGTTTGCCTTTCTGCAGGTCATTTTTAATACACTTTAGGCTAATTAGACTGGAACTTCCAGTTTAACGTGAATTCCGATCTACTAACAAACATCCATGATACCGCCAGGATTCGAACCTCAAATCTGAGGTACCAAAATCCAGAAAACTGGCCAATTGGCCATTAGGCTGCCATTGAAGAAATATATTGACCAAACATGGCTAAAAAAGTACGGAAAAGAGAAAAAATTGTAAAATATAAGAAGAGATTATAAACGTGGTATGTTTTCTTCTTTTTCAATGACTCAACAGTCCCATGGTGGACCAAGGCCGTATGCTTATTGGCAGATTCCGAAACAGAAGAGATGTTTTCATTTTACGGGGTAGGGTTGTCAATCCTATGCCCAGCTATCCACAGCCATATTAGACCGGGACTTAAGGTTTAAAGCGGATTCCAAACAATTACAAACATCCATGTTACTGCCGGGACTCGAACCCGAAACCTATGGCACCGAATGGCAGATTCTCGGCCATCAGGCCCCATAAGGTATGTCATGCTATACAAATATAACAGCATCAAATCTATGGAGAGTAAAATAACGCCATTATTTAAAGTGAAGAAATGTACATGGAGAGTTTAGTTAATATTTCAGGGGTAAAGATTTCTTGAGAGGATTAATCATTCATTTTCTCTCCGTAAAACTTATTATTTTGATGTTTTCCCTACTGGTCCATGAACTGTAACTTGTAATTTTGTACTACTGAATGTTAAATTATTTTGAGGGGATTTTAAGACGCAATGATTCTGTTAGAGGACAAGCAGTTACACATTGGTTCTCCAGTTTTGACACTGGAGCAAATATCATCTTCTCAAAGATTGAATCTTTTAAGACCATGACCACTTGTAAATATTTCTTCTGTAGAAATAATTCATTGATTTTTTCAGACTTTAGGTATAATTTGACAATTTTTTCTCACTCTAGTGTTAACTTAACGAAAAAGTATGGTATCATAGCAAAGACACTTTTTTTTTCAATGATAGATTAGGTTTATTCATGTAAATCAGATTTCCTGTCATGATGTGAATGATATAAAAATATAAATTAGTATTAACACACACATAAAATTTCATGAAAATCGATTCTTTTCAGAATTTTATGAGAAGTTCAGTGACAAACACAGGTACAGAAGAATTATATTGATTGCAACGCCACCTGCAGGGTCCAATTGTAAATCTAAACCATTCAGGGACCCACTCAAATACACAAGAAAAATTTCATCAAAATCGATCCAGCCGCTTAGGAGCAGTTCAGTGACAAACACTCGTACAGAAGAATTATATCGATTGCAGCGCCACCCTACCGGACCCAATTGGGAGTCTAAACCACTCAGGAACCCACTCAAACACACACAAAATTTCATGAAAATCCGTCCAGCCGTTTAGGAGAAGTTCAGTGACAAACACAGGTACAGAAGAATTATATCGATTGCAGCGCCGCCTTCTGGCTCTAATTGTGAATCTATACCATCCAGGGACCATTCATTCAAAGATATATAAAATATCTTTCAAATAAATCAATAAAATATAAATCACTGTTATGAACTTTTATAAAACAATCTTATTCTAATCAATAATTAGCAACTGAAAATCTTTTAATACAATGGAAAATATTTGTCAACACATTTGGTTTGTTTTTTAATTCACAGAAAACCCGACATACCTTGGCCGGAGTATTCTAAAGCGAATCCGCAAGTGAAGTATCTGGGACCTGGTGCCAGCACAGACCAGAATGCAGTGGGTTTTCACTCCGACAACTGCAATTTTTTCAGATCGTATTATGGATTTTGAAATCTTAAATGCTCAACAAAGAACCAAGTCGTTGATATTTACTTGAATGTTTTAATAAAATAGAAACATTCGTCTTTAGTTGGAAAAAAAATTGAGAATAAAAAAAAATATTCAGCAGTTGTTATGTATTTCAATTTTATTAAAAAAAATTGCATATAGTTTTGGCGTTTATAACTGATACGTAAATAAATCAACTGACTTATATAGATTTATCTATATCTATAGGATATAGATAAATCTATTGATCTATAGATCTACAGGATATAGATAAATCTATAGGACTTATATCTATAGGATATATCAACTTACTATATCTTTTAGGACAAGTTTTAAAATTAGTATTGTGTTATTTTAAGTAAATTTATTTTCCTAGATCATTAAAAAGTTATTAAAATTTTATTAAGTTATTAAAAAAGTTATTAAAAACTAACGCAAATATCACTGATATTCTAAGCACAGTATTTTGCTATTTCTATGTTTTTTTAAGAGCCTAAATGGTCGACCATAGCGCCACCTAACGGGTCCAATTGTGAATATAATTCTTTCAGGGATCCACTCAAACACACACAAAAAATTTCACCAAAATCGGCCTAGCCGCTTAGCAGCAGTTCAGTGACAAACACACGTACAGAAGAACCCGATTGCAGCACCACCTATCGGGTCCAATTGTGAATCTAACCCATTCAAACACACACAAATTTTTTGATCAAAATCGGCCCAGCCAAAATAATACAACCGTTTAGGAGGAGTTCAGTGGCAAACACACGTACAAAATAATTATATATATAAAGATAGCATTATTTTAAAAGACATGCTATACATCTGTTTAAACTATTGAGTTACTCTATGATAATTGTTTTTTTCAGTTTTATTAATGTTTTGTAGGGAGTGACACTCAGTTGCATTTTATAAGCTCTTGTGATGTCGATGAATTAATTTTTTCTGGCTGTTACTTCACGAATTTTGTAATTATTTCATTTATGAGTTAAAAATAACATACATACATCTAATTTATTTTAAATGTCGATATGCTTTTTCAGTTATTGATTAAAAATTTTGAATAAAACCTTTTACTTTCATAAAAAGGGCAAAAATTTTATGCAGTCATGTAATCACTTTGGGTCCTTATCTATAACCATAAAAATTTTACATTGTCTCCTTGTTTTTTGTCCATTCCTCCTATATTGTCCTCCGATTTTTTTTTAACAAGTTAATCGAAAAAGTTAAATTTTAAGATCATTTTATCTAATAAGAAAAGTTATACTTTGAACTACTTTTTAATAAGAAAAGGTATTATTTGATATACATACTACATATATATTTATTTCAAATACTTGTTGTTGTTGCCATATCCCCTGAAGAGTACGAGGAAATCAAATATCGTCTTCCTTCCAAATAATATTGGCTATGTTGATTGCCAGCTCGGAGTATAAATCTTGAATGATGGTATAGACAATACATGGGCGGCTGCAACATCTGGGCAATCAAAGACATGATGAGGTTGTTGTTCTAATGCAGCTGCAAATACAGAGATAGTTAATTTTTATGCCATAAGCAAGGGCTGTACCGATGTTACTCAATTAGCACTACCCCGGAGGCACGTGTAACTTGAAAATATGCTACGGACGAAAGTTAAGCATTACCCCCACAAAGTTATACCATTCTATTAGACCGGGCCCTATGGTTTAATGTGGATTCCGAAGCACTACAAACATCCATTGCACCGCCGAGACTCGAACCCGAAACCTGTAGTACCGAGTGCCAGAGCTCCAGCCGCTCGGCCATCAGGCCGCAAGACATAATGAGGAGTTAGCTTGACATTAGGGAAGTTGCCCCATTTGCGGCATTCTATAACGCCATCAGCAGGAATTTTCTTATTTTTGGGTTGCTTCTCCTTAATCTTGTGAGAGTAGTAGCTGTTTTTCTGTTTACATTTAGTTTTGTAATTCGGTATTTAGTTTTGATCTTAGAAGAAATTATAAGTTTAGATTTTGCCAAGGCATTCGCATCTGCATGATAAGTAGGAATGGCAGCCTGATCCAGACTTCTTGCGTTCTTCACCAAAGATTCTACGATTTCATTAAATTCCAAATCCGCAGGAGCAGGCATCCATGTCAGGATACATATCCTGTGCAAGCAATGGATTTGCTCAAAAAGAGATATAATCATAGAAGAAATTATAATTTTATATTTTGCCAAGGCATTTACATCTACAAGGGAAGTAGGAATGACAGTGTGATTTTAAATATTTAAAGGTAAAAATTGAGCATTTTTTTTAAGAATAAAAAGAATATCCTTTGAAGATTTTTTTTCTGTATAAGAAAAGATATCCCTTGAAAGAATTTTTTCAACGAAAAACAGTTATGCTATAAGATATATTGAATTGAAAAAAGGATTCTTATTCTTAATTTTTTTTCAAATAAGAAATGATTATTTTAAAGTATAAATATATTTTTTCGAATAAGAAAAGATATTCAATGAGCTTTTTTTCTCGAGTAAAAATAAATGAGAGAAAAGTCTAAAGAAATCAAGTAACATTTAAAGTTAAATTAACTACATGAAACTTCAACAACATTGTTTCAGGTGCTAGTCACTCATGCCAGTTGCGAAATCCCATTTTATACCTCACACTGAACAAACATTCCCCTGAAACTTTTGAAATCATAGTATGCGACATCTTTATAAACACCATTTAGAAAGTCTACGTAGCCAGAAATCTAAATTTTCATTATCAATCTATTGCGTTCTGTGTTATTTGTGCCCACCATTTTCGAAATATGTCCAAATTCGCATCCTATTTATTAACTTTAATTGGAATCGTCTTGTTGCAGGCAAATTGTGCAAATGTGACCCTATTATTCGAATAGGAAAAAAGCATCAAATTATCGGACAAAGTGTATTATTTATGAATACAGAAATTAATGAGTATCTCGGTATTCCGTATGCTAAACCACCCATTGGCGATCTACGCTTTAAGAAAACAAAGCCACTTCGCCCTTGTCCTGAGGTAGTCAATGCCAAACGTCTGCCACCAGCCTGTCCTCAGTATTCGGAGGACCCTTATCCGTGGTATGTCAATAGTTCATACCAGAGTGAGGATTGCTTGTATCTGAATATATGGACTCCGGCCGACGCTAGTCCTGAAAATCGGAAAGCTGTCATGTACTGGATACATGGTGGAGCGTACAAGTATGGTTCTATATCGGAACTGTATTCAGGAGTGCCCTTGGCTGCTTTTGGTAACATAATTGTTGTGACGGTTAATTATCGTCTAGGACCATTAGGATTTTTGTCCTTAGGCACAAAAGATGCACCTGGAAATGCCGGTAAGTGAGATGCTTTTGCGTTTGTTGCCTCTTATATAGTACAGTTTGATGATTCTAATATTTCGTAAAAAGTTCTAACAAAGCTGTTTTAAATGGCATTTACTAGACATTCAATTTGGAAGGCAGACTGCTTTTTTTATATAATCATTAAGTATACCTTTTAGTGCGGAAGAATTTCCGCCTTACTTTTATTAATAGTGGGCAGATGGTTGGTGGTGCTGCTCTCAAAATACTGTCATTGAATTATAATTTGAATATTTTCTATTCTATTTTTTCTAATAACTAAAAATAAATTCTTTTTTTTTGTATAGTAATAACCAGTAACGTAACCAGTACATAAGCATAACAAACTATTTTTTTTACAACATTGAAGGTGTGGCATTTACACTACTTTAAAAGACATTCTTGCACTCAAAATTTGCTATAAAAATACATGTAAAAACAACAGTATCAAATTAACAGATACCTAAGTATTGTAGGGGGAAGTAGAAGGGGGAAACGGTACGGAAAAGTTTCTAAAGTGTATTAGTAAATGGCGCTGTAAGCGGCATAAAGAAAGTGTATTCGGCTGCCAGTGATATTTTGAATTGAAATGACAACGTGTTTGACATGAGTTGAGCATTAAACCAACTGTAGTGTTCAATGTGCTTGATTGTTTCGATTTTTTGACGGAAAAAATAACTTCCCGGTCATTCAACAGTTGTGACACTGTTAGTGGGAAACCCATCCACCACGGTAAGGTTATTCAAAATTGGATGGGAAAAATCTGTGGAACTTTTTTTATTGATGCCATACCGTCTCCCCCTTCTTCAAGTATCTTCAGTTCAAATTTGAACTCATTGTGACTAGTGGTTCTTTTTTTACAGCATTTTGAAAGTGGGACTTTAATTACACTCAAGAGCCAAAACATTATCACCACCTGTCAATAACGCGTTGGCCCACCTTTGGCGCGCAACACAGCTTCAACCCGCCTTGGCATGGATTAATACCACCACTTAATACCAGTTAAATACCACTTCCACCTGATCACGTGCCTTCCACGTCTTCCAGGCGAGTTCATTGCAAAATGTAGAGGTGGTCATAATGTTTTGGCTCTTGAGTGTAAAATCGCCCTGTACATTAACTGAATACAAGCAAAAGAAAATTGTACATTTTAAGCAAAAAGATGCTATATTTGTAATACATTAAATATTGCTATTTCTTAATAATAGACCAGCTTCTATAAGATCTTCTTTCACCGTGAATCCAAAACAGTTTTTTTATAAGTCTCGGGCCTGAGAAAAGTCTCTCAGCACTTGCTTAATAAGCTGGTAAAGCAAAACACTTTTGCTACTGGTTGTTTTATTGACGGAGGCAATTCACTTGCCTAAATAGTATTTAATTTTAACACTAGAGTTTTGAAAAATAAAAATTATTTCCAGAAAAGGACCGGGAGGCGGTATTTTAAACCGACTCTAACGTATGCGGCGTGATGGCCAATTGGCTAGCTTTTCGTACCATATTCGAATCCTGGCGGTGGCATGGTTGAGTGGTTGAGTGAACATTTGTGAGTGGTTCGGAATCAGCGCTAAAGTGTAGGTCAAGTTCTAATTAGCCCAAATGTGCACAAAATGACAGTAGAGCGAATCTTTCCATGGCGGTGGCATGATTAGATGTTGGTCGACCAAGTGGGATAAGAAACAACAACATTATTAAAAATTTTGTTAACATGGAAGTAAAAACGGATTTCAAAAAGTATGAAAAACAAAGAAATCCATTTTTTAAACCTAAATATTCAACTTATAATGTAGTTGCGGCTTTTGGTACCACAGGCTTCAGGTTCGAATCCCGGCGGTGGCATGGCTGTTTGTGAGTGGTTCGGAATCAGCGCTAAAGTGTAGGTCAAGGTCTAATTAGCCCAAATGTGCACAAAATGACAGTAGAGCGACAAACTAATCTTTCCATGAAAACACACGAGTTTATGGACTTGATCTAGATGTTGCTGTCGACCAAGTGGGATAAGAAACAACAACATTATTAAAAAATTTTAAGTTAACATGGAAGTAAAAACGCACCGATTTCAAAAAAGTATGAAAAACAAAGAAATCCATTTTTTAAACCTAAATATTCAACTTATAATAAGTATCCCACCTCCTACCCCTAGAAAAGTTGCGGCTTTTGGTACCACAGGCTTCAGGTTCGAATCCCGGCGGTGGCATGGCTGTTTGTGAGTGGTTCGGAATCAGCGCTAAAGTGTAGGTCAAGGTCTAATTAGCCCAAATGTGCACAAAATGACAGTAGAGCGACAAACTAATCTTTCCATGAAAACACACGAGTTTATGGACTTGATCTAGATGTTGCTGTCGACCAAGTGGGATAAGAAACAACAACATTATTAAAAAATTTTAAGTTAACATGGAAGTAAAAACGCACCGATTTCAAAAAAGTATGAAAAACAAAGAAATCCATTTTTTAAACCTAAATATTCAACTTATAATAAGTATCCCACCTCCTACCCCTAGAAAAGTTGCGGCTTTTGGTACCACAGGCTTCAGGTTCGAATCCCGGCGGTGGCATGGCTGTTTGTGAGTGGTTCGGAATCAGCGCTAAAGTGTAGGTCAAGGTCTAATTAGCCCAAAGTGTGCACAAAAAGACAGTACAGCGACAAGCCCACCAAACCTAACACCTACTCTCCAATTCTGGTAATAAAACAAAAAAATAATAATAAATAAATAAATAAACACATGTGTTTTTATTGTAGTCTTTCTGTAATCAATTTCAGTTTAAATATTTTCAGTTTTTATGTGAACAATGTGTTAAGAGTTTAGAAACAATCGGTGATTCGAAAATATCCAAATATTTTTTTTTTTTTTTTTTTTGTTCATGCGAGATATTTTTTTAAAATATGAAAAAAAAAAATAAGATCTATTTTTAAAATATGATATATTTTTCCTGATTTTAGAAAACTGATTAAAAATTAAATGAATGGAATAATAATTAAAAAAAAAATATTTACATATTTCTAAACGCAGAACATGTAAAATAATACACATGTAAAAGAGAAAGATTTTGAAAAAAAAAAAAATATATATATATATATGGTGCTAAACCTCTTTTTATGCTCATAATTCATAAAAAGAAATCACAAAAAAAAAAAAAAAAAAAAAATCGCGTAATTTGGATAGATTAAAAACTTCAGCTAATAAAATGAAAATTTTAAAATTACATGTGGCTTATATTTTACTATTTCTTGGTAAAATAATAATTAATTTCAGCAAAATTATCATTTTTGTCTAACATAATGTACTTTTTCCTAACTATTTTTTCTTATGTATTTTGCAGTTTTGTTTTCCCAATTCCGCTTTAAAAGAGATTTAGGCTTACTTAACTTCTTAGAAAAAACTAAAAAATACCAGTAGCAAAGAATATTTGTTTATTTCAGGGTAAAAGAAAAATAAATATTATTGAAAAAAATGATAATTATTTAAAAAACCTCTCTATTTGTTCAAGGTTTAGAATTTCGATTTTGTAGACATTAAACGAGACAATATTTTGCACGATAATGTACCTGTGAGATATTAGCAACTTCACAACAATTTTCACTGTGTATTGAACCTGCCTGTAGTGTTTATATTTGTCTAGCTGCCCTTAATTAAGCAAATGTCATCTGTACAATCCTAAAAGTAAGGTTTTTCCAAGACGTGCAAGTCTTACAAAAGTAGACTTTTATCACTTAAAATTCTACTCTAAAAATATACCTGGATTATAAGCGTGCTTTTACAATGTCTTTTGTTTCATACATTAATTGAACTTAATATATAATTATCTTGACACAAATGAACTTCATTTTTTTAAAGAATGAGATTTTACTTAAATCTTATAAGCTTCATTATAACAAGAAAAACTACACGATCAAAATCAAAATACCTTCAAAAATCAAAGAAAACATAGTATGTACTTCTACACTACAAAAAGTACAAGATTTCCCAGTTCCTAGCCTAGAGCGGCCGGCGGGGCCTAGTTTAGACTTTTCACGGGCCATGACTACTTACATAGGCACCTGTATAGAACAGAAGTGGCTGATACAGATATCTGTCCCCTTTGTGACTATGGCGTGGCCATGATTGGAGAGCATCTCTTCATATGCCCTACTGTTCTTAACTGTATCCGTTTTTGTGTTAATAATTTGGTCACAACTTAAAAAAATTTTGTAAAGCAATTATGAAGGTTTAAATCCAGCTAATGTTTTAAAGTATCAAATCAATTTTTAGTCAAAAACGAATAGAAAATATCTCACTTAATCATTAAGTTTAAAAACAGAACCTTCTAATTTTGCTTCGTTTCAAATTTAATTTCTAGAAACTGCGTAGTAAAGATAGATAGGGTACTGAAGACCGGGAAATGCATTGCTCTGCAGTGGATTCCAAGCCATTGCGGGATATATGGAAGTGAGCAGGCTGATAGGTTGGCCAAGAACGGATCACAAATCTGATCCTTCTTTGCCTTTGCGTCATATAACGTGATATATATCTTTCTCTATTAAATCCAATAATATCTTTCTCTATTGAATAATCCAATTTCCAGTTTTGCCTACAGCCTCCAAACTATACATGCCGGAAGACTTCTGAATGCAAATTAAAAGAAATATAAAATTCCCACTTCTATTGAATAAGTCGACAAGAATTTGGAGCACCCAGTTCACTTTTTGCCTACAGTCATGGGACGGGACCTACGGCTTAAAGTGGATTCCGAACCACTACAAACATCCATGGCACCGTCGGGATTCGAACCCGAAACCTGGCACCGAGGCCAGAGCGCGGAAGCCATTCAGGTATCCGGTTCCCAGGGGTAGAATTTTAATTTGACCGCGCCCGGTCGACTTCGGCAAATTAAAGAACCGGAAATATAAATTTATACATTATATATCCATCTCCTTTTCTACTTTGATTAAATATTATTTTTTTTCTTCCTTTTTTCAAAGGACTGATGATCTTTTTACTTTCTCTATTTTTGTTCTACAAAACCTAAATCGCCGAGTTTTACAAATCAATATCGAAAGTAGGTTTCCCAGATTTAATATGTCACGGCCAGAAAATCAGTGCTGTGTTTGCTTCATCTGATATATGTGAATAAGTATTTTCCACTACGAATCTTGGAAAGAATTATTTCAGAAGTAGACTGACAGATGAGCATTTGTGATTCCTTATAGTGAGGTTCTCACTTCGAACCTCACTATAAGGAACTTTTAAAAATGAAATCGCAATTTCATTCATCTCATTAACATATTTAAATTGTAATACTTGTATAGTGTTTTTAAAATTTTAGCAAAATTTTTCTTGGCCCGCCAAACTTTTTTTTTTCAATTTTTGGCCCGCGACCGAAAAAGTTTGGGGACCCCTGGCCTAGAGCATCGGCATGGCCTGTTTGTCACGGGCCATGATTACTTACAGAGTCACCTGTATGGAATAGGACTGGCTGTTACAGATATTTGCCCACTTTGCGACTGTGGCGTGCCCATGACTGAAAAGCACCACATCATATGCCCTACAGTTCTTAACTCTAACCCTTTGTGCGTGTTACTGTGAATGCATTTAGTGATTGTTGTTCTTTACTGTATTCGGCTGCTCATTAACTAATGAACGAGAGGTCGGATACGGGCATAGGATAAAAAAAAAACATTACAAAAAGTGGTAGCCATTAAAATTCGAAATCTTAGCATAAATTGAAATTTGTCATTTTATTCATTGAATTTTTCATTTCATTCATTTAATTTTTCATTTCATTTTTTTATTTCATTTTACATTTCAATTTCATTTCATTTTTCAATTTCTTTATTAACTTTTATTTGTAAGATCCTAAATTTAATTTTTGTAGTAAAAAAAAAATTAAATACAAACTTTTTTTTTTTTTTTTAAATTATATCAGATTATTTTACTATAGATAAAAAAGGTATTCTTTAAATGAGAGAGTTTTTAGTAACAATTGTAATAACTTACAAATGATAGGCATTTTTTCCGACTTTATTCAAAATTTCAATTCAATAATTTTAAATGAGGTAATAACAGAATTAGAACTTTTAACTATGGATACACTGTTTCTAAAAATTGCTATAATGGATAATGTCTAAAAATTCTTTCAATGCCTCAAAGCAAATTTGTTTTTATATCACACACATTTACAGTGCAACGTCTCGGCCTATACTAGACTTATAACGGCTTCAAGAAAAGGGTCACTTTAAGATTTATGGGAACACTTTAATTTTTATTTACAAACATTATTATATATATACAGAACTCTGGGTTAATACAATTTATTATTTACAAAAAAAAAAAATAAAGAATTAAATTTGATTCACAAGGGCATTTCGCTGCAAGGTCTGAAAGTTTCTGCCATCATTTCAAGTTATTAAAGAATTAATAATAAAATAAAATAAATAAAGTCTAATCGATTAAATATCAATAAAAGTAAATCAATTAAATTGCAAATCTACTTAATTTGCAACCATAATAAACAAAGGGTGTTTATAAAAAAAGCCAGTATTTAAAAAATTTGTTAAATTTAGCTCATTTAAGCAATAGCCAACTTCAGACTATGTATACTATGAAGGGCTATATTTGGCGCACAATTTACTAAAATTGCCAAGGATGGGTAAATGGCATTTCAAACTGTTATCCCAGAAAAGACTGACGATTTAGGAAAAAAAACCGCTGATAATATAAAAGTTCATGGGCCTGCATGGCAGAGTGGCTAGCGCTCTGGCGCTCGGTACCACAGGTTTCGGGTTCGAGTACCGGTGGTGCCATGGTTGTTTGTGGTGGTTCGGAATCCACTTTAAAAAGTAGGTCCCGGTCTAATAGGATCGTAGAGCGTTGCGGGGAGCATTGTGACTCCGCGTCCGTGGCTTATCTTCAAGTGACACGCGCCCCCTGGGTCATGCAAAGTGAGTACATCTGTGCAGCACTTGCCTTAAGGCATCCGAAACCAAGTTGTCTAAGAGTTTGCCATCTGCATTAGAAAGAAAGAAAAAAAAAGGCTCTTTCAAGCCACAAAGATGACAGTAAAGTGGGTATATACACCTATACAATATAAGTGTTCACTCAGACAGTCTTGTCCTATTATAAATCTGAAACATTTCGGCGAGACTTGTGTGATATTGTATCTAGCTCTGTCTCACTCCAATTCCTACCCTTTATTCTCTCCCGTAGCTCCGAAAAGGTTCTCATTTTCATAATCTTTTTCAATTCCTTCTATTAGTTCACACTCTCCCTATATTATGTTTATATACCTTTTTCAAACTTTCACTCGTTCATAAAATACTTTTTATTCATCCATTCCAGTTCAAATACATTTTTTTGGAACTTGTAGTGGAGGACACTGGATGTTAATACTATTTTTTCAAATATTAATTCATTCATTAAATTTAATTAAATAATTTTAGTTTTTTTTTTAAATTTAAGGTGCATGTATCTACCAATAGATGGCGCCAGATGTAAGAAGAAAATTTCAACTTTATTTGTAAAGAATTTTGTTGTTTCTGCAATATAATAGAAAAAAAAGTAGAAATAGACTTAAAAGAATTATTTTTCATATTACTTGTGTAAACTATTTGTCATTGTGAATGACAATAGATGGCGCCACGACCAAGAGGCTCTGCCATAACTCCTCCTCCTGTAACTTCATATAAAGCGAATGCTTATACGGGGATGAAAAATGTAACAGCAGGGGCAGAAGAAGGAGCGCGAGTGTGGTTGGCGGGAGTTACTAAATTACGTATTGTTGGAATGTGAATAAATACTTTATATATCAACTGAAAGTGTGCTTATTTATAATATAGTTTTACAGAATAGAACGCCATTCCAAAATAATCTGGTTGAAACAATTTAATGACTTTTCGGGCAAAGGAAATCAGCCTGCTCTTTACCTTAGATACCTCAGTGGCTAAGTATCCACTAAAGAACTACCCTTTTGTTCTTCTGCTCTAGAAGCCAGATTAATAGTGGTAGTTGATGAATTTGGGACCTGAATGGCCGAGTGGTTAGCGCTCGGTTCCACAGGTTTCGCGTTCGAGTCCCGGCGATGCCATGGATGTTTGTAGTGGTTCGGAATCCACTTTAAACCGTAGGTCCCGGTCCTAATAGGATCGTAGAGCGTTGCAGGGGCATTGTTACTCCGCGTCCGTATCTTCAAGTTACACGCGCACCCTGGGTAGTGCGAAGTGAGTAACGTCTGTGCAGCGCTTGCCTTAAGGCATCCAAGACCAAGCTGTCTAAGTGGTTGCCAGCTGCATTGGAACAAAAAAAAAAAGTTGATGAATTTAATTTATCCCATACTAATAGTAACAAAAGAAAATAACCATAGAACTCAACGCTTATTGTTATGAAAAAATACTAGATTAAATTAAACAATAAATTAAAAATATAACTCCTAATTTTTATTTTGAGTGTTCAAATAGTTTCTGGATTTTTCAATAATTTCGTTGCTGCATTTTTAAACGTGTAGGTAGGATTGCTCGGATGCAAAGCTTTGCTTTCGCTGTATGCGTGAGCTCAGAATGAATGTGAATTTTCCTTTTTTTTTCAAAATCCTATAAAATGCAGACTTAGGAACTTCAATGGCGTGAGCTGCTGATCTTATAGTGCCTCTTCTGTTGTTGTTGTTTCTTATCCCACTTGGCTGGCCAAGCCCACGTGCCCATACGTGTTCATGATTGAAGGGGAAGGAAGCAGCTTCTGTTGTGATGGAGCACCCATAGGTAGAAGCCTGACTTTTGCTCCGTGACGCTCTTACAGTCATAGGAGACCGGGACCTACGGCTTAAAGAGGATTCCGAACCACTACAAACATCCATGGCACCGCCGGGACTCGAACCCGAAACCTGTGGCACCGAGCGCCAGAAGACACTCGGCCATTCAGGTCCCAAATTTGTGAATGCCAACGGCACGCGGTGTACTCAGGTGGTCACCCACCCAAGTACTGACCGCACCCAATGATGCTTGACTTCGGTGATCTAACGAGAACCGGTATATTCAGCATGGTAGGGCCGTTGGCATATAAATTGCTCTTCTGCTAAGAGGAATATGTCTAAATTTTTCAAGTGTTTCTTCATAAGTTGGCAGTTATGTCCACAGTTTCGTTTTTTCAAAGTATCGACTTTAGCAAAAGAATCACATAGAAAATTGTTTTCGGAAATGTTTTCGTTTCCAAAGTCTTGGTCATTCTGTTGCACTTAAATTGTTTTGTAGTTTACATAATGGCGCCTTTCTGCAACTTTTCGTTTTTCAGTTGATACATCAACAACTGGATAATCGCAGGGCCTGAATGGCCGAATGGGCGCTCTGGCGCTCGGTACCACAGGGTTCGAGTCCCGGCGGTGCCGTGGATGTTTGTACTTGTTCGGAATCCACTTTAAACCGTAGGTCCCGGTCTAACACGATCGTAGAGCGTTGGGGGGAGTGACATATTAAAAATAAGGAAAAAAACTGACTGTTCATATATATAGTGATTAGAGGATTATAGTCCTTGTAGCTTCACATCCCCGTATACCACTTCATTCATCAACTGGATAATCACAACACGATCTTTGCTTTAAAACTCTCTTTGTTTTTCATCTTATTTTTACAATGGGTTGATATTCAACTGAAAGGGGTCTGAATGGCCGAGTGGCTAGCGCTCTGGCCCTCAGTACCACAGGTTTCGGGTTCGAGTCCCGGCGGTGCCATGGTTGTTTGTAGTGGTTCGGAATCCACTTTAAAAAGTAGGTCCCGGTCTAATAGGATCGTAGAGCGTTGCGGGGGCATTGTGACTCCGCGTCCGTGGCTTATCTTGACACGCGCCCCCTGGGTAATGCAAAGTGAGTACGTCTGTGCAGCACTTGCCTTAAGGCATCCAAGACCAAGCTGTCTAAGTGTTTGCGAGCTGCATTAGCACGAAAAAAAAATAACTTAAAAATTGAAAGATGTGTCAAAAAAAATGACAGATAACATGAAACGCTGATTTTGATTGAAGGCTTCGCAATTCTGAACTATAATTTAACTGCAACCTGGTAGCTGCAACTTACAGCTATCACGCCACCGCCAATAATTATTAAAATATTCACTTGCTACTATTATTATAGAATAGTATATATTATTTACTGAATCTTTGTGTCAGCTTCAAAATAGAGTTATGCGCTAAAAATTGAAAATGTGTCAAAATAGATGAAAGTTGTCATGAAATATTGATTCTGATTTTTTCTAATGCAGCTGGCAATACAGACATTTACCCTTATCTTATCATAAGCAAGGGCTGCACCGCTGTTACTCATTTAGCAATACCCAGGAGCATGTGTAGCTTGAAGATATGCTACGGACATGAGTGAACGAATTTTCAGACAAAGTTTAGAAATCTTGACGTGGACTCGTGGACATTACTCAATAGCATTGATATCCTCCTTTCTGGATCACCCCGCAGCTGCTCCATTGATTTGCTTTCTTCCCACTGGTTTTATTTGTTTACTACAAAGCACTCTGCACCTCTTTTCCCCCCCTCCCTGCTGCTGCTTGAATAGTCGAAACGTTTTCGTTTCCCTCCAGACTCTGATCTTCCATCATTCACATGCAACTGACCTTGTACGATTCGCAGATTTTCCCCGTCATTACCATTTCATTCTCTCTTAACAAACTGTTCTGGAACGTTTTTGTAATTTTTAACTACTTTCAGTTTGTAATTCTTCAAATTCCTCTTTTTACTTTTCTTTTAATTATTAAAATATAATTATTATTATTTTTATTTATTTTTCTTTTTTAAATACTTTATTGGGGAAAAAAAGCTTCTCTTCTACATTTATTATTTTCTCTATTTTAATTGTTTACTACTAATGCAATGGGCTTAAAGCTAAAGTAACTTCCCTTTCATACGCAAAGAAGGAGTTAACGGTTACCTAAAAACCAAGGAGCTCCGTCAACCTACAAATCGTCGTCGTCGTGGACTCGCATTTTCTTCCTCCATCTTTACAATGGAAATTTAAGGAAGCGGAAATCAATTTTCTAGCAAGCTAGCTATGATGGTACATATTTATTTGTATTTCAGGTCTGTGGGACGTACTGGAAGGATTGAGATGGGTCAACAGAAACATTGTATATTTCGGTGGCGATGAACTTAGAATCACCATTGCCGGAGAAAGTGTAGGATCTTCCATGGTGGGATTTCTCGCTGTGTCACCATTAGCCAAGGGACTTTTCGCCAGGCAAATAATGCAAAGTGGATCTCCGGCTGAACCAACTTCCACCAACTCTACGCGAAACATTCTCTTGGCTCAAAAGCTAGCCGAGACAGTTGGCTGCGCTGGTGATAACAGTACCGTTCAGGATGATCCAGAAGATGTTATTCAATGTCTGAAAGGTGATTATTGAACATTTTTCATGCTTTGATTTCATTGAAGTTTTTAATTAATAATGAATTTTCTAGTTATTTAAAAAAGAAAATCAGCATTCAATAAAATGTAGCACAATAACAGGTATCTTTTTTGTATTAAGTATTAAGCACAATTTGTGCAGTTTTCTAATAGATGACGTTATTAGTATTGTTATCAGTTGAATCAGACAACATTTTTATTTTTGTATGTTAAACAGCAAATATTAGGATGTGAGGTTTAGTAAGTGTCATTTTATTCATATTGGTGTTACTTATTTTTTGGAGCTTTAAACATTAAATTTTGAATTATTTATTTATTTTATTTATATTATGAATTATTTTTATACTTAATTTGTTGGAATTTTGTACTGAAAAATGAGATCAACTGCGGGAAGTTTTACTTTCCAGTTTTAACCGGTAAAAAAAATGCGTCGATTTCTTGTGGAAGATTATGGGGAACATGCACCAGACTGAAAGAACTTGGCAAAAATAGTTTAAACGATTCGATGACAGTGATTTCGATATGTAGGATCAAGATCACATAGGTCAACCGAAAGCAATCATAAGCTGTTAAAAGCAGGTGAAATCATTACTGGTAAACGTCATCGATTGTAGTTGATGCGTTTTTGCCATTCCAGTTTTAATCGGTAAAAAAGGTTAACTGAAGGTACATCGAATTCTTATGGAAGATTACGGGAAACATGCACCAGACTGAAAGGACTTGCCAAAAAATGGTTTAAACGATTCGAAAATTATGGCATTAATCATGAATGGTGAACGTTATCGATTGCCGTCGATGCGTTTTTGCCATTCCAGTTTTAATCGGTAAAAAAGTGCATTTGAAGGTGCATCGAATTCTCGTGGAAGATTAGGGACGGTATTAGAGAAATGCACCAGACTGAAAGAACTTGTTGTAATGGTTTTAACGATTCGAAGACTGTTCGATCGTTAAAACCGGTGACGAAACCAGACGACCAATGGGTTTATCGATTCGAACGCTGTTTCGCCACCAGAGAAGGGTCTTTTCGCCAGACAGATAATGCAGAGTTTTGGTATAGATGATCCAGAGCACATTAGTAAGACCAAAACAATCATGAGCTATTAAAACCAAGTGAAATCATTACTGATGAACGTTACCGATTGCAGTTGATGCGGTTGAGCGATTCTGGATTTAATCGGTAAAAAAGTCCATCCATCGAATTCTTGTTGGAAGATTAGGGGCAGGATTAGGGAAATGCAACTGACTGAAATAACCTGTCAAAAATAGTTTAAACGATTCGATGACAGTGATTTCAATATGTAGGACCAAGAGCACATTGGTCAGCCGAAAACAATAACAAGCTATTAAAAATCAGGTGAAATCATTACTGGTGAACGTTATCGATTGCAGTTGGTGCGTTTGAGCCAAAACATAGATAGATGTATCGGTTGCAAAAAGAAAAATCAGAAATGATAAATTTGCATCAAATCTGCTACGAACAGTTCATCACTTCTTATAAATGTAATAAAGCGTTAAGATCTGTAATAGCGTTACGCTAAGACATTAGAGAGTTTTGCATACCGTACGTTGTTACCGTAGGACGTCCGTTAGCTTTTTTCTCCCTAGCGCGCATGCTCTAGAAACTGCGCATGCGTATCTGTAATAATGTTTCCTATGAGCATGCGCGCTAGGAGAAAAAGCTAATGGACGTCCTACGGTAACTAACGTACGGGTATGCAAAAATTCTCTATTATCAATTATATTAAGGGCATTAATTACGTTAAGACATTGGCAATTTTCTCAATGTACATTCTCATATGTTTTAATATGTTTCATGCTGTATTGCTTCAGATGTCGATTCAGACACTTTAATCGAAGCCAGCTATCGTCTGGATCCTCTCAGCCAATTAGATTTCGTTCCACAACAAGGGGATAAACTACTTCCGGTAAATCCCAGTAGTGCAATCTTCGAAGGGAGTTTCCGGTGCAGACAGCTTCTTATAGGGGTTACCAAAGATGAAGGATCGCGCATGGTAAGTTTCGCACATAACGCAGAAAAATTTCGATACTGTTTCCCAAATCTGAATTTTTAAAGGTGAAAAGTTCTCGGCCTGACACAGAGATGGCGCTCCAATCAGCAAAAATTTTTATGTTTACTGCCTGGGTGCACGTGTTATTTGTTAGTATGACAAGTTTCAACTTGTTCTCAATCAGTTTGTTTACACGAATTTTTGCATTAGACGTCTTGCGTGTTTTTCGTTAAAATGGATAAACTTGAATATCGTGCGGTCTTAAAATTTTCGTTTTGGATGGATTAGCAAAGGTAGATAAACTATTCAATATCTACCTTGCCAAAATATTAGGTTGATACGAAAAATTATGTCGTTTCTCTGTTGTTCCAATTAAAATATTATTACATTGTTCTTCGTGCGATTTAGATAATTTTTTATTAATCGAAAGCTGGTATTTTCCCCTTGTTTTGATTTGATATTACAGATATTTTTTTAATCATTAAATTTTGAGAAATAAGGGTATATGATGGATCAAGAAAACTCCCTATTTCAGGCACTCTATGCCTTCTTGAGTTTCAACCTTGGTTATAATGGAGGGAAACTCATAAAAAATTGTGTTCAGTCATTAGGACTATAGTTATTAGACTATTAAAGGCGCGTATTGTTCAAAGATGGTTTGAAATATTTAGGTTTGGGGACATGAAGCTTCAAGATTAACCCTGCACTGGAAGATC
>BPLQ01014825.1:0-133703 GCA_021605075.1 Caerostris darwini
ATCTGTTTCAAAATTACTATTTAAAACTAAAAAAAAACAATATATTGCAAAAAAACTGCTAATTTAATTTGCTAAAAAAAATTCATTTATGTCTTTATACTTTTATTTCATAATAGATTAAAGTATATTTTTAATATTAAAACGATAGAAGAGATTATAAATAATATTTCCCTTATTTCATGGAATTCCTGGAAATTTCATGGAAAATATTTTTGTTTTCAAAGTGCTATTCGAGTAGCTTAGCAAGTGATATAAATTGACTAACCTTATTTATCTAAGCAATATCTTATTTTTATCAATTCTGTAGTGTCCTGTAATAAAAAGAAAAAAGGAAATTTTCTTGTTGTTATCTTTTGGGTTTCATATGTACTTCCATAGCAACAATAAAACTTTCTGAGATTTATTTTACATAACATTTTAATCAGGGCTCTCAATCTATAAAAAAGGTATATCACAGGCAAAAATTATTACTACATTTTTTATTTGCTATTTGCAAAAGTAGCCAACTTTTTCAAACACTAGTTGAAAACTTTTTTTGTTTGTGACAAAAAAAAGATTTAAAAAAAGTGTATAATAAATATCTAACACAGGTATCCCCAAACAGCATCCAAACTGCAATCTGACATTCACATTTCTGCATAAAGAAATACCTCACACATGTAGAAACTTTTATTTTTTTTTGTCTGGTACGATGGCAGACAATATTTTTCACAGTTTCATGTTTCACTTCCATTCTGTGAAGTTCTTGTTTCATGCTTCTGGAAAGAGATGATGAAAGGGGAAAGAAACCACAAAAGCCAGCTCGTTTCTGCGATATATTTCACCCATTTTACAACTTGGTTTCGGAGAAAAAGAATGGCCGCCTAGAAAGTCTTTCACTCAAGTGTCATATTACTTTCGTCGAAATGACAAAAAAGAAAAAATGAGTAAAAGAAGAACAAAAAAAAAAAAAGAAGTTAAATCCTCTTCTTACCGGTAAGGTATAAGTGTGAAAAGTATTTTTTATGACGAGTCGGCATGTTCGTTATTTAAAAAGAGGAATGCATATTTTAAGAAGTTTTTGAAAGTTACTGGTATTCCCCTCCTCTCTCTTTTTTTTTTTTTTACTCTTCTCTGGACGAGCTTTGTATTTAAATTGCTTAAACTGCCACCTTCTAAAGAATTCGAATTCATATCTCCCCTTTCTGTAAGATATTTAAAAAAAAAGTAGTTATGAATTTTTCCATGAGTTGACCTTGAATTTAGTACTCATTCTAATTTAATATTAATGCCACAATTTTTTAAAGATAAATAGTAAATTATCCCTAACAGGTTATATAAAGTAATCAATAATTGAACTGACTTTTCTCAGCTACTTTATTTTATTTGAACTTGTAGCAATTATTAAAAATAATTTTGAAAAATTGGATAGTTACATTTGCTGCAAAAGTTTCTTTAATGTGTTATTCAACTTATAAAAACTAAAAATTAAAGTAAATTTTTAAGGTAATATTATTTTTATGTGCTTGTATTAAGGTCAAAACATGTAGAGAAAGCAATTTTTGAAGGCCACACATACATATATATATTTATATATACATACACACATACATACATACATATACACACACACATACATACATACATATACACACACACATACATACATATACACACACACATTGTATATATATATATATATATATACACACTTTTATCTCTTGGTACAGAAGGGAATCGATGAGAAGATACATAATTTGTGCCTATGATTTATAGTATATATTTGAATAGATGACAAATAACAAGCATTTGTGAAATAAATTTTAATATTTCATATTGTTATTTGATTCATTTAGATAAAATAAACCCGTCAATACTGAATTAATACGTTTTCTTTTTAGATACTTAATCTAAGTAGAAATAAATAAAATTGTACTACTAACTGAAATTTTGAATTTTCAAAATTAAAGAGTATAAATTTTAATCTTATTTTGCCGTTTCATTTACTGATGACAACATAAAGTTTTTGTATATTATTTTTCTTCTAAACTAGTTGAATTAAAGTCGAAAATCTTTAAATTCCCAGATAAATGTTCATTTTATTTTCAATTTTTATTGTTGGATTTCATTATAAAAATGTTTAACTATATGTATAACCACATAACCATATGCATGATATGGACCACTGTACACATTATTTATAACGAAATTATTGTTATATATTGGGTATATTTATCTAAAAAAACATTTTTTTTTTAAATATTTTGTTATATTAATCACTTTTCATGGATTTAGAATCACATTAATATGAACGAAAATATTTATTCTCATAAAAATCTTGTACATTTCGTATAATTATTCTTTGAATATCAAACGATACCATGTAGTTTTTAAAGTATTTTGTTTAAGATAAATATTTGTTATAAGCGAATGTGATTGATTTGATGTAATTTATATATTAGATATATCAGAAAATATATGAAAAGTGACATAATTTCTTGGTATAATTGATACATAAGAATTTGTACCTTTTCTAAAATCATCTAATTAAATGGAAAATAATTTAATTTAAAGCATTCTTAAAGTAAATATCAATGTTAATAAAGTAACTATCATAAATTAATATTATCTTATTTTATTTGGTGCTGATGTTCAAAATATTTTATTTTCTAATCAAATTCGCCAATTGGTCTTTTTCCACAATATAAACTATAGTATAGCAGAAGAGCTGAAGATAATATCGTTACTTTTTGCACATTACGTTTAAATTATATATATATATGTATAGAGAGTGATATGAGTATTTTTAAAATTAATGCATATATTTATCGTCATTTAATTCATATATTCATATATATGTCTGTCGACGAATTTAAGACCACTGGAAAATTATGAATAAAGTTTTTGAAATGGAATACCACGTGATAATAAAATATTAAAATTCTGGAATAACATAAATGTTAAGTTAATTAATGAAATACCACGAAATATAATTTAATTAACATAATATCACTTAATGAAATATCTTAAGTATTATCACTTGAATGATGATTAATTTGACATATCTACTTGGTGAAAAAATATTTTCGGAGACAGGGTCTGAGGGTTTTCAATCTTCTGTGTAGGTCTTAAAAACCAACATAAGTACTTTCTGGCTTATAGATTTAGCCACATCCTATCAGCTTAAAAATCAGATACTCTATACAGATCAAGTCATTCCAAGCTTTGCTTTTTAGAACAATTTTTATAACATTTTAATCTCTAATAATTATAGACAAATATTTATTTAAACAAAATACATCAAAATTAAAAAGAGCTATGAAAAAACTATCAAACAAACTTCGAAGATTTAATAAAGCCGTTTTCTGATGCTTAATTTAAACACAAAATAAGAATAAAAATCTACTCATCTGCTGCATCACGAATTTGAAAATTTTAATCTTTAATCTAAAAGAAAGTGCTTTAAAAGAAAATAATATTTTGAGGAATTTATTCAAAATACATTTACTTGGGGATTTTAAAATGACGTTCAAAATATGTTTGGCCTTTTCTTAAGACTTTTTGACAGCCAAAAAGCTTTTTTCAGCTATACTTTCCGAAAAAGATATTGAGAGTAAGTAATCTCGAAGTCACTATATTCCATTTACCAGATATATTCCATTCTGATAATAGTATAAATGAAATACTGTTTTTATTTAAAGTTGTGTATTTGAAATTTTATTTATTATATCGCATGCCAAATATAAACATCTTTAATTAAATTTATTTGAAAATAATGTACATTCTGATTTAAAATATTTTTAATTAGCCTTTCAATTTTGTATTAATCTAAAAATGGAAAAAAAACCAAATAAACAATGTATTATTTAAACCTTTCTGATCGTGCTCAATTTAGTATTAGTTTTAATACGCTTTGAATTTCATTTATTTAAAATATTTATCAGCTAATCTACCTTAATTTTTTTTTTAATAGTACACTTTTTGAAAGCATATTACAAAAAGGAAGACATCTATATCGCCTATAGCTTTGTCTATATATATTTATATCGCGTATATCACCTATAGCTTTACTGTTACATCATTCAGATTCGTTGAATCTTATTTTTAAAGTTTGCTTTCCCTAATATTGTTTATTGAAATATATATAATTTCAATAAACAATAAAAATTATTGTTTGATTAGACAAGCTTGAAGTCAACAAGAAATAACAAAATTGATAAAAGCAATTTTATAGTTTAATATGAATACTTTTATTTTGTATATTTATCGTTGTTTTTATGTAAATTTTCCTAGCTTGACATTTTCCTAAATAACTTCCTTGCAAGACTCAGGGAAGCAAATAAGTTGCTAATTAAATAATTTGCATAATTTTCAGCTATTTTATTATTATTATCAAGAAAACCATTACATATTCTACGGTCTACGGTAATATACTACAGGTTTTTAAACTGTAATTTAATGTTAAATTAATCTATTTCTACTTCTGTAAAAATGAAATACGATGTCAATTTTAAACATTACAATTGACCTTAACCTCCTATTTAAATATTGATGTTATTACGTTCCTTTATATCATTTATTTTATATCTACAAAGTTTTGAAGTTAATGGAAACTTATTTTTGCTTCATATATTAGAATATATATATATATATATATATATATATTACAAATAATAAAAATGATATTAAACATTAATTCCTTATCAACGAGATATTTCTTTTCTTTAAGCAATTTCTTGTTATTAACATTTTCTAAAGCCTTTTTAATATTTTATTAATTATCTTCCATAAAAATCACCTTTGCTGGTTTGTAAATACATTAATAATAATGATGTTTTTTATTTTTTGTATAATATATTGATTCTTTTATACAATTTAGAACTTGACTTATTATATATATATATGTGTGTATATATAAACTCATGTATGTGAAAATTGCAACACCATGAAGAGCTTACGCGAGTGATCTGAAATTTTCAGGAAATGCAACTTAGTGCATGATATGCAAATGATTAGAATTTCAAATCCGTAGCGTATGTGTATGCTGAGCAGCGCCCTCCGAACGGCGGATGGATCCAAATAAATAGACGGCTGTAGCGAGGTTATCGGTGGTTATCTGCTAGTGGTAAACGTTAGCTCAATCGTTACTTATGCCTCTTCGTCGAAAGAGAGCGAGATTTGAACAACTTACAGAGTTTGAACGGGGGAGAATCATCGGCCTTCGTGAAGCTGGATTGTCTTATCGTGCAGTAGCCGCTCGTATGCAGCGTAACAGCAGCACAGTGATGCGTCTTTGGAAGCAGTGGGCGGACGAGTGTCGGACAACTCGGAAATCCGGGAGTGGACCCCGAAATGTGACGTCAGCTCGCGATGATAGACACCTGGTCCGCATGGCGCTGACGGACCGTACAGCTTCCTCTAGACAATTGACAGCACAGTGGTCAATAGCTACAGGTGTTTCATTGTGTGTTTCATCAATTCGTAGATGTCTGCTGCAGCGTGGACTGCGCGCAAAGGACTCCTTTATACAGGATCCCTCTCACGCTAAACCATCGCCGCCTGCGGCTACAATGGGCCACTCAGCATAGAGACTGGCGTGTTGATTGGCAGCAAGTCGTGTTTTCTGACGAATCCCGCTTCAATTTGTGGTACCATGATGGCCGCATTCGTGTACCGGTGAACGCCACCTTCCGGAGTGCATTATCGAACGCCACAGTGGACGAACACCCGAAGTTATGGTCTGGGGTGCCATAGCATATGATGGACGATCTCAATTGATAAGAATTGTGGGCAATCTGAACAGCAACCGGTACATCATTGAAGTTCTACAGTCCCAAGCTGTTCCCTTCCTTCAAAGCTTACCAGGCGCTGTATTTCAACAGGACAATGCCCACCCTCATATCGCTAGGATTGTTCAATCCTTCTTTGCAACACGGCAGGTACAGCTTCTTCCTTGGCCTGCGTATTCCCCGGATATGTCACGGATTGAACATGTATGGGATTTCGTTGGTCGGCGTCTCGCTCGTGATCCTCGTCCTGTTGCTTCTACAGACGAATTTTGGGCGCGCATATAAACAATATGGAATGCTCTTCCTCAGGCAGACATTCAAAATTTGTTTGACTCCATCCATGCATATATATATAAAATTTAAATAAATTTAATATATAATATTATAAATTTATAATAAATATTATATATATATAAATTTTTTAAATATGCTAAAAATCATAAAAATTATTTTCAAGCTGGACATGTTGACAATTTTTAATATTTATATATATATATATATATATATATATATATATATATAAGAATTCTTATTCTATAAATAATTTGAATATTTCAAAAATATACATAAAATTTTTTATCAGAACAATATAATTTAATGAAAGAGTTTATAAATTCATCTCATATTTATTATTACAAAGTTCTTGTAATTACAAAAGAAAAGTTATCTTATAATTTAATAATTAATTACAAAAAATAACATTTTTCTTTCTTCCCATCGGAATGCATATAAGGAGTTTTATAAAAGCAAGAAATATTCTGAAAATTTAGGGACCATTTCTAACGAAAAATGTAAGTATGGCTCTTTACAATACTTCAAATATCTCCATTAATTATGCATGTAATTAAAAAAAACAACGATTTCAACTCAGCAGTACAACAAAGTAAACATAATCATACCAGATCATTTATCATCGAGGCGGTTGGAATGGATGGCTTAAATTCTTCCCTGCCCAGAAAATCTTCTCCCAACCTCATTGTATCGCTTCATTTCGAAATTTGTTCACTTAGTTTAAATGAGGCAATTCAAACGGGTGGGAATTTCAGGCTGAAACTAAAACGCTACTCCATTGATTAGCGTGAAATATTTCCTTTTAAAAATCCACCTTCCATTTTGAATCCCCTTTTATTCCGGAAAACCGGAGCCTCCGAACCCGCATGCTGCTGCTGCACATCAATTAATCCATGTTATTCAGAATTAGAATCACGAGTGATTTAAATTAGAATCGTTAATTAAATCCGATCATTCATCTTGGCACTTGCACGCATGCGTTCCGTCTGCGCAACTTTGAAGGCGCTGAATTTGCCAATATCCACGGGTTTACCAGATAGAGGTGGTCTGGGAAAGCAATTATAGCAACACGAATCTCCGAATGCCTCACATTAATAATTCAGTTGTTCTTCACTGAAGACACTTGCTGTTGTTCGGCATAAATAGAATTTCTTTATGTTTAAAGCATCTACGTTATAAGCAGTACAAAGATATATCGTTAATAAATCAATGGCATAATATTAAATATTGTTTGAAATTTCGTGTAAAACTAATTTCGGGAACTCTGAATTTGTCTATACCTCATGTCATTAATTATGAATATTCTTCATTAAAAACTTTTATTCAACAATATATTTATTGTTTTCATATATAAATTACTGGGTATTTTTGTTTTTGTTGTACATTGAAGGGGATAATGTTTCACAAGTATACAACAAAAAGGCCATTGAATGCTGATTAAACAGACGTAGGTGTTGTACAAGAGTAAATTCGGAAAACTCGAACTTAGTGTCGTTGTCAGATGATTACATACGCTTTTACAATAGTCATCAAGTATCTGTGATTCCAACTTCAATGACCACCACCAACAGATTCTAATCTGACTCTTCGTACAAATACTAATTAGGAATAATTGATTAACTATTATTAATTAATGCTCTTCTTACTAATCATGAAGAGACCTACAAAAAAGGGGGCTATTACAAAACTATATTAATCATGAGAAGCGAAATGCACAGCTGAAAATATGAATGTGCTAAATTAGTTCACAAGTATTTCTAGACGACTATTATTCTTTTCTAATAAAATCAAATATACTTTTCAGCAATTTAATAATAAAATAGCACTTCAAAACAATAATTAAAAATACATAGCATCAAAAACAATTACGAATCTAAAAGCATAATTATTTTATGAAAGGTATAACTGAAATTAATTATAAGGTTGTGAAAGGCAATATTTGTTTTAGTTGTTTTGATCAATTTAATTTTTTAATATTACGTCTGCAATATTAAAAAATCTGCATTTTTAATATTCCATTTAAATCCGAAAAACTCATCGTAGAAGAAGAGTTTTCATTGCCACAAAATATATTTTGTGGCAATTTTGTGGCGTTTTCGATGGCACCATAATTTGAAATGAGTACCTCCAATGGTGATATCTGGTAAACTCATTCTCTATTTTTCCGTTTCTTCTAATCTAAATAAAATATTTTCTGGCGTGCGGATTCATTTTGTGAGACCCTGACTTACACATGAAAACTTTTTGTCCGTGTAACTTATCGGTTTTTAAAGAGGTTTCCTCAGTTTCCCTCAGATAGAAAACCTAACACACAATTCACCAGTTGCTCTAGTTCCATCGAAAATTAAATTAAAGAAGATTCAAGTTTTTCCACTTATATTTGCCATTAATAAGGAGACTAAAATTACAGGATACTACTGAAGTGCATATATTAATCAAATTGTTCTGAATTATAGTCCTAAGGGATTGAAATGAAGAGCGTTAATTAAATCCAATATCTCAATTTTTTCAATATTTTCCGTCAGTGCTACATTGAGAAAATTAAATTTGTCATTTTCCACGCATTTGCGAGATATAGGAAGCTCGGCAAATAATTACATCAAACATTTGCAATTAGGGATTTTAAAAATATCCTACGTTAATAATCCAGTTCTCTCTCGAAAGCATTTAGTTGTTGTTCAACGTAATTAGAAATTTTTATGTCGAAGCAGTTGTACGTTGCACAGCGTAAGAAGTATAATTAATAATTAATTGATTTTGTCCATCAAAAACTGGAGAAACTTTGAATTTTTCTGTCGAATTTAACAATATTGAAATTGATCTACGAGAATTAGAGAATGTTTGTTGTAGTTAATCGTAATTAAAATTTTTCGTAAATAAATAATTGTATATTTTTTAATAAATCATCTGCACCGCAGATGCTTTTAATGAGTAAAATAAAGACACATTTCTTTCTCCAAGATGACAGCTTTTAAAAATCAATATATATGTATATATATAAATAAATACAAATTTATAATAATTTTATATGACACATTTGGATGTCTATAATGATTTTCCAAATTTAAAATTTTTTTCTCTCTTGGTATACTCTTATTAAAATTAATGATTAAATTGAATTGAAGAATAATGTAAACACCTTAAATTTCAAGACTATCTTAATTGAAGATTCATTGAGATGCTTAAAGCCAAATGGATAAGGATTATTACTGAGCATTATTATTCCTTTTTTAAATTAATATATCCATCTTTGGCGATTTTATTAACCACATTCTGTAATCGTCTGTAATTTGAAAAAAAGAAGCAAATAATATAAATTTTTGTTTAATTTAAACTTTCAATATTGACTACCTTCGTGACCATTATAATTGTACAAGCACAAAAATCTTTAATAAATTCAAATCTTGAATACGAACAACATTTTCTTTAAAAATAATTGCTTTTATTTTTATAAAATCAGAATTTCAAGCAATTTTTTGAATAAAATTTCTAAAGACATTTCCGCATATATAATAATAAAGTTTAACATGAATAGTCTTACCTTCTATTGTTTCCTTTTTAAGGGAAATCATTAACTTCAAAAAAAAATGCGTACACCATAAATGCTACGAAAACTATTATTTTAGAATTAACATTTCTAAACTCAAATAGAAATTTTCTAAAATTTAAAAATTTCTTCGAATTACTTGTAAAATAACAACAAGGGAATAATTTTAATTCCTTGTTTCTTCGAATTTCCTTGTAGAACTTTTGAGTTTATAGTTGCATTAATTAAAAATAAATACATAACCTCTAAAAATAATTAATCATTTTTATATAAAATTTGAAAACAATGAATATATTTAACAAGAAAAGAGTTTTACAGAATGGGAATTGTATCTAATTATTTTCGTAAGAAGTGTGCATTTTTTGCTGGTTCTAGCAAGAACTAATAACATAATACTAGAACATTTATTTTTGTTAGAGATTTGTTTAAATTACTGATATAAAATGAGAATTCCTCTAAACAACAAAATACAGTGCACAGTATTTCATTAGAAATGATATCATTAAAATCCATATACATATATTATTAAAATTCCATTTAAGTTAAAATAACATTCGTTATTTTCAAAGGCATTTAAAATCACACTAACAAGAAATACGAGCATTTTCACTCGATAATTGGACCTTTTCATGGAAATAATCAGCATTTAAACTAATTAGAGCTTTATTTAAGACAAATGTTAAAGAAATTGTCCTAAAATACTTCTAACATGAAATGTGATTATCGGACATTAATAACAGGTTGTACATAATGGAAGACATTCATTAATGTTGAAAATAATTAGAATTTCTTTAATGATACAGGTTAAAGAAATTGTCATTTAATGAGCATAGTTGAAATACCATTAACTGAATATTCTCTTCTTCTTCTTTTTCACTTACCAAATTTTGTCAAGACGCTTTCTTTAAAAAAGAAAAATTAATCTCCCAGCGTCATTTTCCATCATTTCACGCTTGAAGTTGTTAAGCGAAGCTGATTGAGAAATGAGCCGCTAACACTTTTATTTTCTTCGAAGAGTTTTAAGAAAGACTTTATAAAATAATGGGCACTCCATTCTTTCTTCTTCCTAATTATTAGAAATCGTATTTCAAAGGAAATGGCTGGACGTTGAATAAATTTCCATTCTGAGACTAGTTTTTTTTATTTTTTATCAAGCAATAAGGAATCGGAAGATAGAATAAGTAAAAAAACATTTCACAAATTGGTCTCAAGAGCATTCTAACTCATTAATAGAGTTTATAGCCAAGAATATCAAATTTCAGTATTCTCTAAAAACTAAATTTTATTTCTTTTGTAAAATTCTGCTTTAATAAATCCTTTTTTAATATGTCATAATTAATTTGTTATAATTTCGCCAACTATTTTCCAAGGCCAAAGGCATTTTTGTTCTTGGAAAATAGTTGGCGAACCTGCATTTTTGAAACATGATTCTTTTGAATTTGTACATGATTTCATAAAAGAAATTAGTTAGTCCTTCCTTCATTATTTTAATATAGCTAGATATATCTTTTGTGCAATAAAATCTTATATCTGGTTCATTAGTTTTAACCTAGAATTTTTTTACATCATTACATATTCCAATTAATATATTCATTTTAGTAAGAAACACGCAAGTGCCTCATGAAAATATAAATTCACTTTGGCATTCAGCAACAAAACTCACAAGTTTGAACCAATAATTTGGTTAAATTATTTTTTTAGAAAAAAAAATTTCTATTGTTGATTTTTTTTTTTTTTGTAATGATTGAATATCATTAACAAAATGTAACCTAAACGTTCCGGATATAGATTTTTTTTTGAACGTATACAATTGTTATAGACGATAACTCATTGATATAGTAATAAAGAAGTCTACTTACAGCCAAATTCCAGTTAATCTGAAAAAAGTATGTTCATTGTGCATATTAGTGTATTTAGCTGGTGTGAGTCGGTAGCAACGTACAGGGCTTCAGTCTCAGAACAGCTGATTCAAGTTTTGTCTTTTGAACTTTTTTAAATTAACATTTACGCTAATGTTATATATGTTAATATATTAATGTTTTCTATAAATTACAACGTAGGTTTCTTATAATTCAGTTTTTTATACTATAGAAGGAAATCAACCGGTTTTCAAAAATTAAGAATAAGTCAGTAACATTGGAATTACATATTTTATTAATTTACTACATATTACTACTCTACATATTTTATTAATTATTTTATTAATTGAAATTACATGTTTCCTTTAACATTTTTTTTGTTTTGTTTTACAAGAACACAAAAGGAAAAAATCCTATTATGTATCTTAAAAATGCACAAAATGGAAACATAAAAAAACAGAATATCTGAATCCAATATGTTATTAGTTTCAATATGGAGTTCGATCATCTCTAGCAGACGTACAGCTTAACATTGATATTTCATGCTCAAAATGAAGGTGTTTATTAACTCAGTTGGCAGAAAAGACCAAACTAATAATTAAGATAATTTAATAACACTATCTCCTACATGGATATGACTAGAATAAACGCGGGTTCTCTGCTAACGTCGACAGACCAAAAAACCTTTGAAGCCGTTTGCAAATAAAATATGAACTCGGCATTAAAAAATACGGAGCCCTATTTTCTTGCGCTCCAATTGGCATGTGTACGTGTACATGAGTATTAAATGTAACATTTCGGTTGGCGTTGGGAAAAGTGCACATACAATGTACCACATCATGCATACAACCTTCCTCCATGAAACCTGTGCACAGTTGATCTGGATACAAGTGTTTCAGTAACTTCTACGATCTGAAGTGGATTTCTGTAACTGTTCTGTGCCTTTTTGCAGTTAGTTGCGAATAGAAGTCTTCTGCAGTAGTAACTCTGAGTCTCCTTGGCTATACTTTCTACAAGTTATTTTGTTCTTAAGTCTATGAATTACACAAAAACTGACATTCAGCCAACTTGACTCTAGTCTACTTTTATTCAGTCAATGGTTAACCATTCTAATTCTTCAGCTAAATGATACCGAACACTCATATGTAAAGCGTGGATATGTTGAAATTTCACTATGAATTTTCTAACAGAAACTGTAGATACTTAGAAAGCCTGTTTTCTACAACGTTTCAAAAGTTATTAAGCTATAATATCTTCACTAATTTGTATATCATATTCTGATACAGCATTTTTACTTAAATTGCGTAATAGTTACGAAAACCTATTATTTTTAGCCGTGCAATTTTTCTTATTCTTAATAAATTTTGAAAAACAGTGTCAATCCCTTTTACACTAGCATACGTCAGTAATACGTTTATTTGAAATCGATTTTTAATACAACATAAAATTATCAAATGTTGTTTATTGATTTTCATTTAGGAAATAAATAAAAGTCAATATACAACATTTGATAGTTTCATTAATAAAATTTGTAAAATATTATATGATTCCAGCAGTATTTGAATAAACTGCAAAAACTTTTCATAAAATTATTAATTTCAATTTTAGGATTAATTATGTTATTAATTTTTAGCAAAAGATAATAAATTTTGATTTTCTCGTAATTCGTATTTTATTGGTTTAATTTAATTCCTTGTAATTTTAATTCCTAATTTAATTTCATTAAATTGAATACTGAATACTAGAGTTATTCCAATGAAATACTAGAAATAAAAATCCCAATGAAAGACTGTATACATAAATTTTGTTAAAACTTCAAAATTTATCACAATTATTGAAACACTTTATTAAGCTGTAGAGACTTAAATTTAATTTATATTATGTACATAGTAATTAGGTACTTTTATTTAAATTATTTTGATGTTGAAAATTTTATGACAAAATCTTTGCAAAATCATTCTTTTTAGGTATTATAAAAGGGAAAAATTATTTTCATGTTCCTCCAAATTGCACACAATGAATTGAAATGCATTTTATACGTTTAAGAAGGTAAAAATTTTAATTAACGATATTAAAGTTCATTTAATCAATTCAAAAATTTCATTAAAGGTTGATTACTTAATACTTAAAATGTTCTATTAACTTACGAATTAAAATAAAACGTACACAAGAACCCAAAACAATTTTGGGAGCTCATCTAGAATGTTAATTAAATACAATATTACTTTCGTTTCTTGTATCATTGCTATTCAGTGCTCCTGCTTCACCACAATGCCTTTCAATTTCAATGAATTATTCATGGATTTTTATCGAAAGAACTCAAGATTGCTATTTAGCTTCCATAATTCTTGTTAATTGATGAAAAGGATAAATATCCCCGTGCTTTTTTTTCTTCTGTTCTAGAGGAATAATTTTCTATTAACATCTTGATCAGGAAAATAAACTCGGTAAACAATCAAAGAAGATGAAAAGAATTCCGAAGAATTTTCCCGCCGTTTTTCCGGAAATGATTTTATTTCTTTCGTTCTAAGCAATGGCGAAGAAATTAATGAGAAAGCGGACGTAATTAAATTCGTTCTGTCAAAGAATTCTTCTTTCTCTGTCTCTCTCTCTCTCTCTCTGTATTCCTTAAAAAAAGTTTTTCGTATATGAATATTGTAAAGATTGCTTAGATCTCCATGCGATATTGCTGTAGCTATTTCAAAAATATGTTTACTATAGCCGTTTAACGTTATTGCATCTTCAAAAGGATGGTGAAAATCTTATAAAAATATTTTATGTCTCTTTGCAGATAACAAAAGAAAATAATGTATTACATCAAAGATCTCATTGTCAAAATGCATCAAATAAGATTTATTAAATATTAGTTAATAAATAGCATGATAAGTGCCTTTAATAGTCTTACATGAAAGGATTGCATAAATTTAGGCATGCTAATATTGTAAATTAATGTTTTTATGCTTATTAGTTGGAAGCTTTTATTGCGTTTATAATATGTTTGATGTTCCGTTAAAATACACTTACTTAATTTTTAAAAATTTACTCAGATTGTCAATAAATGTTTAAAATTATGTATAAAAATATCTAGTCAAATCGTTCTTAAAATATACAAATGAAGATTTATTTACATCATTGGGTAAAGAAAGGTTAAATCAATATAAGCAGTTAAAGTTAATTAAATTTGAATTACGTTAATAAATTGGTTGTATTTCACTGTACAAAGTACGATTTTCATGTTATTTAATTAAAGTTCCAAAGAAATAACTGCTAAATAAGAAATGGTTCATATCATCATAGTTTACTTTCAACGACATTTTTAAGATTATGTCAACCAAATATTTATGAAATGAAACTTTATCCAATGGATAATACGCTATTATTTCTGAAGTAAAACGAATCACTAAAATCATTGTGTACTATTTCCAGATTGGAAGATGTGAAAAACCTACTTTATCCTCTTTTGTGATGGTGTTTTAGAGATTACTAATCAATTCTATATCTATGTGATAATCTATTCCTGTAGTTGGGACATTATTATTGGTTATTCATTTAATCTATAACTGAATTATTTTTTTGCTCTAGTTCTATTAGTGCTTATTTCAATTTTTCAACATTTTTGTATATATGTTGATATCGTAATCATTTAAAATACAATCCGAATTCAGTGAGTATGTGAGTACTTAAAGAATAATTTTCCAAAGCGTATTTTCTTGTTGTTGTTTAACACAGGTGGGCATTGTTTTCCAATTATTTATGCCATTAGCAACCCACCGGCGATTATGAGAGGTAGAATTTAAGGGATACATTATTATATCATATAGGAGAGGACCTTGAAATCAGAAATGCATCAGGAAGTGTGATTATCGATGAGAGTTTTACACACGTTATCACAAATGTCACCAAGTTTGTCTCTGAAAGCACTGACCGCAACGAATGATTGCAGAAAATCCCAAAATATTATAAAGTCAGGTCGTGTGACTGCCGGTCAGAGATGCTTACATACATTATCAAAACAATTAACGAGTTTTTTATTGATGAAAACAATAAGAACAATAGTTGTTCATGTAGATTCGGATTTGAGGTCTTCTAAACACATGTTACGTACATTTATGGTAGACAACTGTAGTTGGACTTTTCTGGTACTTTAATACGCAAAGTTCATAAACACACAAAAACCTGTTGCATTAGAAATAATAAATAAATAATCAAAATATTTGCTCATAGCTTATTAAACAAATCTTTAAAACCCGTGAAACAACCCGATTAAAGTAAGTTTTAGAGAAGAGAAACCCTACGTGTGAACTCTGAAGTCCGTGTCAGATTGCAATGGCACTAAGAAACCTAACGTTTACCCACACATGTGAGTCGTAGCGGCAATAACGCATTTAAAAATCGTCAGTCTACTTAAAAGATTCATAGTCCAATTCGAAGTTATAATGTAAAACAAGTAATATAATAAAAAATAAAAAAAAAATTTAAGTCAATTCCTACTTTTTTTTCACTATATTGCAGAAAGTCCTTTATAAATAATTTCCATGCATTTTTTTAAAGTTTAACTGGCGCCATCTATTGGTAGATACATGCATCTTAAATCTAAAAAAAAAAAAATTAATTAATTAAATTTAATTACTGCATTAATATTTGAAAAAACTGTATTTACATCCAGTGCCATCCACTACAAGTTCAAAAAAATGTATTTGAACTTCAGTGGATGAATAAAAAGTATTTTATTAATGATTGGAAATTTGAACAAGATATATATAGGGAGACTGTGAGCTAATAGAAGGAATTGAAAAAATAAAACAACATTGGAAACATTTATAGAATTGAAGTTATCTAAAATTTTCTCATGAAAGTAAAATATTTTTACAATAAAAAATAATAATTTTTCAGAAAAAAATACATGACACATACACCTTTAGCATGCCAAATAATAATTACCCACTAAACAATAACTTTAAAACTCAACTCTTTCCCTCGTACTTGCATATCACTCACTCATCACTTCACCGTAATCAAGGCACTCCAAAGACACAGTAGAATGAGTTCAAAAGACTTTTTCAAAAAACGCAATTCCATTATCTTGAATGTAAATTAAGCGTCATGGAAAAGGCAACTTTCTTAATTACCCCATTTAATAATGGTTGAGAAGTTCGAGACATTTTTATACCGCGAAAAGCATTTTTCTGCAGTATTAACTTACAAAAGGTATGTGAAAGAGTATAAAAGCTGAATTAATTCTTTATGGTATCCGGAAAAGAAAGACAAAAGTAAAATTAAAGTTCTTTTTCAGATTATGTATCACGATGGAAATGTTTTGAAAAAAAAAAATGTTTACACATGAGAATTTTTGCTTCTGAGATTAGAATTAAAAGTAGCTGAATTTACTGGCAAACATTAATTTGTATGATATTGTTAATTATTTAATTATTTAATTAGTGTATTCATAATTTATAGATTATATATACCATTTACATGATTGAATGATGAATAATGATACCATTTAAATGATCCTTTACAATTTAAATGGAAATATAATTTACAAGGAGCCTGTCGTAAATCATTTCTTTAATAGCATAGTAAAAAAAAAAGAATAATGCAAGCATTTTTTTTTTTTTTTTTTTTAACCATTTAATTTCTAATTCTTAGTTTTATCACTAACATATTTTAATAACTTAACATATTTTAATAGCATATTTAATAAACATATTTTAATAGCATATTTAATAAACATATTTTAATAACTTAGTTTTTCACTAACATTCTATTAACCTTGAAAATTTTTCTAGATAATTAAAAAATCGCGATATAAAATTGTGTATCTTGCACTAATACAATCTGTATTTCATTATATATACATACTTATAGAAACATTTCAAAATTTACAAATAAAATGTTTACTCCAAAATTTACGAAGTTTGTATCCTACATGATTTGGTGAATACTCATACAGGGAGGGTTCAAATTATTGGGTTGACAAAAAAGCACTTTCAGTTTTTACCATGTACTTAAATGGTTAAAACAGAAATTACTTTCTTGGAAACCTAATAATTTACATTTTCCATTAATCTTTAATGTGTACATCTTTTCAAAATTACTGAAACATCACCTAGTGAAATTTTGTAAACATGGTAAGTATTTAAGAGTTAAAAGAATATTAAGTTTTGTTATTTATTGTGCATAAAAGTTTCAAATAAAGTTACGTAAAAAAATCAAAACTGAATACAAAGATCCAATTAAATGCTCAGTTTTATCATTAAATTTAACATAGTAATTATTAATGAATAACACATTAAGATGAGTAGAATTTTGAAATATAATAAATCCAATATGAATTTTCCATTAGTAACTATAATAACAACTTATATAGGTTATTTTTGAGAGGTGGAGTTTCAAGATTTCCTAATGATTTTAAATTAGAATTCTTTTGCATGTAGATAAAATTAAATGTAATATGTCATGTCCAATATAGATCTTTCTTGTTGCCAATTACTACTTAAAATAATCTCATTTTTTATCCATTCCAATTTTTTATCGAGGTAATTTTTACGGATATTAATACTAATAAAAAATTATTCTTCCATTAGTATATAATTAGGATTTAAAGGGGAGAAAACAGTTCTTCACTACCATTGCCTTTTCTCATGAAACAATCAATATTCATAGACAGGTCAATTATAAAATTTCAAAGACTTTCACCGATTATTAAAACTTTATTTATCAAAATATTTTCTGCTGATTAGTACACAAATCTCGCCACTTGGTGTTTTTCTCTCAGATTTAAATCTATTCTCCTGAAAGACAGGCCAAATCAGACCCTTCAGCCTCACCCTCGATGAGTGTCCCAGAGACAGGGGCCCACAATCTGAAGTGACATACAGTGATGGAGCCGTCATTCACACGCGTTGCCGACTGCAGGCAAGCTCATTATCCTTTTAAGGTTATTCTGGCTGTCAGGGAAGAGAGATACAGGCCTGTTCTTTTGAGGTCTCGAGGAGATTGACTCAGAAAAAGGGATCCGCATGAATTGATGGTTGGCGAAAAGTGAGATTCTTTTAAATAGTTGGCGACAAAGAAATTCTTTGACTGGTTGAATGAAGAACTATAGAAGTGCGGTTTATTTGCAAATATTTTCTGATTATGTTAAAGGATTAGATATTTTTGACGTATTTAACATTAAATTTCTTTTCAATCAGCAAGATGTTTAATTTAATCATAATCTTTCTGTAACTATATTAATATACTAGCATATATTATACGGCATTGCTTGGTTACAGAAAATAAAACTTTTTTTGATTCGGAAAAATTTTGATAGATATATATGTCAGTAAAAAATGTAAAAGAAAACAAAAAGTATTCCATTGTCAATGAAAAATATAATAACGATTAAAAATTATCCTTTTGCAAATTGTAAAAGAAAATCATTTTCAATTACTAGTTATAACTAGAAAGAATTAAGAATATAAACTAAAAATTGTTAAAACTTCATAATAAAACATTTGAAATAATAAAACAAAATGTAAGTAGAACTCAAACATTAACAAACAATCTTAAACTTTAAGATGGCACCGTCAACAATGGAATATAATGTATTTAAATGTATTTAAATTATAATATTATATGAAAATATATGATATCATATTTTAATAGTATATATTTAATATTATTACAATTTCTAAAATATTAACACATATAACCTACATATTAAAATGCTAGCACACTAACTTAAAATACATTTAATATTATTAAAATATTAGTACAAACGGTTAGAAATACCCGGCTTCATAAAATAAAACTTATTAACTCAAAAAAATAAATTGATGAACTACCAGTAAACTTTTCAATGAAATTTGGAATTCTAATATAAAAATCTTATTAAAAGTAAATTTAATTTCGAATCCAAGACATCTAACAATGATTGAAAATAGAAACAATAAACGCTAGCGATAATAAAACTACAAGCAAAATATCAAAACGATGTTAGTTGCGAAAATATCTGTAATGTCTATTATTTGTTTGTTCCTTCTACACATTTTCAAATTTTCAATCTGGAACCTTTCATTTTACAAACAATTGTTAGAACTAGTTGGTGGCAATAAAATTTTTTTTTAATTTAATTAAAAGTTAATAATAAGAATTTGATTTAATTTTTGATTACTCGCCGTAAAATAGTAGAAGACCATATATTTTCTTAGAATTTAAGTGCTATAATTTTTTAAAGTATTATAAACTTTCCTGTTATAACAATGTTTAGTTATAAATATGTTAAAATTATAGTTTTATTTAATTAAAAAGAAAAAAAATAGAATTTGTTTCGTAATTTTTTTATTATTGACATTTTAAAGGAGCATATATTACAATCACTTAACAGTTTAATTTGCAGGGAATTATTAGAAATAAATTATTATACATGGCCACCCCATTTAATTATATGATTCTGGGAAAATAAAGCAAAAACTTCTCCGCTTTGATTTAAGACTTGAAACCTGAGATTGCTTATTAAATGGTGGGAAGAGATAACTTGAACAATTTTTTCCTTATTCATCCTTAGTCAGCCAAAAGAACTTTATCTCCCGTTTGGCGACAACAAAAAGTTCACAGATTTGTTTGTCACGTAAACTGCAATTTGGCAGGGATTGTAAAATCGTAGGGATATTTTTTCCTTATTTTTGAAACAAAATTATGAGTGGTTGCAATTCATCAGTTAATATGTTTTATTTATTTTACGTCAGTTTATAACTATGAACTATGAATAGTTACTATGAAAGCTAAAAAGCTTAACAAATAATGTCAACCATGAAAAATTAGAAAAGGCATACACATATTTTTTGGAGAATCAGCTAGATCAATTTGGTTTGGTTTTTGGAGCAATCATGATCTATCAAAATCTATTGTTCATAATGAGATTCTAGGAAAACAAGTATATATTGTAAAATGTTTTGTAAATGTAAAGCAATAATTTTGTTGTAAATGCAAATTACTTAACACTTAAACACTATGCAATTAAATATTCAATTTCCTTTCTTCAGAAATATCAATCAAATATCATTAAAAATTCTTGGTTATTTTTAATTAAATATAAACTACTTGTTTAACTGTAAAATAGAGTTTTCAAAACTTATTCTCAAGATTCTTCATCTTTAATCAGCATTATGCTAATATTTAAAAAATGAAAAAAAAAATTAGATGTTAAAGGCAATAGAATTTAAATAAAATCACACTGGAGATTGAGAGATCCTATTCATATTTTTAGGACTTATTGTGTTTTTAATGCATTGCTTAAAATTAATTATTACTATAGATTAACTTACTATTATTTTATTAATTATGAAATTATTATAAAATACTTTTAAATTATGTAAAATAATTTTTTAGATAAATTAGTCATAAAATAAAAAGGAACATTCTGAAATTACCTTAAAAAAATTTGCCTCCATTTATATAGAACTAGTAAATTATTTGTAAATATTTGATTAAATTATTTGATTTGTAAATATTTGTAAATAAAAAAATATTTTAGAAAATCACTAAAATATATAAAAATAGCAATTAATTAAAGAGATATCATTTTTGAATATTTTAAATTCTTATAATATATCAAAATTTATTCTTCGCTTTATCTAGTATTCAGAGAATAAAATTCCTGCTAATGGGTTTAATATCATTATTGACCTTCATATCTCTAGATGTTGGATAAATGCATCTGATTTTAATTAAGTTAGTTGGATTAGATTTTAAAATTGAATTTTTTAAAAACTTCAAATAATAAAAGAATATTGTATTATTAAAAATATTTATGTGAAAAAAACCCCTAAATAATTGATATACACTGAAGTGACAAAAGTCATGGGATAGTAATATGCAAATTTTCAGATGGCAGTAGCATCGCGTAGAACAGGTATAAATGCGCAGTGCTTTCGCAGAGCTTTCATTTCTGTTCAAGTTATTCATGTGAAGAGGTTTTGACGTAATGATGACCGCACGACGGGAATTAACAGACTTTGAACGCGGAATGTTAGTTGGAGCTAGACGCATGGGTCATGCCATTTCGGAAATCGTTAGGGAATTCAACATTCCCAGATCCACTGTGTCAAGAGTGTGCCGAGAGTATGAAATTTCAGGCATAACATCCCACCATGGACAGCGCAGTGGTCGACCGCCTGCACTTAACGACCGAGACCGGCGACGTCTGCAAAGAGTCGTAAATTCTAACAGACACGCAACACTGCGTCAAATAACCACAGAAATCAATGTGGGACGTACAAGGGACTTGTCTGTTAGAACTGTGCGGAGAAATTTGGCTTTATTGGGCTATTCCAGCAGAAGACCGACTCGAGTGCCTTTACTGACAGAACGACATCGCTTGCAGCGACTCTCGTGGGCACGTGAGCATAGCGGTTGGTCCCTAGATGAATGGAAAACCGTGGCCTGGTCCGATGAGTCACGATTTCAGTTGGTAAGAGCTGATGGTAGGGTTCGAGTGTGGCGCAGACCCCACGAAGCCATGGACCAAAACTGTCAGCAAGGCACTGTTCAAGCTGGTGGTGGCTCCGTAATGGTGTGGGCTGTTTTTTCATGGCATGTACTTGGTCCTCTGGTGCGACTGGACCGAATATTGACTGGAAATGCTTATGTTCAGCTACTTGGAGATCACTTGCAGCCATTCATGGACTTCATGTACCCAAACAACGATGGGATTTTTATGGATGACAATGCGCCATGTCACCGGGACACAACTGTTCGCGATTGGTTTGAAGAACATTCTGGACAATTCCAACGAATGATCTGGCCACCTAGATCGCCCGACATGAATCCCATCGAGCATTTATGGGACATCATCGAGAGGTCTGTTCGTGCCCGAAATCCTGCACCATCAACGCTTTCACAATTATGGACGTCTATCGAGACAGCATGGCTCAATATTCCTGCAGAAGACTTCCAACGACTTGTTGAGTCCATGCCACGTCGAGTTGCTATACTTCGCCGGGCGAAAGGAGGGCCGACACGATATTAAGAGGTATCCCATGACTTTTGTCACTTCAGTGTAATTGATATTTAAAATAAAACTGAAAAAACCAAAAATGAAGATAATTAACATTTTATGAAAATCATTTTGGACATTAAATAAAATCGTACGATTAATATTTTATTTACATAATTATTTAAAAACATCCAGATATATGTTTTTAAAAAGACTGATTGAAAACTCAATTCGGATATTAAATTCAATCGAATAATTCAGAATTTTGACCAAAATATTCAACTTAAACTTCGTACATATTTTCTAAATATTTATAGTAAAATTTGATAAAAATAAGAAGGATTTACGAGCAAATAAATAGAATTTTTAAAATTAAAACTTATTGATAGAATATACATTTACAAATCCATACACATCTGTCATATCCAGTTCTTTTTTTAAAAAATCTTTCTAAGTGAGTGGTCAGAACAAGATAAAAAGATTCCAACTCCAATATTTTCTTCCATCGACTAAAATTTTGACTTCAAATCTTTAAACGTGCTATGCTTTCATAAATGGAGTCTACCTATATTCCTTTTTAACAAAATGGTTGCTACGTACCTTTTTCCTAATGTTATGCCATTAGTGGATTTGAGAAAACATCTGTTTGCTGAAGAAAAAATATAAATATCTTTTTTGTTGAATTCCAAGTATCAAAAGAATATATAATATTCCATTATTTCTGATCATTTAACTAATTCTGCGTCTATATTTCTGTTTTCTGAAGGAAACTTGAGAACTCGATCTAGAATGAATTTATTTTCATCGAATATTTTTGTAGTGAATTCAATATTTAAAAAATTGAAAACAGTTTTCTGAAAGTAATAATGCTAATTTAACTGGTTGGGAATATTGCTTTAAAAAAAAAAAAAAAAAAAAAAAAAAAAAAAACCATGAATAAATTTATGAAAAACTGTACTATTTAAATTATACATAAATTTAAAACGTACATTTCAGCTCTTTTGAGGATATTAATAATACAGATTAAAATATATGACGATATTAATATAGAAATAAAAAATTCATTTGTATATCATTATAAAACAAACTTCATTATATTTGCTAGAGTTAATGCAATACATTCCCAATAGCTTAGAAGAGTAATATTTACATAAAAACTTACAAAATAAGAAAAAATGTTTTTATAAAGTAATTCCCATTTAATAAATATTTATTTAATGATATTATATTCTATAAAAATACTTTTTTGTATTTAAATATGTTATTTTAAGAAAAAATATTTCTACCTAACATTAATCAGGATTTGTAGACCATAACATATGATTTCCGCATAGAATGCAGAAATCTCGCAATTAGTAATCAGGATATTTATTGTAAAAATGGTAAAATATGAACTGTCATAAATTATTTTATTACTTTTTATAGTTATGCTAATTAAATTTTTATTTAAGTTATAAAATAAAAAACAAATATTTAATTAATATGAAAGAAAAAGTTTTTTTTCTTTTTTAAATCTTTCAAGAATCAATTTCTAACAAAAGTTGCAGTCATTTTGTTTATAAATTTCGATTATCTATAATAATATTATTCATTTATGTGATTGATTCTATCATATATCTTTTGAACTGAAATCTTTAAGACGATAGAATCAATCACAGCAATGAATAATATTAAAGAAATAATATTATGATAGATATTCGAAATTCCTTAGAAATTCAATAATATTTCTATTTAGAAGTCATAAAAGAACCCACCATAAATATTGATATTTGTAAATAAATTTTAGGTCATTTAACGTGTAACTCAAAGAAATTTATTGAGTGGTTATTTATTATTTTTTTTCATGTAAAGTTTCTTACGAATAAATTTCAGATACATCTGAAAGCACTGCAAGAGTGCTTTTTGCAAAATATGAAAATAGAGCTTTTTACTTGACAGAGATTTGTTTTCTTTATTTTTTGTATAGTAGGACAAAATATTATTGCCGAATGACTTCAGAAATCCTCTTTTATTTTAGTGGCTGTACTAAAAATTTTAGAACCTTTACCAATATTTTAAGACAACAAATGCTAAGAAAAATGAAGTAAAACTTCTAGATCAAAATGGTATTAAAACATGGTTCCAGACATTCAAATGGAAATGGGTTTCGGTAAATAAAATTTGATAGAATAAAATTCCAATAAAATTTTGAAGGTTTACATTCTTTTATATTTTTCTCTACTTTAGAGATCATAATCTAAAATACAAGAAAATTATGCTAAACACATTAATATTAAAAGGTAGTGAACTTTTTAAATAACAATCTAAACTGTTAATCAATATATTTTCAAAATAAAAACAAATACAAAATGTCACATTTATGTTTAAAAAAAAAAAAATTTTAAGTTTTTTTTTTTTCAATCACATCAATTATCTGCAAATCTTTCAATTTATATTATAAATATTATGCATGATTTTATTAATTCAAATATTGTTATTAAAAAATTATATCTCATTAATTTAATGATCACTATGAATGAAAAAGTAATAATAATAATAATAAATATAATAACAGTTAAAACTACTGAACTGAAAAAAATAAACATATGAGATTAAATTTATTTCATTAACAATATTATTTATTTATATTATTCATTTTCATTTCATATCTTTAATATTAGTCATTTTTAAATCATTAACAATCTAAATTCGTAGTCAATACATTTTCAAAATAAGACAAACACAAAGTGCCATATTTATATTAAAAAAAATTTTTATGTCAGATATAATTTGAGTTTTTCAAAGTATATTTTTCAACTGCTTCAATTATCTGCAAAAATTTCAATTATGCATGAATTTATCAATTCAAAAATTATTATTAAAGTACCATTAATTTAATGATCATTACAAATGAAAAGTGATAATAACAATAAATATACTTTAGAGTTGAAGCTATTTCTCTTACTCATATTTTATACTGAAATGAAAAAGAATCAATATATTTGTTATACAATTTGCTATACAATAAACATATTTGCTTAAAAATATGTGTTTGTATGTTTGTCTTACAAATTGTATTGTATGTTCATTGTTTAGATTAAATTTGTTTTTAAATTTCATAAAATGAATTTCATATTTAATTTTATTATTAAAACATTTTAAAAGAAAATATTTATTAAAATACTGACAGTATAATTTCTATTAATAAAAGACTGGAAATGACTAAATGTATTGTTTAAAAGTTTTTGTTTGAAAATATTGTATCACGAACAACACAAAATTTTTTTTTGAAAATATTGTCATTGAAAATAAATATTGATAAACCAACATTATTTTATTGATTTAAAGCTATTATTTCTCTAAATTTACATTGTTATTGTGATATTTCAATTTTATTATATTTCAATTTTGTGGAGTGCTACGAAAAAATTGTAGATTAAATAGATTTTCACTAAATACAAAAATGATGTTACATTAAAATAATTTAAATCAATGAAACGGTATAAGAACTTTTAAAAATTTTGGAGCATTTAAATCACCTCCAAATGAACTAAGAACGAAAATTTTAAAGGTTAAAAACCAATGTTCCCCACAACTTCTTTCCAAACAAATTAATTTCTCCTCCAACAAAAGCTTCTTCAAGAAAAGAACTCTCCACACCCCCACCAGTCTTTATTTTCCTTTCACATTTCTAAGATTTCCATTATTCCGAGTTATAAAAGCCTTACATTGATAGATTGGAGGGACTTAAAACGCTCCTACACAGGACTTGCATCACACTTAATTGAAACCAATAAAATCTTTTTCGAATATTTTCATAATCCACTCGGAATGCAACATAGGTTCTATCCATCGAGAACCTCTAAGAGGAAAAAAAGTAAAAGCGAAACAGAGTGAATGAATAAAAAAAAATATCCCCCCAAAATCTTTTGATGCAATTTTTATCTCAAGGTACTATAGCTCCATCGATCTTACATTAGTTGTTCCATCTTAGCAAACAATGGCAGGCCAAAAGTTTCTTGGTGATGAGGCTTAATAAAAACAAAAAGAATACCTTTCAATGATTTGGATGTTGAGTACATTCCAGTCCGTGGCTATTATTTACTGCATCACCTTTTTTTAAGTGACAAATTGCAAAGGATTGAATGAATAACGGGATGAAAGGCCTTTTAAAAGAAATAAGGTGCTTCAAACGAAACCACGTTGTTCAATAGGGGAACTTTTGTCCATTATTTAAATGTGATTGACTGCTCTTTATTTTTCGTCCTTCCATCTTCTATGAGGCAATTTGTTTATTTAGGTGTCCCCGACACATTTAATGCACATTTGCTTTCATGTTTAATGGTTAGCGAGGGAAGATCTCGAGAACCTGTTTGGTCACGCTTTTCTGGTTTTCTTTCAAGGCATTCTCTTTCTTTCTATCAGAAAGAAATTGATTATAGAACATAAAAGAAGGTATTGAAAAGTTCTACCCTTTTTGAAATTGAATTCGATTATTGAATATGTGTCCTTTAATAAAAATAATGTAATAAATTGAAAAATGAAAAAAAATATATATGTAATAACCTTTCACTTCCTTCTCTCGTTAGTAACATTCATCTCTTTGAATAAGTAAATAATATAAGAATATTTTTCTTTAAATTTTGAAGTATGAATAAAAATGAAATTTTGGTATAATAAAGCAAAGACAAAATTCCAAATTTATTTGTATTTAAATATACTTTCTACTAAAGTCCAGATATGAATAAACAAAAATTTAAATAATAAATAGTAAATAATAATAAATGTCATTACGAACAAATATTTTAATAAAAAATGTAGTAATTTTTAAATTGAAATATTTTTATTAATAAAAGATCTTATTTTATTTTATTTCAGTTAAGATTTTTTTATTTATTTTTTTAAGTCAAATACATCATTTCTTTTTATCTATATTTTTATATGTTAACTTTATATTTATAACTGGATATCTTACATAAACAAGAATAGACAAAAAATTATTGCCAAAGCACATTTTTTAAAGCTATAACAGTTTCTTTGTGAAATCCATAAATTTTCCTTTAAAAATATTTTTTTCTTTGGGAACAAATTTGCATATTTTTCATTTATTTGTTAATAAGTAAGATTTCTATTAAATAAAGTATTTATTTATTGTATTGAATGCTAATGAATATATATTAATTTATACTAATCATAATAACAGATTATTTTTTTTTTAAATGTATGCTATAAACTACGATTTTCTGAATTATAAACTATTAGTTTTATCTTCTTTTAATAAAATAGGATATTATTGTTTTGAAAAATATTAAATTTACGACATATTTTTTTTTTTTTTTAAAGGTAAAGGTATGTTAGAATTATATTAACATTAATTTCTTAAAAATATATTTAAATTCAGGCCTACAATCAACGAGAATAAAAGTCTAACAATCAAACTCAAAGAGATATTTTTAAATTCCGGAAAAAATTAGTCATTAATTACAGAATAATGGTAATTTTGGAATTTTTCATTTCGTTTTTCACTAATCTGCAAAAAGTTAAAATTTCACGAATTTTCATTGTAACAAAGTGAGTTGGGTTGGTTACATCACAAAAGCCAGTTTCGACCAAGCTGAGCTAAACAAGATTTAAAAGAGCGATAAATTAACAAAATATTTGTGTTTTTAACAGGATACAACTGATTAAAATTTAGTAAGAAACATATCACAAATTAAAAAAAATTTTACCTAAAATTAAAGTCGATTAAAATCTATCAGTCTAAGACCATATCTTTCACATTATATTATTGTTATCACAATAGATTATTATATACACTATATCTCTCACGCGCAAATATATGAGGATTATCTGCTGACATAGAGCCTGAGTCCGATTCTGAAATGGTTGATATATCAGGTGATTTGTTAAATCTTTTCTTATTAAGAAATAATTCCTCAGAATTAGGATGCAATTTGTCGAGTTGCTACGATTGTAAGATTAAAGGATCTTTTAATTTTGTTTAACGAAAGGTTTATTTTTTACGATAAAACCTAACGGTTTGTTTTTGCGATTGAATGCACTTATTTATTGGGTTTAGATTTAGCTATAATTGGAGACTTCTGAAAACGAACAGCAGCTGAATTAACTGGCGGGAATGTAGATGCGACAAGTGTCAAACTAACATAAGAAGCAAAATCAACAGTTGTAGACTTTGGAGTGGCAAGTAGCCTTAACAGTTGAAGTGGTGAGCATATAATTCCCTTCAAACTAGCGTCGGTTATGACGGAAATGAAAAGATTAGGTTCAGTAATTTGTTGAGTTTCAGGAATTTGCTTCTTGGTTTATTAGTTTCTTGGTAGCGTAAGAGAAAATAGGTTGGGAGGCTACTTTGCGTTCTTCAGAATAAGATAGGTTGCGGATAATTTTTATTTCCTGGATTTTCTTCTTTAATTGTCACTGAGGAGAAGATTTAGAGTTAGCTGGATGTGGTTGATGTCTGTCTAGACAGACTAACAATCTGTGCATGATGACCAAGAGAAGCTCAGTTAGAACTCGGGAATTTTCCATGTCAGGATTTTTTGAGTGGCCATATATTTTACAAATAAAGCAACAGGATGGGCTAGGAATGTGAAACGAACGGGGCAGTTTAAAAATTCAGCTTTAATTTTCTTTGAAAATGCGGATAATGGAATCAACACCTTAGTCACACAATTCATCTTCTATTTCTTCCTCAATAACACAATTTAGGTCCAATTCAGATCTAATTCCTTTGTAAAAATTGAAATGTGCAAAGATTTCAACGTTTATAACAAGAATTCTGTTGAACGTTTATAACAAGAATTCTGTAAAAACACCTTGGAATTAGATGAACTGTATGATTCAATTAAAAAATCCAATAGACTGATATCGTTTTACTGCTTTGAAATCTCCACCAATAAAATTCAAGGGCTTTTGTATTTCAAATGGCGATATTTCTAAAAAGTGACAGTCAAGAGAACACACAATCAGGAATCTAGAAACCCGTTTGAGAGATTTCAGAAGTATTGTCCTGTGTGGAATTTAGGATATTGAGGCTGAAAGTGACAAAATACGGCATTCGCCGATGGAACAAATTTTTGAAGAAATGTTTATAAATTGGGAGAAAACAAATTCGCATTCTAGATCGCACCGCCCACCATGGAGACCAACAAGAGAAAATAGATTACTGTCTTACTGCTGATCAGGACCACGGCCAGAGCCACACTCTGAAATGACCGTCACCCTTAATGAGATGCCTAAAAAGTGATCCCATGTTTGAATACGAAATAATTCCAGACACAAAGAAAGGCTAATTGCCATCCTATTGACACCCCCGGAAACCGAAGTGTACAGTACGTCTATCAGAAGCAGAGGCCAAAGAGATGTGTTAGTCTAACGAGAGCCGCAATTCCACCCGAACTCAATAGGGAGGATCCCCTTTTTTTTGGGACACGAGTCTCCACACACAAGAAACATCTACGACAGAATATTAATTTTGTTAGTAAAAAAAATATATCTGAAGAACAAAGCAAGTCAATGAAAATAAATATTGTTTATCAAACAAAAACGATAACATAAAGAACAGCAAGATATGACTTAAAGAAAAGAGGGAGGTCTGGAAATGAAATCAAGTACAAAAAGCATGCAAAACACATGACAGTAATAAGACGTAATAATGCGATACAATAGTGAGATCTATAATCTAGACGATGTAAAAGAGCAAAAAAATGGAGAGGACAAAAGAATGAAGGTAAAGATCACTGGGTCATTTCAAGGTTGCAATACCCGCACACATCTGAAGAAAATGTGCCCATGAAAGGTAAAAGGAGTTAGGACCTGAAAATGTTGGAGTCTCAAAGCACGCCTAAAGATCTGTACAGGAACGATCGGTTATTTAGATTTTTCCAAATTCCTAATTGATATTTTTCGAAATCTAAATAAATAGATCATTAAGATTTAAGTTCTTTTGCATCAGAAATTTGAAACTTATTATGTTTGGTGATATATTTTTTTTTCATATCAATAAATTATTTTTAGAAAATAGCAATAAAAAACGAACATCAAAACAATAGTTCTAACAAGACATAGAAATGTCATAAATATTAGATTAACAAAGCATTGAAAGCATTTAAATAAACAAAAATGACTGAACAATTATTTTAATTATATAAATTGATTTTCCCACGTCATGATAAAAAATAAAGAAGCTTAATTATTTTAATTAAGTTTCATTAATAAATTTTATTCCCAAAATATTTAAATAATAAAAGAGAAACTCATGTTACAGTTTTTATGTTATTTGAATTAATTTAAAATAGTTAAGAACACTTAAATATTTCAATAATTTCTTCCATTTTCGAAATAAAACTATGTCTACATGATTAATGGATAAAAGTATTGAAAAAACTTAATCAAATGCAGCTCTTATAAAAAAAACCATACTTATCGGGTAGAAATATTCCGATATTTTAAATTGGAATCAATATTTGAATTAAAAAATTTCATTTTATTTTCAATTTTTTATATAAAATATGATTTGTTATTTTAATATTTCTAAAAAAAATAAAATGATTAAAAATTGGAAAATCTGATTGTAAGCCAATTTAAATACTACGATTTTTTTTGTAAAAAAATTATTCAAATCTTCGGCTAATCTTGAAAAAATATCAATTTACATTTCTACACTGGAGTTCCAATTAGAATCTTCCAGAAGACTTCACGTTAAAATAAAATAACAAGGCAGAGCTTTTCCAATTATTTTTTGTTCTTACTTAGTATTTTTCAGCCAGTTCGAAGATTCGAAGACAATGAAATAAGATGCTCAATGCAGAAAAATGTATGACAGAAGGAATCTCAGCACCGAAAAGAAGCAAATTATTCTTTTAGTACAAAGGAACCTGCTGATCAATCTTTTTTTTTTCCTTCATTCAGGATACACATTCAGAATTTTCACCATTTTTTTTTTCGCCATTACGCAACGAGTAGTTACTTAAATACGAAACTCTTCCAGTTTTTGTTCTTCTTTGCAATGGTGCAATGTGTATTAAAAAACCAAATCGATAAATCCCGTCTCTCTTGGGGAAAGTATATGCACAGAAGACAGGAAAAAGTCCTCAAATTGGGCACAAGAAGTGATTTACTTGGACTTCTTTTCTTTATTCTTCTCTCTTTTTCCTTTATGTCTTATTCGTTTAATGAATGAAAAAATGGAGGCAACTCGAAAAAGAGAGAGAGACTCCAGACCATGCATGACAGGAAGACAATATCTTTTCTTGGAGTTGCACTCGTTAAAAGTTGTTTAGTAGAAAGAATTCTACTCTGTTGAAGTTGGAACTTTTATGATTTCTGCTCTTTTCATGGTCACTTACTTTATTTTGAACTAAAAATTTTTCATGAGAAAGTTAAACTCATGCGAAAGGTAGCTTCGGTTCTTAAGAGTTGTGGAAATTCTTTAGCTTTAGCAAAATAACAATACAAATTTTCTTTTTGAATTCAAGGAAGGAAAGTTATTATATTTTCAAAGAGATAGGAGTATAGTTTAAATTATATTTGTTTACATAGATTGTTACACAAATTATTTGTTCCTAAAAGAAATAGCTTTTGTACCAAATTTTATTTTTACATACATCATTTTATGCAACTTGTTATGCATCGAAAAGAACAAAAGAAATATATTTACAAAAGTAACTATTCACATGAATTCTTGTACAAAATATTATCTCAAAAATTGCCTTTTTCTTTGCTCTTGGGCAATATTAATGTACGTCTTTCACAATGCAAAGTACAAGTATGCATCAAATTTAATGTAATGTACTTAATAGTCATCATATGGGGAAAATGTAATTTCTCCAAACTTGCAAAATAATGTTTAAAAAACGTTTTTACTAAATTATTCTTAATATTAGTAATTGTATTATCTTTATCGGAGACTGTGCTCAAATAATAGGAGAAAATCGTATAATGGTTTTAAAATTTTTTAATAAAATTAAAAATATTATAAGTTTAAAAAAAATTTCATGTGATATGAAACAACAAAAGCAGTACAAAAGTAGGTTTATTTTCATAGCATGTATAATAAAAGCTTATTTTTTAAAAAGATATGAAAAATACATTTACAGTTTTTTTTATCAAAAATATTACATGATGGTTTCCGCATCATTACTATTGAATCACCATTAACCTTGTAAAAACGATTCAAAATCAGCATTTTTAGTTCTAGCCCCAAAACCACTGTTGACCAAACGTGCCAGAATGTAAAAGGAATCATTAGTACTCGAACTGCAGCAAGAGGAATTTCATTTGACCATAATGTTTACAGAAAATTTAAAAATGCTATCCATAAAGGCAATGGTATCAAACCTTCAAACGTTTTATTAGAGATATTTGTGAAAAATTCCATTTAATATCATTTTTATTCATGCAAGTAAATCCCAATTTATCTTAGAACAACCTGTGAAACAAATTTCTTTGTGTAGAGAAAACATTACTCAAAACAACGACAGCTGGGCAAATAAAAACCACGCCAATTTCAACATATCCTCTTACACTGTCTCAAACCAACCACTGGTGCAGCGTTATAAAAACACTTAAAAATTTTCGTTATTCCACATCTACCTTATTAAGGATATCTAACCTATACCATATTCCAATAACATGTAGCACAGTCTATTACCAAAAATGAACGGACTATATTATATTCCGTTCATCATCCTCGTATCCAGGGCTATATAACCCTTTATAAGGTAAAACGGTGAGAAATAGTGTAAAAAAAACTTAAATTTTAAAATTATTCAATTATTTAATTAAAAGAATATATAAAACACTCATCTATGATACTATGTAATTAACATAAGCATAAATAAAACGAAAAGTATGCAATGCAGAAAAATATACTATAGCTATGGCAGCATCATATGGCATGGTACATAAAATTTACGATAGCATTTTGTTTAAGGCTTCTAAGGAAGATTAATTATTCATAACTTCTATAAAGTTTATTAAATTGATGATTTTACATCTTGCCCATGACCTTTAAAGTATATTTTTGTGTCACTGAATGTAAAATTGTCTAGAACAGTTTTTAAAGGGTTATGGTTATGTTAGAGAACAAGCAGTTTCATAAAGAAATATTTCTCCAGGGTCTCCAAAGGATCAGAAATAACTGCTCTAATGTTCAGTAGTTTTTGTTGCTGCATTTTCTAGGTTATCAATCCTGCATCCCCAGAGGCTTACCATTCACTAAACTTGAACATTTTCGGCTAGCATAGTATATCTGGGAAGTATTTATAACTGCATATTTGGGTGACAACATCGTCTTTCACACGCGCAACTCCACAATAGATCACTTACCAACAACTGAGGAAACCTCTGTCGCACAATACGAGTCTTTGCACAGTTACAAAAACAAAATAGTACAAGTTACTATTATTATTTCTTTATAATATCACCAATAACTTTTATTTCAACAGCATTCCGAGAGTGATAAGTTAAAGATGCATTAATAAAGTTGATAGTTAGATATTTACGACCATTGTCAATGTCTATAACATTCTTATATTGATTATAATTCATTAATGCTCACCAAGAGAGCAATCCCTTTTTTATTTAATTACGTTTTTATTAAAGACTGCTTTCAGAGACATATCTTCCTAATCGACTACTTAATTTTTTAAAAAAAAATTTGCGTTATTCGTTTATTTCTTTACAAATATCACGTTTCCTACCATCCTTCTTTATACCATGCAAATTTGGCGTTCTTAACAGCTGGTATTTTTCTTCAATTGTATTCTGATAAGAGATGATTAACTATAATCAACTAGTATGCATATAAAATTATTCAAAAGTTTGGTGCAAAAACTTATTCATTATTCGGAAAGAAATGCATTCTGAAGATTAATGTTCACTTTTGTAGAAACGTTTGTCAGGTGCGAAAAACAATTATCTGAAAATCTTGATAGTACAGGACGCTGCTGCTACTGTGGGGAAGTCAAAAAAAGAGAGATAATAATTGTAACATCTGACATTCATGTCATCACAATTTATAGCTACGAAAGCTCAATATGTACTAAGTGCTAAGTGCTAAGTGAAATATTAAGTGCAGTTGCTGTATTATGTCTAATGCAACATGAATCAGCTTATCAACAAGAATAGCTCTTCCCTTTTGACGTATGACATCTTTCAGTGCCGATAAAGATTGAATATTTTCTTTATAAAATTGTGATTTGGGATACTCCTACAACAAGTAATCACTGAATGTAAGATATGGTGATCTTCGATGTTTGATATACACTCCTGTCCATAAATTAAGGATCATTCAGAATCACACAGAAATTGAACTCTAAAATAAAAATTTCACCTGCAGAATTATCACACACATCTTGAAGAAGAATATGCAAATTACAGGAAGCCACCAGATGGCGCGGATAGTACGTCACAATGACGAGAGTGTAAGAGAGGCGTATATAAGGAATGGTGGCAAAGAAGTTATGGCACAAAGGAAGCATTTGGATGATTTTTTACGGGGTAGAATTATCGACGACTGGAATGTGGATGTACCCAACTGGAAGTATCCGAGGAACTTGGAATCGCCCAGAGTGTCATCTCCAGGCTTTGGCAACGATTCCAAGATGATGATAATGTGAGTAGATGTTACAGCACAGGTCGCCCCGAGTTACAACGCCGAATGAGGACCGGTATTTAGCAGTTAATGCCAAAAGAAACAGACGGAGCACAGCATCAGACCTGTTTCGTCAGCTCTCTTCAGCTACCGGTACGACAGTTTCAAGGCAGACTGTGTACAGATGCTTAGGGCACATTGGTCTATATGCTCATAGGCCTGTCAGATGTGTTCCACTTACCACAACTCACTGTCGCCTGCGATTAACCTGAAGTAGAGAGCATGCATTGTGGACACATGTGGACATTGTGGACATGCAAAGTGGTCTGGTGTGATGTTTTCAGACGAGTCCAGGTTTAGTTTGCAGTCTGATTCTCTCCGGACTTTCATATGGAGAGCGCCAGGTACCCGTTACCACCAAGAGAACACCATTGAACGACACCGTTAAGGTGGTGCAGGATGGCTCGTTTGGGGAGGAATTATTCTTGGTTCCAGAACTGACCTGCATGTTCAGAGTGTAACGATGACAGGCCATATCTATCGGGATGTCATTCTGGAACATGTACGTTTGTTTCGGGGCGCCATGGGTGCTGAATTTCTGTTTATGCATGACAACGCCCGTCCTCACCGTGCAAACATTGTAGACGAATGCCTTCAATTGGAGGATATCACCCGTATGGATTGGCCAGCATACTCGCCGGAATTGAATCCAATAGAGCATGTGTGGGATATGCTTGGCCGACGAATTGCAGCCCGTCAACCCCCTCCCACCTGTCAACCGGAACTTAGATCAGATTGATGTTCTTCTTTTCTCAAGTTGTCTAAATTCATTTTTAATTTTCCTTTTAATATATATTAGATTTTTTTAAGTAGTTTTAGTAGAGCGGTTGCTGGCGGAAAGCATGGAATACATGCTATTCACCATAAATCACTCAAAAAGACCTAAAGCAAGAGTTCCTAGAACTCCTCACGATTGAGAGCCGTTCTGGCGTGTTGATATGCACCAGACAACTCTCAAAGCGGAACGGACCCAGTGATTATCACTGATTAGCAACAGTGAACTCAGCCAAAGGGCTGCTTGCGTTACCCAGAGTGGTTATTCAATCCTCCTTTCCGTAGTTGTGCAACCAACACTGAAATCCCGTTAATTCGGGAAGGCCAGTGGCACTCCTGCGGAGTTCAAGATCAGATTGATAATTTGATACTCAGCATGCCTAGGCGTTGTAAGGCCTGTATTGCATCGTCCGGGAGACATACTCCATATTAACCATCATACTAACCATGTTATACTGTTTTTTGTAAATTGGTTCTTTTTTGAAATTTGCTCCAGGGAGTAAAAATCGCAATTTTTATTAATTATGTCAAACATATAGCATCTTTTTCGCTCTTTACCTTTTGTTTAATAAATAGACTTTACAAATAAGTCAAATTTGTTTTGCTTCTGTCTCTTTCTTTGCCTGAACTTCATTATCCTTAATTTATGGACATGAGTGTATTTGATGAATATAAGATAGGCGACAAACATTGACTAAGTAATGCCATCACTTGTCATCATTGTGAAGTGGATCTTTTATTAGGCATGAAAACGATCGTGTTTAATTCACTACATTCGTGCAAGTTAAGAAGGACACTGTTGCTTAGTAAATTATAATACCTTACACCTGCCATGGCTATATGATGCCTGCTATGGTTGTATGATATACTTTTAGGCCCGTGCTAAAATGTTCCTCAATCATAAACAATGATGTAATTCCACAATATAGTAAACATTTCTGGCTGCAATGATATTTCCTCAAAGCCGTAAGGGCTGATAGTAGTTCAAATGCAGTAATTTTGAGAATTACCGCGTTTTGTGGTAATTGTACCTGATTTGCCCTTCCTCATCAAGCAATAAATGTACTTGATTTGTTCTTAAAATGTTAAATAATAATGTATTATATTTTTCCATTTTTTAAAAAAAATCTTATTGCTTCGATTTTTGGTACTGAACATGCTGGATAACTTCAAAATGTCATGTTCCCGTGCTACGATTAATGTTAATATGTAAATTGGTTGTCTCTTCTAACGATAGATGGTTTTTTAATTGCAGTCTACTACGCAAAAAGTTTGAAACACCCTGCATATATATATATATATATATATATATATATACATATTATCATGCTGCAGTACGGCAGTCTTTTGATGTTGCTTTGGATAGGTTTCTTTTCTTTTTTCTTTCATTATATACGTAAACATTATCACAGATTCATTTTCAATTATAATAACATAATCTTCAATGTTAAATGTATCCAATATCCAATTGCGTTTTGAAAAGCGAATAGGAATTTTGAAATATATGAAGAATTACGAAATAAGTTAATTATTTTATCCTAAAGTGATACTGGATACGATTTAACGAATTAACTTTTTTTTTTTTTAAATTTATCACGATGACACGTGAAATATTTTGTTCAGATTGGGTAATAACTATAACTGTACATTTATGTTATCAACGTTCTTAATAAAAATTGTCTAAATTATGTATTGATAATCAACTTTTAATGCAATTTTTAATTATTAATCGTGATTATAAAATGATGTTCTATATTATATATTTTAAATAATTCATTTTTATTGTAAGTAAAATTTAATTTTTATTAATGCTTATTTGCTTATATATCGATTCTTAATAATTTATGAATTAAATTATATTACATTAGGCAGTTAATAAATAAGTTTTTATTCACATTTTTTTGTAAAATATTTCAATGTTATCTATTAATTACAATTAATATTTAGTTAATCGCTCTTTATATCATAGAGGTAAATTTTATAAATTATTATTATTTGATTTTTAATTATATATTTTAGGTATAGATATCATATATATCAAAAAGGTAAATTTTATTTATAATAAAATTCATTTTAGTATAGTATTAGAAAAATCCATACAATTTACTATCGAGTTAAAAATTAAAAGATCCAGTTTTTTCCAAGTGAATTTCATTTGAAATTCTATTCTGTAAACTAAATTGAAATTTCCATTTCCGGTTGACAGTTTAAAAGTATTTTCGTAACATATTTTATCTGATTCAGAATATCTGTAAGTATTTCTAATGTATTACTAAATTAAAAACTAAAATCTCATTTTTTTTCATAAAATCAGATGTATAAATGCCTAAAAAAATTTGGTTTATTTGAATTTTTAAGCGATTTCATAAGCGATTTTTATAAGCGATTTTTTATTGTTTTACTTCATTTTTAATTTCATTTTTAACATTTGCTTTACATCCATTTCTTACCAGTTTATACAAATCCTCAATGAATTCTCTAATAAAATGGTTTCTTATATTTATTTTTCTTTATATTTATAATAAGGCTATCTATAATTTTTTCTAAGACATTTACATATTGATATTTATCTAATTCTATGATGGCGAATTAAATCCTAAAAAAATCATTTTACTTCTACGAATTTGTTAATGACGTAAATATACTTCTGAAAAGCTCATTATTATAGTTTGCAAAATATTAAGCAGCCCCATTTTTTAGATTTGTTGTTCAAAATTAATTTTTAACTCTTAATTTTATAATTTTTCCTATTATGTAGACATATACGTATTTATTCCTTTGGTACTTACGTATTAACACCACCGCAGCTACAGATTTGGCGGTTTTTAAGTGGCGCCAATCTACACTTAAAATTTTTGTGACAAATCATAAAATATATAAAACACTTTATTTAAAATCAAAACACTTTCAAAATTCAAAACACTTCATTTAAAAACAAAGTAGTCAATCGGATTTCGGTGGAAAATTGGCCGATATAGAGTTTAACATAGATTCAAAACAGTCTCTATTTTGGCGCATTGGCAGCTCTTCATTGGCGCATTAGCGCAACTTCTGCTGCTGTGGCGTTAATACGTAAGTACCAAGCAAACTTTAAGGCTTAAAACATGTGATTAGCGATTTTTTGTCCTTGAAAATTTTGCCAACGGGTGAGAATTTATATATAATTACTTGCATTTTATCTAAACCGTAATTTATGTATTCTTATTTTACAGAAAGTGTTGAACTTGCAGGATTACTGTTAAATTTTTTCGAACTTTCTAGAAAACAAATATTCACATCTTTTTTTCGAATTAAATTCATTAGAACGTTTCCTTATCGTAAAAATGAACAAAGAGTTGTTAGCGAAATATGGAGACGAGTTACTTTATTTCCTCGCGGAGTCCGTTAAATCATTCGATAAGAAAGCTGCAGAACGTGCAACCGCAGATCAATCTAGAAAATGCCTGAAAGTCTTGAAGCACTACATCAGGGCCTCTTTCAGTGTGAGAAACATTAATTTGGCTCTCAAGATCTACCTAAATTGTTGCGGAATTGAACCTGAAGTCCCAGGATCGGTTATGGGTGGATATAAATATGCTCTGAATGCCCTGAAATTGCAGCATCGCTGTTCTGGAAGAGATTGCGTTAAAAAGTATAAGCAAGTAGGTCCAAACCGAAAGAGTTTTACGCCCAAAAAGAACATCAAAACCAAAAGGACTTTTGTGAAACGGCAAATGGAAAATCCTCAAAAGGATCGTCCTCAAAATGAAATATCTTCAAAAGAGACAAAGAAGAAAGATGTACCGTCTTATGTGATCTAATTGTATTAGTAATCATTTTATCGTAAATAAATTTTAGCTTATTATGATGATTGTTTATTATTTTATTTCAAAGATGTTGCTTTATTGTTCACAAATTCTGCTTAAATCAGAAACTTTGCATTCTACTTAATGTCTCTTATAGGAAAGTGGAAATAATTTCACTGTCTAGAAGGAGTTTTAGGTGTATTTTTCTCAGAGCATTGTCAGTTGACAATGACTGTAATGATCTCTATAAGCAGGACATCAAACATTCACCTATGTTCACGATACTGTAATGTCTCGACCTATATTAAACCTATAACGGCTTCAAGAAGAGGAAGATTTTCAGGCTCATGGAACATTTTAATTTTTATTTACAAGCATTATATATATATATATATAATCAACTCTGGGTTAATATACGAAGAGATATAAAATTAAGAATAAAATTTAATCACAAGTGCATGATTAAATCACAAGTACAGGTCGGAGATTTTCAGAGTTCTCAAGTCTATGTCGAATCTAATTGCCTGGTTTGCGGCACATCTTAAATATCACACGGCGTGATAAACAAAACTACAAGGGGGTTCGCTTTGAAAAACAGCAGGAAACTCTTGCCTATTCAGTTATTTCAGAAAAAAAAACACTTCTGGTCGACTCGTCGCAGAACTCCTTCTTTCTGTGAATCGGGAAGATTTCACGGAGCACCTTGAACGCGCACTGTTTTCCGAAAGAAATTGTAGGAATAACTACATCGTATTAATACATTTTATGCGAGAAAATCCTGAAAATTCCCACCTGGTAGCTCAGTTTTTGTTGATAGAGGTTTATACTTACTCTATCTCAATTTATTCCGAAAGCAATAATTGCGATCTACATCATTAGAATTTATCCTTCCTCCACTTGCTTACTAATCTGCACATGTTGCCACGCATGAATCATTTTACAAATGTCAAATATTTAAATAAATTGCTTTATAGTACATTGCATAAATAATAAAGAATCTTAATTGAATTAATACAGCTCGAACTGTGGTAGCAAAAAAAAAAAAAAAAATGTTGTATCAGAAATATATTGTGTTGTCAAAAATATTGTGTTGTCATACTAGAATAGCATTATCGCAAAATAAATATTATGTAGTGGATACAAATCTCTCTTGATTAATGAATCGGTACACTCTAAAATTTACAAAACTTTTAATTCGATGCACCATTCCTTCTACATGTACACTAGCTCTCTTCGTTGCCAACTCACTCTCAACTGTTTTCTCAGTAACAGTTATAAAATATGCATTTATATTTACATAGAGAGAACTGCCATAGATTTGCATAACGTATTTCATATATGGTAATATAATATGGTAATAATATATAATATAATATGGTAATTAATTCTCACTTGATGATAATATATACACAACTGCTGAAACTGTGTCTCAATATAAATTTTGTCCAATTCTGGACTAGGTGGCTGTTCGAATCCGGTAATAATTTTATTGAAATCCCTGCGTTCAGAACAAAAATGGTTCAATGACGATTGTATAAGCCCCTTACATACTGACTGTGAGACTATCTGAGGAAAGTCTTATGAATTTTTTGCCATACGACGCTCAAATATGTAGCAGTTATTTTAGAAATCTATAATTTTGGATCGCCATTTAACTTGGAAACAACATTTCTTGCATACTAAAACAAAATTGTGTATTGCTTTCCTCAAACTCTATCCTCTTATTAATAAAAATTAAACAATGACCAGGGGTAATAAACTTCTTTTATATACTGCCATTCTTCGTCCTATCTTAACCTACGGTTGCCTGATTTGGTCATATGCGGTTAAAGCGTATTTTAAAATATTGAAACTTTGCAAAACATCACTATTCGCCAAATAACCTCTGATACGTAATTCTGATCTTATTAAAGCTATTAATATTCCTTCTTTATTTGATTTTCTTAAACATATTTCCAGTAAAGTCTTTAACACACTTGATAACCCTAACAATACGATAATCCAAGAGATTGAATCCTATATTCCTAATAATGTTCTTAAACAGACGCCTAAAATTTTATTATGAGTTTTTCTTTAAGAATGTTTCTGTAAATTGTTTATGATTTTTGTAACTTTGCAAAATTATTCTGGGCAACATTCAAATGTCTTAAATTGTTTAATTTGTGTTATATCGGAGATTTAACCTCCAGGGGCTAAATAGCTCCAAAATCTTAAATGTCAACAAGCAACAAGCTGAAACTATAATCCAATGCTGCATTTTTGTTTGACACTTGATCCAATGATAAACTGGGCAGCTAGCGTGCAGGAGGGGAAGGGGGAGAGGTTTTGAATTCGGTGGCAACGTATGTTCGTTGCAGTCACTGATTTTAGAAAATATTGTGGTTTTATGGCAATGTGATAATGTATACAAAGCATTGAAAGTCAGCCTATCAAATGGGAGTTTCTGGGTGTTCATACAATACATATATGTGGAGCAAAATAGTTTTCCAGGAATACAATATCCCCCCCCCTTATTGATAAGGGGAGAACTATTCGTTTTTTTCTTGGCCTACAAAAGTGGTCTACAAGGTTCACCAATGTTCCCCAACAGCAACAAATGCTGCATTTGCAAAGAAGACTCCTTAGGATCTAGAATTCCTCTACGCAAATAACAGATTTGCTTTAAAAAAGCAATATATATCCCATTCGATGTATGGCAATAGGAGAAACATGGTAAGAGCATGTTTTTCATTCTTTGTATGTATTTGATAAAAACGAAAAGTATCAGATGTTACAAAAACTGGAGGTATTGAACGCTATGAAAAGAATAAGGTATTTCACATCAAATGAAACATTCCAATCCCTTGAATAATATATGTTCTTTTTCCAAAAAACATTTTCTTTTATTCTGTTTCCCTTTTTGAAGTAACATTTGACGCAGACGAATCTAAACAGTTGAATCGCATTCATATTGTGCAGGTTTTTTAATATGTCTTCTTGAGTAACAGAGTTTTTAAAATACATGAAAAATTTATTATTTCTTAAGTGCTGAAACTCATGAAGGAAAATATTATCCGATTGAAGTAGATAGAAAAATAAAACAGCTATCCAGGCATTGACTTATGTATTATTAAGAAGCAGTCATGTAACATAAAAATTGAGAAAATATGTAGTTTAATACATTTTCAAATTTGAATTGTTATTTTACTGAAATTTGTTTGAAACTGTTTTTCGATTCCTACTATTAGGTCCCACTCTCCCTATATATATCTTGTTCAAATTTTCAATCGTTAATAAACTACTTTTTATTCATCCACTCAAGTTCAAATACATTTTTTGAACTTGTAGTGGATGACACTTGATGTTAATACAATTTTGTTCAAATACTAATTCATTAATTAAATTTAATTAATTAATTTTAGTTTTTTTTAGATTTAAGTTGCATGTATCTAATAATAGATGGCACCAGATGTAAGAGAAAAATTTCAACTTTATTTGTAAAGGAATTGTCTAATTTTTAAAATTAATATAATGCAACTTTCTTCTTTTCAAAAAAAAATTCTAAAGTGTCTAAATGTATGTATAAATTACAGAAATAAAATTATTCTTAGTTAACTATATTTCAAATTTAATTTTTGGAAATATTTAACAAAAGTGCTTTCAGAATGTTGCTTGTTAATAAAAACACAAAAGAATGAAATAAATATTTGTATTTAAAATAAACAATTTAAATGAAAAGATTATATAATTAAAGTGTTTATAAAATTATCCACAAACTGTATTGACACATTTAAAATCTTAAAGGGTTCATTAGAAAAAAACCTTTATTTTAATAAACAAAAGGTTAATATTCTTTTTAAAGAAATTGTATTAAATTGCAAATTTATTTTCAAAAATATTAAATTTACTTGTGAAGCTGAATTTAGTTATTTAAATAGAGATAAAATTAATTTTATTTCCTAATAAATTAGCAATTCTACAAATTGACATATTTTGCAGAATGGTTTAGTTAGAAATCATTTAGTTTAAGCGTATCTCTTAGCAAATTAGTTTTGTCTTGATAAAAGATTTCATAGCCTTAGTAAGGATCCGCCATGTCTTCCCAAAACAAAATATAGCCAACGGGATAGAGTTCAAGGTTCTCCTTTCAAGGACGGGTTAACCCTTCCGTTATATTTTTACTGTGTACTTTTTTTTCGTCCATTAGACTTTGGAACTGATAATGGGAGATTGAGAAAGAGAAAAGGGAGTGTGCTCAGTGGAAAAAAATAGAACAGCTTTTACGATGATTTTGTAAATACTTGTTATATAATTTTGTTTCATGCGTTACGTGTTGCAGTTGTGCAATACTGCCTTAGAAAATTTTAATAAATATGGTAGCTAATAACCTCGTTATTATTTAAAGAAATAATTCAGTTTCAACCACGAAACAACACTGAATCAAGACCACAAGAATACCAGGAAACAACTTGCATTGCCTTGCACAATTGTTAGTGATATATGAGACAATAAAACTCTATGTTTAATGAAAAAGAGAATTTTTTCTAAAATAACGAAGAGAAAGAAAACAAAAGGTATGTATTGAAATTATGATAATGAAAGAACTAATTTCAATCCCCGTATTTTTCTACATATAAGCTGATAAATTGTAACATATACAGCATATATACATATATACGGATCCGCTAACCTCGGAAAAACCGCAAGTATTTTTCCGTCAGCTGGTTCAAGTGAGAAATTACAAATATCATTAAGTGTAGCACATTTTTATTTATTTAGTTTAAACTTCTTAAGTTTGTGAGAAAATTAATTTTAAATAAAATGAGTTGTTTTATTTTCTAAATTATTTATATTGCTGATTTGTTACATCAAAACGAAAATCTGAATCCAACAAAATTTGCGTTTGACTAACGGAAGAGTGCCAAACTCTAGAAACGTAAGAATTTCTTTTACCGCTCATGTTTCAGACAAACAATAAAACACCACAGAAAATAAAACTAACATTCCACAGATCATAAACTAATACAAATCCCACAGATTGTTGTATATATCCACAGATATATTATATCCAAAGATATGTACAACAACTCAATGGAAACAATATTTTTGTTTCAGTCAGATTTACCGGTTATAGCTATCGTCGTTAGGCGTCTGGCGTTTTACTTTACAGTGTTTTCATTAGAAAATAGTTTTCAACGTGCCTGGCAACGTTTCTGAACAATCCAAGATTTTTTTTTTTTTCAGCTTAGATACTGATTTTGAACTTTGGACAATTACTTTATAGAAAAGAGGCCCTCCTGGTTTATACAGGGATTGGGTTATATTTCGAAATATACCATAAGAAAAATAGGTACTTACGGTTTAACGGTACCTTGGCGACAGTTGCGCCAATAAAGAGCACACGCGCCAACCGCAGCTACAGATTTGGCGCCAATCTACACTTAAAATTTTTGTTCCAAATAATAAAATATATATGAAACACTTCATTTAAAATCAAGAAGCTTTTAAAATATTTTTATTCCAAATAATAAAGATTGGCGACACTTAAAAACCGCCAAGTCTGTCGCCAAGGTACCGTTAATACGTAAGTACCGAAAAATATTTCAAGTTTTTGCAATATGATTTAAAGAATTGAAGTAAAAACAAATTGTAATAATATAAATAAATTTTCATTAAATTTTGTTCTTTTTGTGAAATTTCCAAAACATGAATTTAATAAAAAATCAAGTTACAATAAAAAAAAAATCTATACGTGTTGAAAATTATATAAAAATTTGCATATCCTTAGAATTCAATTTTGATACGAGGTTTTGACATTGTTACATAAGCTTCATACATTTTAATTTCGAATAAGGAATCGCACTGAAAACTGCTACATCCATCAAAGTAATGGATTAGCTTATTCTTAACTTTTACATCGCGAGAAGTTGATGAATTCCCACCTTAGTCAATTTCACGGCTAATAATCTTGAAACTTTTCCTTTAATCTCTCCGTTATTAGCTTGCCAATAAAACCTTTCTTGATAGCTTTTCTCTCTTTTACTTTTCAATCTTCATATACTTAACAGTCACAAAACTGAACATTGTGAAAAAAAAGTATTTATTCTTTAAACTGAAATCAGTATAATATCGAATTTATGTAACTTGGAGATGAATTTATTTGTTTGTTTTTTTGTGTGTGTAATTCGTACAAGAATCTGCGAAATAATTTAAATAATTCAAATGCTTTAGGTTAATAAATTTTATTCTTTCTGCTTTTTCTTTTAAAAAAAGTAATTTATTTAACGAAAGACTTAATTCTTATATCAATTAAAGGGTTGTGTACTTTTAAATACTCTTTTTTTTATGTTTGTGAGAACAAGTGAATTCCTCTTTTAAATAAACTTGTATTTGTAACAATCCAAGAATTAATCCAATTCTTCATTTCTTCAAAAGAATGGAAGCTGAACTCCAACAGGCCATGAATCATCCATTGAAATAACTTGTAATTAGAATGAGCAAAGTCTGGAGAATATGGCGGATGGTATAGGATAATTTATCGAAGCATTTCCAAATATTTTTGTCTTATTTCCCAACATAGTGCCACGCATTTTCATGTTGACATATGACTTTGTCGTGTCATTCCTCGCATCCTTGGCGTTTTATTTATAATGTTCGGCACTAATACATCACTCAATAATGTTGGCCAGTAATGATTTTATCGTGTTTCAGTGCTCCTTATTTTTACGATTGAATAAGGCTTTTTGGTTTTCTGTACCAAAATGAAGTTGAATCGTATAAACGAATCATTTGAATTATTGAATCGAGTCATTTGAATTATTGAATCCAGTCATTTGATTTATTGAATTCAGTCATTTCAATTAATGAATCGAGTCATTTGAAATATGAATCGAGTCATTTGACTCGTTTAAACGAATTTTGAGACTTTCAGCTGGCTCAGCTTCCACAAGAATTCAATGCATTTCAGCTTTAATTATGCAATGCGTTTTTCCTTTAATTTTTTTCTACTTACAAAAAAAATGTAAGACTTCCTGCAAATGTATTTTTTGTTTCAGTTCAACCTTCGATATATCCACCAAAAAATCTGATACTTTAACGAATTGATACTTGTTATAAACATCAAAGCCTAAAGACAATTGTTTGATGTGCATTATTTATGAATCTGATTCACTTGATTATAATACTGCTAAATTACTTGTCCGAAAGTCACACAAATTGATTTCAATACCTAATATTCTCTATGATACAGGATTACCTGTGCGGATTTCTACTGGAGTAGAGTTTGAAGTACCGCAAGCACATCCAATCCGAAAGCTCTTGTGTCTACGCAGAAGACAGATACTGGAATGTATTCCCCTAATCTAGAAGGGGATACGAGGTAGTGAACCCTCAGATGTCACCCTTCGGAATTTTGGTTTCTAAAGGTGTTCATAGTAGCATAATTTTTTTGCACTGTAGCAGTCCCTGTAAAGCTTCTTGAGTAATGCTGAATCTGCTATTGCAGTGTTAATATTGCAGCTGCTATTGTAATTTCAGCTTACTAGAAAATTTTGACACGCCTCACTATCTTATATCTCATATCATTCAACTTTTTTGCATGATATAAGGGAATATTGTTTATTATCTAAAATAATAATATATTTCCTTAAAAATATGCAAGATACAAACGACTAAACCAATCTTTAATCGTTCATTAAGACGAAAAGAAAATAGATCTCCTAACTGAATAAATAAGGTAGGGTATATATAAACATAATAGGAGTTTCATTAAGGGTCATTTGTTGGAGATACTAAGGAAAATTACCCGAAGGAAAAAAATATGAAGAATATTTGAGTGATACTTTTACAATATGTTAAGTAAGACGGAGAGAAAATACTCGAATTTCAGAAAAATCTGAAGAGGGTACTGATGACCGCATTTCGTTGACCAGCATTATTGCTTTTTCACTAATTTTGTGATCTATCAGTTAAAACAGCAAGCATTACAATGAAAAAAAATTCTAAGAAATGTCTTCAAGTCTTTTTTAAATACAAATAACACAAAGGATTTTTCGCCATTCTTTCAGATAAAAAAAAAAGAATCTTCCATCATGAGAAAAATCTTCCGGAACAGTTGTTTTATTTCATTAAGGACCATTTGTTGAGGATATTAAGGAAATTTATCCAAAGAAAATAAAAATATGAAGAACAATTGAAAGAATATTTGAGTGATCCTTTACAATATGTTAAGCAAGATAGAGAAAGGGGGAAAGACTCGAACTTCAGAAAAACCTGAAGATGGTGCTGATGACAGCATTACATTGATCAGCATTATTGCTTTTCCGCTAACTCTAAAACCGAGCAATCAAAACAGCAAACATTACGAATGAAAAAAATTCTAAGAAATGTCTTCAAGACTTCTTAAAATACAAATAGCACAACGGATTTTTCGCCATTCTTTCAGACCAAAAAAAAAAAAAAAAAAAAAAAAAAAAAAAAAAAAAAAAGAATCTTCCATCACGAGAAAAATCTTCCGGAACAGTTGTTTTATTTCATTAAGGAACCATTTGTTGGGGATGGTGGCAAAAAAAATGTACCTGATAATGAAAAAAAAGAAATTATTGAGGAGAAGTAAAAAAGAGCATTTTGAGAATAAGATAAGCAGTCCTTCTCAGCACTCGGACTTCACCAGAAGAAGAAGATGATGATGATGTCCTCCTAACGTTGACCGACACTTTTGCTTTTCTCCTGATTTGTTGAGCGCTCGGAAATGTCCTTAATGGATTTCTCCGATAGCAGACGTGTCTTGCTTCGAGATCGATGTAAGAACATGACCCAATTCCTCACCTCAGAGCGTCCCTTCTTTTCCTTCTTCCATTATAGACCCTCCAGGGAAAAAATGTATATAAAGGCTTAACCTGGATCTGCCGACTTACCTTAGCGATTTCTAAGTATTTGCGCAATTATGGGCCTTGCTTTATCTGAATAGATGGAGGCGTGTGAATGGAGGAACTCAATTATCTGTACAAATGGGAGTTTATGAGCTAAGTACTTTCGTCGATCTATTAAGGTGTCGGCTTTAAGTAAAGAGAAGCTTTGTTGATAGTTAGTAGCATAGTTAGAAATTTGTTCATTTGTTAAAGTGTTTTATTTGGTGAGTTTTAAGGTTAAATTTTGGCTATACTTTTAACCATTAAATTGTTCAAAATATATTATGCAATTGAAAAAAACTATGGAAGTGTATAAGGTTTATGGTATTGACGCTAAAAAATGTTACATTACTCGATATAAAAAAATGTTTGTTTTGAAACACCTCTTTTGTTTAGTGTTTTAAAAGGCTAAATTTTTCATTTGAGTCTGTAGGATTATTATGATTAACACTTTATGAACAAATAACTTTAGTAACTTTAACTTCCTCATTAAAATTACGAATTTCATAACCTCTTATTAACATATTTAATTAAAAATGAAACGGAATTTTCTAAAACTTTTATAAGCTTATGTAAATAGTCTCTTGCTGTTCAAATTATTATACAACTTAACTTTTTTTTAATAGTTATTTTTTATAATTATAACTTAATAGTTATTTTTTAAAAAATTTAAAACATTGAGGTTTATTAAAAGGGGAGGTTAATTAAAATTTTTAAAAATACTTCCCGGGAGAAAAAAAAATTGACTGTTAGTCAAAAGTTAACTTTTTGTAAAATTATTTCAAACCTGTTTCTCAATAACCATCTACTGCAGATTAATTATCTTTTTAATTGGACAATTATCACATTCGAATATATAAATCTCAATATTTGTCAAAACGATAGTAACAGTTTTTCCACAATATTTATTATATTTTCGTTATCAAAAATTCACCGTTAACAAAAATCAAATTTTATCTTGTTCATATTTTTAATTAATTTATTGAATAAAAGGTGTTGTAAAGGTCTTGATAATAAAATCAAGACTTTGTAACATTACGGTTGATTTTGGACAACGTATTTTTATTGCAATATTGGTGTCAATTATTTGGAGGTATGACAATTTAAATGATACTTCATTAAATTTAATTAATAAATTGATCACTTTTCTCTTGGAATTTTTGGAAATTCCTATTTTTATTGGCATTTTATCCCATAAAACTCAAAAATAATTCATTGAAACTGCCCAAAACTGGATCATATTTGTTAGAATTAAATAAAATCACCATGCAATCCCTCACACATTCACACTAATAAATAATACTTTTCTCAAGTCAAATTTCATAAAACTAACAAATACCTTTTGATATTCCTATACCAAACTAATCCATGCTCTTCCAATAATAACAAACCTACTCTTTCATTTGCATATCGACCCTGCACCCTTCAACAAAACCATACTCGAAACTTGATTCTGAATAGCTTAGAACACCCATTCATTCAAGACCTTTATTAGCGGCCAAAGTTGCGCCAATGTAAGCTTTAATTCGCCAACTACCTCCAATGGAAAGTTTAATTATAATCTCAAGTCTCATCATACTTAGGAATCTATTGCGTTATGTAGGGTCAGCGTGCATGCCACAGGGTCATGGAAAAGCATATCTTATTCAAAAGGGCAGTCAATGCCATCTTGATTAAACATGAGCGCGGTCCAGGCCATCTTCATACTTTATTTCCTTAAATTTCTGGATCGAAATTAAACTGGGTCGATAGTTCAAATATGATCAGTATGGGTGAGTATTGGAATATATTAAATCAGTTGCGCACAACATTTCTGAAGCTAGCTGATGAGATATGAGGTTAGAATAATAATTTAATTCAAATGGCTTGACTTTATGTGAGAATGGCTTGTTGAAATAATAAAAAAAGGGCATATTAATCATTTTCAATTTAAACTAATTTTTGAAGTTCCACAAATTGTAAAATAGAATAATTAGTGAATATTGATCGTCGTTGTAAGAGAAGTAATTGTAATTGAGTAATAAAGCATTTCTAATTTTACTCATGCATAATTTTATGCATTATTTCTCATTTTATTCAGTTGGAAAATTCTAGAAATTGATTTGGACCAGAACAAACTGATTTTAATATTAATAAAAACTAGTCGAAAAAATTATAATATTAATAATCAAATATATTATATTAATGGTTTTTTTGGGGAGGAAGGATTTATTTGTTTGTGTTTTATTATTAACTCGCATAATTTTGGGAAATAATGGCTTAGTAACGATTTTGAACAGACACGGATATCTTCTTTTCCATTTATAACAATGTATTAAATGGAGCAATATATTTTCATTAATGCATTAGTTTTCAATAAAACGTTTAAATTTATTCAAAAGCATATTAAAACCTTAAAACTTCAAACATTTCACTGTATGAATATATGATTATATTATTTTTAAAATGGCTCATATTTAATAGATGCAGATCCACTTCCTTCATTTTACAAAAATCAATTTTTATTAATTTTAAAAATCTATTTCATGCATATAATTTACTATAAGCACAGTAATATTGTTGCTATTCAGAAGAGACTAACGTTTTACAATATTTCACAGTTCAAATAAATGAACTGCAACTATGCTGCTAGTATATGAAAAATGATGTTTTTTCCCAAAATAATGTACAATCAAAAATTTCATTCCTGAGATCTCAAGAATAACACCTTTATAATTAACAAAATATATTAGTTTGCGATAATAAATAGGAGCATTTCTATGGAAGCCATTAAGGAAAACTTACGTACTCTTTCAAACTATGCTTCTAATTTCGTATGAAATAAAACACCTTGTATATGTATTTAAAATGTATTATGAAATTCACGTCATTGAAAATATATATTAAATTGATATAAAGAATAAAAATGACGGTAAATAAGAGAAAATTCTTCATGAATAAAGGTATTAAATATTAATTACTTGAAAAGTATTGAAGGAAATACACACAGTGTCAGACCGAATGAATTTTTACTATTTAATTTTAGGGGCATTTTCTTAGATAATGAAATGTTACTATTTCTAGAGCTTTATACATTTGTTTAAAATACATATATATTTATTCATATGAATAAGGCTTTTCATAATCATAATATTTTTAATTTTTATTAAAATAACGTCGAAATGTGCCTTCTAAGTAATAGTGGGAATTTATTACGAAATCACGTATGCTTTGAATTAATGCTATGTATAATCAAAAATTGAGAAAACATATTAGATGAGTAGCAGGTCTATCTAATGTATAAAATTTTGAAACTTTGCAAGACTTAAAATTACAATATTTAACACATTTGGTGAACGGCTCAACAATATATGTTTGTTAATGCCATTAATACATCAAAATTAAAGAAAATATTTAAAAAATTTACTCTCGCAGAGACAAGGGTCTAGTAAATTGGGAAATATAGATGGGAAACTTTTGAAGATGGGAGCAAAGTCTATTGAAAAATGGGGATTATTTTGAAAAATTAAATAGCGGGAAAACGAAATAAAAGATTGTTATTTAAACAAATATGGATATGAAGGATATGAAGATAAAAGTAGCTCATTTTAAAGTGATACATAGTGGTCGCCCCCCTCCCCCAAAAAAAAGATAAGAAGAATATTCCAGAAAATAATGTTACAAATCTCGATCCATCAAAGTAAAGTGACAGAAAGCAGATATTGCTCGGACAACAAAACTTAAATCGCAGAGGAGATCCATCTGAGTACAGGGTGAGCAAATCCTCAATTATGTTTCAACAGGATCTGACATACTGATCTTTAAATGATTTAAAAATTCCTGGAGCTCAATCGAATACAATAATATTCATATTGCCATATTTGATGTTTCCTTTCCTAAATCATTAACAGTGCATCAAGTACCATTGAGTATGAAAGTCATCATCTACAGAAGTTACTTACTTGAGATGAATACAAAAAACATTTAGTGCTCACTATTATATTTCAAGAAGTTCACAAAAGAAGAATACATTTTAGAGCTCTAGAGGTGCAGGCACATGCTCTGTTGTTGAGAAAGGAAATGTTCAGACTAAGAATATATTCAAATATCAATTTAAACTACTCGAACAAGAAAAATCTAGAATTTCACAATATTTCCTCCTTTGTTGCAAAATGTTATATGAATTGCTTATTTCCAGGAACATCTGCTAGTTTTGCACCACAAAATGGTTAGGAACTAAAAAAAATCCATCTAAAAGAATATGAAGGTACAAATTATGAAATTTCAAAGAGTGCCATGAACAAATTACTTTAAGATTTGTGGTATCTGTCAGAACTTATTGCCCTGGTAAATTTTTGACGAAATGAAAAATGATGCATGCTTTAAAAAAGGAATAAAATTATTAATTCCTTGAAACTAGCCTGAGTTAATTCAGATGTAGTTCTTAAAAAGTATCAGCAGGATTTTACATCAAATCACAGGTTGTTTTTCTTTATAAATCTTAGATATAGCATATTTTTTGCAAAAAGATCTTATACACTGAAGTGACAAAAGTCATGGGATACCTCTTAATATTGTGTCAGCCCTCCTTTCGCCCGGCGAAGTGCAGCAACTCGACGTGGCATGGACTCAACAAGTCGTTGGAAGTCTTCTGCTGGAATATTGAGCCATGCTGTCTCGATAGACGTCCGTAATTGTGAAAGCGTTGATGGTGCAGGATTTTGGACACAAACAGACCTCTCGATGATGTCCCATAAATGCTCGATGGGATTCATGTCGGGCGATCTAGGTGGCCAGATCATTCGTTGGAATTGTCCAGAATGTTCTTCAAACCAATCGCGAACAGTTGTGGCCCGGTGACATGGCGCATTGTCATCCATAAAAATCCCATCGTGGTTTGGGTACATGAAGTCCATGAATGGCTGCAAGTGATCTCCAAGTAGCTGAACATAAGCATTTCCTGTCAATGTTCGCACCAGAGGACCAAGTCCATGCCATGAAAAAACAGCCCACACCATTACGGAGCCACCACCAGCTTGAACAGTGCCTTGCTGACAGTTTGGGTCCATGGCTTCGTGGGGTCTGCGCCACACTCGAACCCTACCATCAGCTCTTACCAACTGAAATCATGACTCATCGGACCAGGCCACGGTTTTCCATTCATCTAGGGACCAAACGATATGCTCACGTGCCCACGAGAGTCGCTGCAAGCGATGCCGTTCTGTCAGTAAAGGCACTCGAGTCGGTCTTCTGCTGGAATAGCCCAAGAAAGCCAAATTTCTCCGCACAGTTCTAACAGACAAGTCCCTTGTACGTCCCACATTGATTTCTGCGGTTATTTGACGCAGTGTTGCTTGTCTGTTAGAATTTACGACTCTTTGCAGACGTCGCCGGTCTCGGTCGTTAAGTGCAGGCGGTCGACCACTGCGCTGTCCATGGTGGGATGTTATGCCTGAAATTTCATACTCTCGGCACACTCTTGACACAGTGGATCTGGGAATGTTGAATTCCCTAACGATTTCCGAAATGGCATGACCCATGCGTCTAGCTCCAACTAACATTCCGCGTTCAAAGTCTGTTAATTCCCGTCGTGCGGTCATCATCACGTCCAAACCTCTTCACATGAATAACTTGAACAGAAATGAAAGCTCTGCGAAAGCATTGCGCATTTATACCTGTTCTACGCGATGCTACTGCCATCTGAAAATTTGCATATTGCTATCCCATGACTTTTGTCACTTCAGTGTAGAATATTAAGAAGACAAATGCTACAAGAAAAGTAAAACAATGGTTAGTTTATAAAGAGTTGTAGATTATGTAACAGAATATAAAGGATCCTTTATTGAAGAGTACAGCAAATTCAAACAAAAATTTAGAAAAAAAGCTTTGCTTGTTGTTAGTGAAGCGAATTTAGAGATAAATATACGGACTTGCCTATATAGGGACTTATATACTCTAAAAAATATAATTTAATGTCATAAAAAGAAGTATAAACTGCAAACTGGAATTCAATTTTATCTTTATAGGTTTATGTAATGTGTAACAGACACAGAGTCTTTTAGACTGTAATGAAATATTTAATAAAGATATCTAATTTAAATAAAGATATTTTAATTCTAGAATTTCCTGAAAATCAAAACGTTTTGAGGCAAAACTCTCTAACTCGTGACCTAAAAAAATTAGAGTAATCCTTTTTCATAAAGTAAAATAAAATGGCCCAATTACTGAAAATCAATAAAAAATATTTACTTTCATATAAGGGCGACCGTAATATATATATATATATATATATATATCGTTTACTATTATGTGTATAATGTACACTGCACATTTAACCACTTCCAATACTATATAGTTAAACATTGTATTGGTTTCACAACATTCATTAAATGATTCCAATGAAGAAACACTATTGTTACAAATATTTCGTCTTTTATTAATACATGTCTAAGTAACCTATCTGAAAATAAACTTTTATTTAAAAAAAAAATAATAATAATATTTTTTTATTTCTAAAGAACTGTTACTACGTTGCATTTACTTTTTATTTAATTAATCTAGAATATGAGATTAAATGAATAAACATCAATGGTTTTCTTTCAAATAAGCACTTTATTATACCACAGATAAAATGATTACTAGGCAATATATAATTTCATTGAAATGAAATTCATAAATTATAGACGCTACATGACATATGTATACATAAATCAAATAATTACCACAGCAAAAGAGCAAGACGAAAAAAACAAAAAACAATTTCATGTTTCTTATTTCTGCTGATGCATGCAGTTCATAGTACAGAAGTTAATTTATGCATTTATATACTATTTCAAACATGTTAATGCCTTTTTATGTCTCTTACTTTTAATGCTTCTGCAACATATTTTGTTTTCAATGTAATTTATTCCAATCTAAAATATTATCATGGGATATTTGAAATATTATAACGTTGCAAAAAATTGAAAAATTAAGATTAATCATAAATAACAGCCTCAAATGTATATAACAGTACAAATAATAACAACACAATAATGCATCATAATAACACCAAAAATTTATTTAAATCAGTTATTTTCAAATAAATGAATCTAAGTCATGTTAATCATATTGTAAACTAAGAAAATTATAAGTTATTCGTTGATCTCTACAGGTTACATAAATAAATAATTTAATTTGTTACGAAAGCAATTTATTATTTTAAATAAATAAAATATTCACTTTCATATAAATTAAAATAAAATAAATCAATTTTTTATGAAATAAAAGTTTTTTTTTATACAAGAAAAAGTAGCTTTCTTGGAGCCTCGATATTTTCAAACCCCAAGTGAAATAAAAAGTAACGGACATCCTACTTATTATAATTTTTTTCAGTATCAGAAAAATATGCGGTTTTCTTTCTAATAATTTTTTTAAGTCAGTTGCCTTTTTTTCCCTTAATGCGGAAGTTTTTTATGACTGCATGTGCTGCATTAAATATTTTAATAGAAATATTCTAATTTTTACTGAAAATACGAATTCTCTGGTACTTGATTTCCGGGCGGAAATAAAATTCCTGTCTCGTATAGTCAGAAAAAAATAATTTGTTCTTTTAATGTGTAGAAATAATTTATGGCACGTAATATATTTTTCACATGAAAAAAAAAATGTATTGCTCTGGTATGAGTATGCTATTCTGTTGATTCCATTTTCAAAGATTTATTTTTAGAAATATTTAAGGTAATTACATTAATAATAATAATAGGTAGGTATTAATATATAATACACATAATAATATGTATAATTAACGTAACAATGTGAGGTAAGGTAACTATTAAGGTAATTAAATATAATTACCTTTAAAATTTTTAATTACATTTGTAAATGTATTTAATAATTTTTTTATATAACAGAGTAATAGCAAGACATTCCAATTATGATAGTATCAAGTGTTTTGTTTTTTTCATTCTTCATATGGAATTGAAAATACTGTCAAATTTAATATTGGTTTAGACTTAATATTATTATGAAATGCATTTTTAAATTTTTTTAATGATTATGCCTAAGTTCAGCAAATATTATTGATTTAAATCTACTCTGTTATAAAAGGAAGTCTTAAAATACAGGAAATTAAAAAAAAATTATAAATCATTTTGTTTAATTTATCTTATATTGCCAATATTTCTCATAAATAACTGAATATATATCATCATTTATAATCATCATAACAGTACATCATAACGCCAAATATTTATTTAACGAAGTTATTTTCAAATAATTGCATCAAAAATATAAGTCATGTTAATCACATTGTAAACTAAGAAAGATATAAGTTATTCGTTGATCTCTACAGGTTACATAAATAAATAATTTAATTTGTTACGAAAGCAATTTATAATTTTAAATGAATAAAATATTAACTGTCATATAAATTATAACGAAATAATTCAATTTTTTTTCCTACAAGAAAAAGCAGCTTTCTTGGAGCCTCGATATATGCAGACCCCAAGTGAAATAAAATGTAACGGACATCCTACTTATTATAATTTTTTTCTGTATCATGCGGTTTCTTTCTAATAACTTTTTTAAAGTCTGTTGCCTTTTTTTTCCCCGTAATGCGAACGTTTTTTATGACTGCACATACTGCATTAAATATTTTAATAGAAATATACTAATTCTTATTGAAAATACGAATTATCTGGTTAACCTTGGTTCTCTGGTTCCTTGGTTCTCTGGTTAACCTTGGTTCTCTGGTTAACCGAATTCTCTGGTTATACTTGATTTCCGGGCGGAAATTAAATTCCTGTTTCGTATAGTCAGAAAAAAATAATTTGTTCTTTTAATGTATAAAATAATTTATGGCACGTATTATTTTTTTTGACATGAAAAAACTTATTGTTCTCATATGAATATGCTATTATGTTGCTTACATTTTCTGTTGCTTACATTTATTTTTAGAAATATGTAAGGTAATTACAGTAAGGACATTATACGTAAGTAATAATATATAATAAGTAATAAGTAATAATATGTATAATTAAAGTAGTAATATGTGGGTTAATTACCTTCAAAATTTTTAATTACATTTTTAAATATATTTAATTACTTTTTTTTTACAAAATGGTGTAACTAATAAGACATTCCAATTATGTTAGTATCGAGTTTTTTTTTTTTTTTTTTTTCATTATTCATATGGAATTGAAAATATATTCTTATTTAATGTTATTATGAAATACATTTTAAAATTTTTTAATAATTATGCCTAAATTCAACAAATATTATTGATTTAAATCTAATTTGTTATATAAATAAAAATCGAATTCTTAAAATACAAGACTTACAAAAAATATTTTTTATAAAGTATTTGTTTAACATCTCATATATTGTCTATATTTCTTATAAATAGTTTAATAAATAATTTAATAATAAATAATTTAATCAGACACAATAAATTTAGAAGCCTTGAAAAGGGTTTTTAATATGCAAATTAACGATACTGTAGATTAATACGCGCATATAGTACAATCCTTGTTGGCTTAGTAAACTTCATTGCTAAATTCTGTGACATAGAGGTAGTTTCATTACATTAGTTAAAAAAAATTTAAAGTTACGTAAATGCCGCTTTCAATATAATTATAATATTAATTATAATTAAATATTTCACTTAAATTAAAGAAACAAAAATTTGAAAAAGAATTAAAAAGAAAAAAAGAAATAATGCTAATTTTGAACAAATTTAATTATGGTAATAGTTTAAACTTGTTTAATCTGTTTAAGTGTCTAGTTAATTAGTTTATATGCACGCTCTATAAGTCCATCAAATTCAAAATATTAGCGGTGAAAAAAAAAATATATATAAATTTTCTGAATTAGTTTTAATTTAAAATATGACATGTTCACATATTTACGAAAGCAAACACAAAAATTAAGATAATTAGATAAAACTACTATTATTCATATTCCTCTCTTTCGATTAATCTAATAAAAATAATATTTTTTGGTAATGTATGCAATTAAGTTAATTAATTAAACAGAGATATAATTGCAATAGCAATGTTAAGAGGATTCCTACCTGGAAATTTTACAATTGCCCTGTATAAATAACATTTTATATCAAAGATATTGGGATTCATGTACTTTAGCATGGAAATCTCTGAAAGGTCTATAAATTGTCTGATAAAACACTCAGAGATTACTATCCAATATTAACGGGCTGTTTATGGAAGAAATTCTAAAAACTCTCGCTGAGTGTTTGATATTGTTTATGGCCGATCTTTACACAAGATGTCACAATCACAACCAAATCTTCTGATTTTAAAAATCAACTATTGCCATTTACGCCACTAGTAAGAATTATATACAGTTATCTCCAGATTTACGCGGTACTTTTTTACATGATTCCACTTTCACATGCTTTTAAAAGATGGAATTACAAAAAAAAAATCTGCAGTCATTTTATTTTTTTAATTCTATTCACTTGGTAGCATTGACGCTTATATTTGTCATTTTGTAATTCTATTCTATTCCGAATTTCATTTATTCCAATGTAAAAATGAGAATTTGTATGTACAAAAACAATTATAGTTTAGTGAAAAACTTTTATATAATTTTATTAAAATAATATAAAAGTATTTTATAATTTAGCATATAGTATATACGTAGCATTTTTATAATTTTATTAAAATTTTAGGGCTTTTACCATGCCGAAAGAAATTTAAAAAAATAAATTAAAAGGTGAGTTATATCTCTAAAATGCAAAATTAAAATTTTAGATCGTCTACATAATGGAGAAAGAGTAACAGACGTTGCTGAATTTTATTCCACGAATGAAGTCAAAGTAAGGACAATAAAAAAAAATGAAATTCCGTTAGAAAAAAAGTGTAGCAGTTGGACTTTCCACGAATATGAGCACAACTTCAGATGTTGCAATGGAAAAAGTATTAATGATATGGCTAGAAAATTACCACTTAAAAGAGGATTCCAATTGATACCAAGATAATTACAAATAAGGCTTTGAAGATTCTTGAGGAAATGGTTAGCTTTATTTTACGTTGAAATAAATGACTAAATTATGCACATTTTAGTTTATTTTCTATTTACACATTTACACTGTTTTAAGTTTAAAAATCATCAATTTCGATTTGCACTGTTTTCTAAGGAACTTATCATCCATGTAAATCGGTGGATAGGTTACTTGTCTTTTTGTACACGCATATTTGTTACACTTGTTGCCATAAGAGTCAGTTGTTCTTATTAATCATTAATTTTAAGTGAAATTACTAAAAATATTAGTGCAAATATGGTACCTATCTATATTTTTTCCACCCATGGATCAGTTGTTATTTACAAGATTCCAATTCACTAGTGCTGGACATTATATTCATTATTTAAAACAATTATCAATAGGAATGGACAGTTGGACATTTGGAGAACAGAGTTGGAATTTTCCCTTTTTCCACAAATATGGCATGCAAATGGCAGGCATCTTTGAAAGGATTATTCTTCACCTTGTGAGTATGAAGTAACATAAAACCTATGTGGCCTCTTTGACTATTATCAAATAAACGAGGCCCAACTCCTAAGCATTAAACAAAGATTAATGTTAGACCTCCCAATGCAGAATTTTCTTTTCAACAATGCAGAATTGGAGTTTTCTATTCCCTTTTTGCAAGGATTGTATATATGCAGGTATTTACTAGAATGGGCTTAATAAAACAAATACAGTATTCAAACTACCAAATACGCAGTGTACATAATGTTACGCAATAAATATGCCATCGACATTATTAACATGCTTATACTAGTAAAAACATGCGGACTCATGCCATTAAATTTTTCCGCCATTTTATTTTTCCTCCATGTTGCTCCATAAAAAATAGTTTATACGCCCGAAACGAAAACATAAATGGTAGAAAAAGCATTTTAGGATATTACAAGAAACTGCAGACATAAAATAATATATACGGCTTTTCGAATTCAATGAAATATCGTTTTAACTTGTCCTATACCGCGTAGCTCGTAGCTCTAGGACAAACTTACATCACCTGCCGCCCTATGCTAGCCAGCACAGGACATTTCTCTACCACGGAGATATTAGATTTTTTTTTCCCTTCATATTTTTCCCTCTGAAGGATTTTTTCCCTCATTCTTTTTATGGTTCTTTTTCTTTTTACACTGGCGGAAGTTTTTGCGCGTAAAGAATGGATATGACAACCTTTACCGCGGGGAAATAAAAAGGTGTATGTCAAACCCGAAGCAAAAGTCACCAGATGGTTTTGTGGAATGTGTAATATTCGGCTTTTTTTATGGAGAAAAATACATTTTTTTCTTCTTCTTGTTTTTCAGTTATTGTGGTATCATGGCCAATAAATGTTCTTTCGAATGTCTGCGGTTCCCCGCATTATTTTTCATTAGATGACTTTTTGATATTATCAGAAAATGGACGGTTCGGTTATGCAAACAATAAAGTTTCGTGTTTGCTTAATTAATTTGCGTTAATTTTACTGCTTAATAAAGATAATTATGAATAAAATAAAATATGCATAAATACATAAAAGCATTTTTTTTTTCAGTTTTGAAATGTGGGCTTTAATGGCTTGAAATTGAGTTCAAAAGATTTAATAAATCTTCCCCCCCTCCTTTTAACACTTAGGAAAATTATTATTTTTATTCAATGTGTAAATTTGATGTGAAACCAAATGACTCCCCACGTAGTTACAATTTTCATGGTAAATCATAATGGAGGATTTTCAATCAAACAATTGGGACACTCCACTACACTCAACTGAAGATATTTTGGATTTTCCTCATTAGCATCAAGATTCACAAATTATGGCATTTCCTACAAAATTGTTCAGATAGTAAAGCCCGGATTTAACACAGTTGAACTTTTCATCTGTGGGTCTAAATATATAATCTGCAAACGCTTCCAGATCATCAACATGCAATTAGAGAACATACCGAAATTCTGCATGGAGCTTCCTCAGTAGTAATGGAGAAGTTCATAATAAACAATTGGCACACACTGCAGCAGAAATAGTCAACGTGTTGAATATTTTATCCCCCGATTGCATATATTTCTCACTTACTCTGTAAAAACACTTTTCTTTTTCTAGAATTGTAAATTAATTTTGTTTTCTCGTTCTTTTGAAAATTATTCAATTAACAACCCATTATATAAAATTGAAGAGAACAATTGGTAGTAAGCAATTTTTTGTATTCCTTATAGCTTAGTATTTACAATGCTGAAATAATAAAATTCTTTCCTCTGAATATACTACTACTACAACTACTTATACTACTACACCACACCACATCACTATGCCTAGAGATGAGTTTCCCTTATAGAGTTCGGGAATGATGTGGGTAAAATTGAATGGACACACGGTGGAGGCGGGAAAATTTTCGCAAAATTAACTTTTGGATTCTGAATATACTAAGTATTTATGTGTAGAGTTAATATTTAAAAAAATTTAATTATTTATAAATCTTAAATTTTACGATACGTTGTTGTTTTTCAATGTCACACGCAATAACCTAAGTCATATTCCACTGGACCTCAGATATGTAGAAAATTCAGCATTCTCAGAGCTCACCAAAGACGCCTGCTACACTGGACCCACATTTTGCCATTACTATTTTGAATGAGCATCTCCTAATGTAGTACCTGAAATACAATTTCCTCTTCTTCCTCGAGCCCAACGAAAGAATATTCTGGCTGTGCAGATCTAGCGTTAACATTCACTAACATAGACACGGAAAATTTCATTTCGGCTTCACTCATCAAGTTCCGGATTGGCTAGCTCGGAAAATTAGGGCGATATTCACCAAGCCACTTTCCTCCGTTCTTTATGACATTATTTAAGGTATTATTCTAATATTAGTATAATACCTTAATTTAATGTTCATATTTAGTATGTTCAGGAACTTAATATTAATGTTCAGCTGCTTATTAAGATTAGTAATGATTAACTATGCTAATTGGAATTTTTTTAAAAATTCTATTTGCAATTGCTATTTGCAAAATTCTATTTTTTTTTCAAAATTCTATTCTATTTATTCAATTTCTATTCCAATTCTAATTGGAAATTTTTTTTCAAAATTCTATTTGCAATCTTTTTGGACATTTTTTTAATAAATCTAAATAATCGATATTTAATAAAAACAAACAATTCCGTTTCCTATTTACTAATATCAGTACATAACCCTTCTGATCGAAGAGACGTGTATTAGCAAGGCACAACCCCTCTGACTTTATAAACTAAATGATCAATTGAATTATTGATGCACCGATGCCACAACAATCAATTTTCCGCATATCCCAGTCAGCGCGAATCCCCTCCCAAACGAACGAAAGGGAAACTTGCCATATTCATTTTAATTTGCCCCTCAACAATTTATGCCTCTTTGTATCTTATCAGGAAATCATATGCAAAATACGACACAGGTGGTGCTTTGATAACACTGCAGCGCCTAACAAGGCAGCCCAGTGTTTGCGAGGCAGCGATTAACTATCAGAATCTCGAGTTAGTAAGATAATCAATCCTTTTAAGCTCGTGACAGGCCAGGGAGAGGGCCGGCATGTTAACACACTTTGGAACAATGCAATTGATTTCACGTGTTCCATTCTCGCGGGCTGTGCGATCGCCAAGTGTCAATAATACATATTGCAGGTCTCTCCCAACAACTGCCATTTGTACTGATTCAGACCAATTTCGGTCATTCATTCTCGCTCAGATAGTCGGCCTGGTTAAGAAAGCATGTATAATACTGGGGAATAAGTGGCTGCCATAGAATTGTTAGATTCTGTTGATTAATAATTTGGCACTTCAATGTGTACTTATAAGGTCTTTTGTAAGGATAATGGAAAACTATCATTACCAAATAAAAGTTTGTACATAGCATGTCTTGTAACAAACTGCTATAAATATAATAAATTTCATATCACAATTTAACAAGACATAAAATTAGAACAGAATCACAAAATTTCTAATGTAAAGTTTTTTATCATTCTTCTAGGACATCTCGATAAACATGCAGATATAGCTTTATAGCATATGCAATAAAATAAAATAAGGTAATTTTAATTATTGTGAAGATTTGCTTATAAAACCATGGAAACAAAAGAAATCCTATTAAAAATAAAATAGATAAACAAATTTTTGGGGTCATATAGAAGTAAGTTTATAATTTAAAAAGATATCGGCAGGTACCATATTGAATATATATTAATTTTTATGGTCATAGTATATAATGCAGAACATAAAAATGACCAAATAAAGGAATAAAAGTATGAAGAAATTTATTCTACACATATTTCTTTAAAACATTTTTCTCTTCATATATTGATTTACATGATGAGAAAATTAATTTTTGGAAAATTAACAAGTAATTCTAAACTCGTCAGCCTCATCAAGCTGGATCCATTGTGTTAGAGGTCTAATTTGGATCCACGAAATCGATTTATAGTGGTCGAGGGCTTTATTGGTCCACTGGCTGAATTCATGCCACTGGAGGGTCGGGTTTGGTCTAAGGACTGCATTTTGGAAACAGACTGATTTCATAATAGTCCGTGTAGTTGAACGAAAAAATAAATATTTCCATTGAACTCTTATTAAATATAAAATTAATTAAGAGTCCTTTAATATTTTATATATAAATTCGTCATTTTCGTTTTCCTTCCTTTTTTGAAAAAATTTGATTTTTATCACGAAATCAAATTAAAATTGATTAAATATCAATTGTTGCATGCCAATTATATTCCAAACAAATAAATGCTGCCTTCAAGGTAAACATTAATATTATTTAAATTAAAAATGATTTAATAAAAAAATATTTTCAGAATATATTTTATTTGTATTACAATGCCTTTTTTCCAAAATATTCCAAAAATATCTTCTTTCGCATATTTATATGTAAACTAATTTATTTCTAAATTCGTCTTACGTATTTAAATATATTGTTCTGAAAAGGTATCTGCAATTTTGACTTATTGGCAAAAGAGATTCTTGTATAGAAAATATTTAGATCCCTTATTAATCTGTATAACAACAATATTATCGAAAAAAGTTGGAAATGTATTAAAGAAACCAAAGAATCCAATATAAAAAAATATGTTCTCCCTTTTTTTACAAAATGACTACTAACTCAATGCAATAAATACTAACTTATAAAATTGGCAAACATGTAAATAGTCGAATTTTAATAATTTTAAGTGTAAACGAAAATATGCTATCAAAACTGGAGTGTGAATGAAATAAATCGTTTACTAATAAAATAGTTAATTAATACATTGTATGTAGGTAAATTTAAATGTATACTATGTAGGTAAATTTAAATGCATTGTATTTTATAAAATTGATGCGTTACTCCTATTTTAAAGTAGAAGTTTTTTATCATGAAATTTGAGAATGAATCAACAAATTGCTTATTAAATACAAGAAAAAAATCGTATTCGAGGCATAAAATGTTATAAATTAGGTTTATAAATCAAGTTTCGATTACTTTTTATTAAAGAAAGGAATCATTTTAAGGAATCATTATTTCATTTATTCATTTTGTCGACAAAAAAAATTAATAATTTCTATATTTAATGCTTTGATGAATTTGGTATTTTATTTAAATCAATTGTATTCTTGAAATTTTTATGGACAAGTGATTAGCGAAAAAAAAAACCATTTAACTTTTAAAAACTTAAAGCACAACTGGCATTTTACTTATTCAATAGCAAAAAATAAATAAAAGGTTAAATGACAAAATAAATCTTCACTGGCGCAAGAGCTGTGGATTTATAGCACTGAAAAGATTTTTAAACTCTTGATATAACATTCAGTGGACAAGAGATTGGCATTTACATCGAAACTGCATTCAGGCTTTATGGCATTTTAGTTTGGATTTAACCCAAAAGATTCTTTACTTCTAAAAAATGTAAATTATATACAGAAGACTGAGTGAAACTGTTTTTATGTTGACACTCTTTTAAAATGTATTTTGGAATTTAGATTTTTAAATTTTTGTCTATATATAGATACATTTTAAAATACCACACTGATGTACACTTGAAATTTTACACTCATATATATATGCACAGTAGTTTTTTCTAATTTCTATTATTGAATCAATTGAAAGTATTATTGAGCTTGTTCTTTTAATAAAAAAATGTTGCTTTTTCTTCAAATTTATTGTTCATTATGTTATTATTATTTTTTTAATGAATAAGAATTATGGGAATTAGTTTTTACAAATATGGTTCATGTTCATTTAAAGGTCTATAATATTATTCATGTATTAAAATATTTGTATTTGAAATGTTAGTTTATTCTTCAAAAATGAAATTTTTATTTGGTTTTCCTTTTATCAATATAAATTAATAAATTGATTATCCAATGCCTGAAATGAAAATCGAATAAATATCAAATAACTTTATATATGAATTATAAATAATAATTGAATATATAATTTCTGTTAACTTTAATTCCTATTAAAATCTGTCTAATACGTACATTAGTATATAATTTAGTTTTAAAAAAATAGTAAATATTCAACAATCAATATTCCCATTCATTTGCGCATGTCAGTTAAAATATTTGTTATTTTTTCTTAAATTTTACATAAAGTTACAAAATTTATTAAAAGTCAGCTTTAAGTTTTAAACATGATATTATTAAACCGCATGAGTCGCTCAATGACGTTGCGAATTTTTCTTCATTTTAATAATTTGTTTGCATTAAAGAAAAACTGAATATTTTATCTTAATGGATAAATCTTTAATTTTCTCCAAAAAATATTTTTAAGTGTAACGTGTATGCGTGTCAAGAGTGAACGTGGACATGAAAACGTTTAACGTAAAACTGTTTTAAAAAGTTAAACGTGATTTTTAAAATAGGCAATTATATAATGTAGTTATTTGCATATAATTCAGAGAGATTAAACGAAAAGTATAATTAAAATGTTTTTTTAAAAATTGTAAATATATTTTATCTAAAAAAATATTATTATTTTATAAGTAATTTATTAATGAAATTTTAATAAAATTTAAACTATTCAAATTTCTTTAAGGGAAACTTAAAAACGGTATATGTACATGTGTCATTCCATATTACGTTAACTGAGGTTATTTTTTTTATCATAGAAAAAGTAATGCTTTTAGAAAGCAAATAAGCAACTTTTAAGAGTGTACTTTTTTTTGTGATAATTACATAAAATAATCTGCATTGTTTTTTATATAGACTTAATCAAGCATCGGAAAAAGACTTAATAAAGTATTGAAACCTTTTGTTAATAGAATCATAATTACTTGGATATTTTTTGTTATGTTACATTAAATGAGGAATAACGAGATGTAAATAGAATCGAAATAACAAAATACGTATTCCCTTTCTAAGCAATCTTTTTCTTTTTTAATGTATATTTTTCTTTCATATTTTATGTATGAAAGCCCATAAACTACACATTTATGAACCGAATAAGAAAATAATATTTTTTTTAATTGAATTTATTCTCAGGTATGAGATATTTTCTCAAATTAATATCAAATTAAAGAAGAATTATCGGTAACTGGGAATATTTTTGTAATGTAACATTGGTAGAATTTCTCTATATCCCAAAAAAAAAAATGTTCGAATAAATCGAATACATCCGATATCTGCATCAAAAGTCTTCTTTCTGTCTTGTTGGTAACAGACGAGATTACAAAGTTAAAGTCTAGACGAGATAACAAAGTTAAAAGTATTTTAACAAACGTTGGCAACCTTGTGTTAAAATACTATTAGACTCAAAAATGAATGAGACAAAATGGCCACATTTCAAGTGAATAAATCCAGTTCATTAAGGTCGGAAAGCGTGGAGTCTAAACTGTGAATTTGATTATTTTAATCAATCGTAAACGTCACCACAAGATAAATGTTGAATAAAATTAAATAACTAGTTACATAGGATACACCAGAATAAATGGTGTTCTGAAAGTCTGGAAAAGAAAGTATAAGATCATCTAAGAATTTCAGAAATTTTATAATCAGCAACAAATTTACAAACAAATGCTCTAAGAATTCAAAGCATATTGTACCACTTGGTCTACATGTAAATATTTAAACATCTCCCATCTAATTAACAATGTTCAAATACCAATAGAAAGTTTAGACAAGTTGATTTCATATTTTTAGATTTTGGAATGAATATAAAATTTTCACAAATTGTTAAAAGATTATGTTTATTCAGTCATAATTTCATACTGATATTAAATAAAAATCAACAAAAAAACTAAATAAATTATTGCACGAAAATTTTTCACCAGAAAATGAAGACAAAAAATATGAAATAATATATAATAATTCAACTTAATTGCATATACAAATTTTACTGTAGTGAATTCAGTTAACTGTCAAGAATTAAACTAAACAGCTTAAATAATAATATTTTACCTTCCAATTTTGTGCGAATTTTTTTAACTAGTTTGAATTAGGAAGCATTTTACTGTTTTAATTAAATATATTTCAGATTCTGACACTTAATAATGCTCGACATTCTTATTTTGATTCCAATAAAACCCATTATTCTTATTAAATATGTAACAAAATTCTCGTTCGTTTCAGTTCATTAAAAAATAATGCCTTGTTTTTTTTTCTTTCTACCTCTATCTTTGCAAAAATTATAACGCTAATAATTACAAATATTTTTTCTACCGTAAAGCTAGCAAAAAAAGGCTTTCTGCTCAAGGCAACGCGAAATCAACTACATTAAAAAGCAATTTTTTTTTCTGCCAAGAAGAACATTCAGAACAACTAATTCTCGGGAACTTTTCGGTGGTAATAATTTTAAAGCTCCATTGATTAACTACCGTTGAAGCTAAATTGACTCAGATTCGAAGATTAAAAGAACGCAAATGCCCTGTAGCAAAAGCAAGAAGTGACGCATTAAATTCGCGCTCTTTCTAACAGTATTCAGCCCCAATTATTTCACTCCAATGCAAAAAAAAAAAAAAGTTTTAGCCATGTTTGTTCAGAATAAAGTGCTTCATTTTGCGAATTAGATTCGCTGCATCTTTTTAATTGGATACTAAATTCAAAGGATAAAAGAGTCTCGGTGTGAAAAAAGCATTTCGTCACTAATTAGGGAAAATTACCTATCTAAAAGGGAATTAAAAAAATAGAATAAAATCACTTCTGGAACGACATAACTAACCGCACTTCATGTGGCAACTGACAGTAACGAGTTAACCAAAACTGTTGTGGTGATGTTTGAGTTTTTTATTGAAAAATACTGTAAGTGATTGAATAAATATAATTTTCGGTAAACTGATTTTTTTTTCCATAAAAAAAGTATTATTTAAAAAGAAATTAAGCCCAACATGTTATTTGCCAAAAGTTACTAATGTATGAAAGTTTAATGGCGATATTCATTCTGCACATAAAATATAAAAATATTTAGCGTTTTGTGATTATGAAGAAAAAATATAAATAAAATAATAAATTGAAATAAGCATTCCTCTGTATGAAATGTTTAATGACTCAAGGTAAAGTTATTTAAGGAAAATTTTAATCCAGTAGTAAAAGGATCTATTAGTTACAATAAAATATACTCATTATAGTGAAAAAAATAGTTAAGCAATATAATTACAAAAACATCAAATTTCGTACTTTATAGTATTTTTCAATCGTAATATTGGGAATAAGGGATATTTTTAAATTTACTTTTTTAGAATTATATATATATATATATACATACATATATTGAAGACTTAGTTTACAGAAAATTCTAAAAAATACTTATTACCTGTTTTATATTTTATATAAAAAATATTTTCTTTAAAAATTATAAATTATAGCTCTTATTCTCCCGAATTTGAAAGACGAAAATCATTTATTCTAACACAAGTAAATGGAATTTTTATACTTTCATCAAGATTAAAAATAATTATTTCATTTAAAGAATATGACATATTACATGTGACATATGCGGAATGTATATTTTATGTAAGGAATTAATAATGTAGCATAATGTTATATGTGGAATGTAGAATACGTGGCATCGTGAAATACAGAACGTTTTATGTGTTATATGTGGAATGCTGTATGTTTTACTTAGCATACATGGAAAGTAGAATTATTTGTAGTGTATGTGTGATATATGCTACCTGTGGCGTATATGGATATTTAAAAGACGATGTTCTTTTTTTGCGAACATCTTTAAGCCATTTTATAAAAGTTAACAACAAGAAATATCTTCTAATTCTTAGGAAGCTGAAAAGAATCGAAGATGTGGAAACATACATTATATAATCATGAAATAAATTATAGAAATTGAAGATTTTTAATATTATACATCCTGCCAAGATGGTATATTTTAGAGAATTCAAAACAACAAGGAAATACAAAATAATATCATAACTTAAAAGAAAATATATCATATTGTAAATACAATGAAGTCGAACATATTAATACAATTAGAGTTCCATGTTGTATTTTCCTTTATAAATTTTCTTTGTTATTCTATGCTCTTATATTCGTACCAAATGGCACCGCTACTGGATTCTTCTAGGATGAATTATGTGCCATTTGCTACAAATACAAGAACAAAAGGAAGTTCGAATGTAAAAGAACTTTTGGAAGACAGAGAAAGAGATACTTAAAAGTAAGAAGTGGAAAATTATCTGAAGGCAACGAAAGTGAGACAATAGAAATTAATGGTTAAGAATAAGAAAGTTTGGAGAAGTGTTACTAGAGAGGTCATGGCCAATCATGAACCCAAGTACTAACGATGATGATGATTATGGTAGTATTATTATACCAGATTCGAAATTGTTTTATCTAAAAAAGCTAAAAAGAGATGAAAGGATGGAGTTGAAAATGATCTGGAAGCAATGAAAGTGAGACGGTGGAAAATGATGATTAAAAATAGGAATGTTTGGCAAAGCGTTACTACGATCATGGAAGGTCATGGTCCACCACAAACTTAAGTAACAAAGGTGATAACAATTATGGTAGTATTGTCATACCAGATTTGGAGCGGTTGTATCTAAAAGAACTATAACGACATGAAGCTGGGAAGAGACGAAAGAATGAAGTGGAAAATGATCTAGAAGCAACGAAAGTGACGCAATGGGAAATAATGATTAAAAATAGGAATGTTTAGCAAAGCGTTACTACGATCATGGAAGGTCCTGGTTCACCATTAACCTAAGTGAAAAAGATGATGATGATTATGGTATTTTTATCATACCAAATTTGAAACTGCCGTATCTAAAAGAGCTATAAAGACATGAAGCTAGAAAAAGATGCAAGGAATAAGTGGAAAAGGATCTGGAAGTAACGAAAGTGAGACAATGGAAAATAATGATTTAGCATAGAAAAGTTTCGTAAAGCATTACTACAATCATGGAAGGTAATGGTCCACCATGAACTTAAGTGCTACAGAGGAAGATGATTATGTTAGTATTATTGTACCAACATGATTAAGGCTGTTGTATTATTGTGATTTAAGGCTGTTTGTATTGGATATTTTTTTTAATTTTTTCGCTTCTATTTTAATGAATGAATGTACTGAATGTACATTCCTGAATGTATAGACAGTATAACAAATTTATTTTTTTATTCAAAATTTAATAAAAAAATGTGTTACGTAGAGTAGCAAAGTTCCATCATAACAAGTTTCATTTAAAAATGCATTAGAAAAAAAATATCGTTGCTATATAGTTTTCCCGTAGGATCCAAAAGATCAAACGATGCAGTCGATTGCTTAAAGCACTTTGAAAGCTTCCATTCACGGAAACTGCAGCAGCAGTCGCGAGTTAAACACATTTCTCGTTCCCATCTTTCATTTTGTTGAAATCCCTTTTCAGCTTTGAAATCTTCGTCTTATTTAATTCGTTTTCACAAAGTCATTCTTTTATTTTGGATTCTGGAAGAAGAGAAAAAAAATTTCCTCGATCTATTTTGGGATAGGATTACTAAAATATCATTTGTTTTGTTGTTGCACTTTTTTTTTCTCGTCAGAATGTAAGTTCGTACGTAAACGTATTGAATTTATTCTCTGTCTGCCAACTTTTGGATGCTCGTGTGGTTGGAAATATAAATAATTTTTCTGTAACAAATGATGCTTCTTCAAAAAATAATACATCTTGGCTTTAGTAAATTGAATCTGAAGTTGTTTATAAAAGAATCTTTCAGAAAATATCTATCATCTTACTTTTTTTTTTATATATCTTTCAAAATTATAAAAGTTATCTTTTGAGGGTGTGTAAGATTCTAAGCATTTTCTAGAGAATTTTAAAATAAGAAAAAATCATATTCTGTACTATGTTTCAATTTTTTTTAAATCTGCGCAGAATGCCCCTACATTTCGATACATACATAAATTAATTCACAGACATAGTTAATATCTTAGTAAATTAGTATTTGAAAACTTTATTTCTCATTGAATCTAATGAGAAATTTGTTAATTTGTCTCAAAAGGAAGCAATTTTAAGTTAAATTTTAATTATTTGATCGATACAAGCAATAGTGAATTAATTTTCTGTCTCTTATTCATGATTGCTTAATTTGTAATAATATAATGATAATAATTTTTTTTTATTAGCTAGATATTGTATTAATTATTTGAGGACAATATTAAAATATTTTGCATAATTTTCACATCTTACATGTTGAAAAAATTATGTTTTGAATTTTGGGATAGGATAGGATTCACTTTATTCAATTGAAATTTCTATATTTTAAGTGTAAAAAATTTTTCTTGTTTGTATTAAATTTTTCTTGTTATTATTTACATCTCATTGCGTTTTACAAATAACTAAATAATGCTAAATTCAGTCATATCAGGCACTTTACTTTAAGTTATATAAGCCTAAGTGAGCACTTGGTACACCATAGAAGAGATCTGCTACATTTGCAATAGAGAAAATGAAAGTTAATGTTTTCTTGACATTTCTTGACATTTTCATACATTTTTACATTTGAAAGTTAATGTTTACACATTTTTTTATATGTCTCTTAAAAAATGAACTTAAAACCTCCATCAAGATGGATAAATTATATTTCATGAACTCCATTGAATCTACTCATTTGCCAAATTCAAAAGGTGTGTAGTGCAATTGCAAAATCAGGTTCTCAAAATTGCAATCACTATCATTCCTCCATGAGTGATTTTTTTTCTTTGAAATATAAAATATCTTAAATATTACGAAATTGTAAAATATATATTTTTCAAAATACTTTAAGTATAAAACTTACTAATATTTTGAATATTTTTTATTATTTTAAAAAACCAAAATCACATTTAACTTGATTGAAATAATCTATTTAAAATATTCGAAGATTTATCGAAACAACTTTTTTTAAGAATGTTTGGAGGAATTTAATTGATTTAAGTACCACAAATGACGCACATTTTCCAACAAAATTATGGACTAGTCAAATTTAAGATTGAAGTTTTTGAATATTCAATTAATTGATTTCATCGAAAGAATGATCGAAGAGTAAAATTAATTTTTTTTTAAATAATCTAAACAATGTATTTTAAATCTTTAATAAGGATGTTTCTTAAATATCAATATAGTGACGATTAGTCCTCGAGATATACAACCAACAAAAACAACTTTCACCAAAAAAAATTCATTTTTCGATAAACTAAAACCTTCAGAACAATATTCAAATATAACAGTGACAAAATTCAATTCTTTATCATTAATTCATCCATTGTATAAAAAGTCAAGGACACAATAGTTCATGAAAAATAGAACCCACAAAGATGTCACTATCAGCATTAAAATAGTGCATGGGAAAGAAAAACATTTTCCATAACTCTCTTATCGAAAATATGAAATATGAATATCCCGTGATGGATGATATCCGGACGACATTATGTGCACAGACATACAGGAAATGATTCACACTTTTTTCTTTTCTATTTTATTGAAAGAGTTGGAGAATATGTATGAACGGAACAGGAAATTGCTCTCCAAACACCCCAAGGAATCTTCTGTTTTGAGATTAGGTCTGAATCATTAGCTCTTGAAAACATTCTAAAACTATTCTTATTACCTTTTTGGTAATGGCTCTTTTTAGCACTAAGTATCGTTATTGTGGATGTAATAAATTTTGTACCAACACATGTATCTGGGGAAAAGCGATGATTACCACAAAAGATTTAGTTCATTGTTTTTTTAACAACTGAAATTTTAAGTAGGATTAGTATTTTGAATAAATATCATGGGTTTCCTTTTTGTTAAATTACAAAGAAGTCTTTGGTGACCAGTTTAATTCTAACACTTATGGATAATATATTAGCAATTTAAATAAAGCACTTCGTGTGAATAAAGTTTATATTTATTTTAAATCAGTTCTTTATTTAACATTTTTTTTCCGGATTTTTAAGGTTCATTAACATTCCAATATCTCCCTTTCTGAATTACTGTGCAGTTTCTCCGCTGAGTCAGAATTTCGCCTCTTCAATTGTTTTTGTTTCTATTGTTTATTTGTTATGGCCTTTTATTTTATCCCCTTTTAACTTTTATTCCTTACTTAAACATTATAACAAGAATAATATAAAAAAATTATATATATACATATTATATATATATATATATATATATATATTTTTATACATATTTTTTTTATATGTACAAAAATTATAAAAATTAAAATATTGGAAATATAGAAATTTGACAAATATTACCATGTACACAGACAAGCCAATTATTTACAAAGGATAGTGATTATTTACAAAATTATATAATTAAATAATTATCAAATGATATTTGCAAAATTATAGGAATATTTGCACATTTACAATTAAATTTTTTTGAGAGACAAATCACAAACGATACAGGATACAATTTGACAAGGGGCCAATTTGGGTTTTTAAAATTGTTTTAATTTATATATCTATACATGTGTGTGTGTGTGTGTGTGTGCATGTGTGTGTGTGTGTGTGTGTGTGTGTGTGCATGTGTGTGTGTGTATCTTACTCTTTTCCTATATAATCGATGGTCTTAAAGCTTAAGAAACTTCCCTCATTCACAAAGCAAGAGACAGAGGTTACCATGCAACCAAGGCTTTCCGTCTACCTGGCAAATCGTCATCGTCGTCGATTTAAAAGGCTATTTAATTTAGTTGTAATGTATGTTTTATTTAACGTGGATACAAAAACTTATTATTGTTTTATGCTGCAATTAAAATATTAGAAAAGCTTTTTACTAAAATAATTTTTTTTGCATAAGGTTGGAGGAAATGTTTATAATATCTTTGTAGTATGTATCATAATATTCAATATAAAAAAAGACAATATGTGTTTTATATAGACAGATAGAAAGTGCTTGTAAATGAATTAAAAAAGCATTTAATTAAACAAATGTAGAAATTGGTCAAAAGATTTCATCTAGATAATTTCTGAAAAGCTTTCTTTGATCTCTTCCGACTACACTTAATAATGTTAAATTACTTTGGCTACAAAAAAAGCATAATGTTATATCATTTATTTTAAAATCAATGTAACTTTAACAGTTGCGTAACTTCATTATTCTTATTAATCAAATGAAAATTTAATGATTTATTTAAACAATAATAGTCCTTTATTGTAATTCTTGATGCATTATTTTGTTTAATAAATTCATTCGTGTTACTATCAAAAAGCATTTTGTAGGCTCACAGATATTTTAAGAAGCATAAATACCATAAACTTACTAATTAATTATTAATATTGATGATTATTTATTAATACAAATTATAAGTTTCAGAAATATTTTTCTTTGCAATTCAAAGAAGACTTTTAATTTTATAATATTTTTTTTTCCAAATTTCATATTGCAAAGAATACTTAATAATTGATTTAAAATAAATTTACTACTCAATTAAAACTTATACTACTATATTTTACGAAATTATCGAAATAAAATAGTTCTAAAATAATAACCCATGCACTTTTATTAAAATTTAAATTAGAATGCTTATTTTTTTTCAAGTTATCTGAATTTTTCAATGTCAAGAACATACACAACAAAAACTCTCGAACAAATTCCCCGTCAAAAATAAATATAATCGTGTATAATCTTATTTATTTTCTATGTATTTTTGATAATTAAGTATAAACTCTGTTTTATAAGTAGATTTTTCAATCTAACATTTATTTACACAGTTAAAATATTAATTTGTGTAAGAAAGTAAACGTACGAATAAAAATTGATTCTATAGCACTGCTATTTCAAAGATAAATTCGAGTAATATTTTTAAGTACATACAAAACCTACATTAGCAAACCTAATTACATACTTAAAATTTTGTATGTGGTAAAATAAATGCCGACATTTTATCACTGAAAAGCACCTTGAATTGCGAGTTTTATTTAATCCATGTATTCTTAAGTCGTCTTCCAACAAGTGCTGAATTTTATCATTGGGAAACGGGTAAGGAGTTTTAAATTAAGCCTGTTTATAAATAGACTTAACTTCGAATTCAAAATAGGATTTAAAGCATGATGGAAAAGTTTCAAGTGCATCTATGTCTTTAGAAAATACCATCTGGACTAAGAATAAATTTAAAGAAAAATTAAACCACAAAAGTTCCCATCACAAGCAACACTGACATTCAATTACAGCTTTCAGTTGACTTTTAGAAAGGAAAAAATAATTTTTTTCATTCAAAGTGAAGAAGTTTTTCCCATTCTTAGTTGGGAAGGACTTTTAAAGTCATTAAGATCTTATCGCAAAAGAAAAACTGTTTTAATATTTTTTTTTTTTTTTTTTTTTTTGTCTTTTAATGGTTTGAAAAACTTTTTTTCATAAATTGAAATATAAAAATATTTTTTAAACTTCAATGGCGTATAAGAAAACATTATAAATTAAAATCTTATAAGATTTCTACTTATATATTAATCGATAATATATTAATTGATTGCTCATTTAATGATTAGTTTTATAATTGCTAATTAGTAGTTTTATATTTATCTATAATAATTAGTACTGTTATTTTGTATACTTTTTAATAATTTTTCGTTGTATTTTGTAATTTATATTGCAATGAATCAGATACAAATACTTAAAAATATTTTTATAAATTAATTATACATATTTTAAAATATATATAAAAATGTCTTCTATAAAAGACAGTTGCTTAGTCATTCTGTACTATGCCTGTCTTTCATATATTACTAGTAATGGGCATATCATGAAGCTTTATTATATTCTTTAAAGTATTCATAGATATAATAAATGAAAAATACTAAGAAAATCCTTTGGGGTATTTTTTAATATAATCTTATTTAAATTTATATATAATATACAATTTTCATAACTGTAGTACTAATTTTTGTAATATATTATTAATGTAATTGTATTTTTGATTTCTGTAATACACACTAAATATTTAGTTCAATTTCCTATTAAAATGTTTAAAGTTTAACTATGCAAACAAATATTTCTAACGTGTACTATAAACATTTAATTTTCTAGCATATAAGCATATAGCAATTTAATACATATAAACAGAAGTGTTATATGCTTTCTTTTCTATTATTTTATTTAAAATCAAATTAATTAAAACTAATATTAAAAAATTTTTTAATTAAAATTGAATTACTTTACATGAAAATTATAATTAAGCCTTATTTTAAAAATTTTATATTGCTTATAATGCTGTATTATTACACTGTTGACTTGAAAACTGCAGATTTAAATGCTATTCTGAATATTGGAATCATTTCAGTGAAAAATATTCTACAAAATTGTTTCTACAAAAAAGCATAAATACATTTACAAAATTATTACGCCAAACTTTGTTTATTTTTAAATTGATCCTGTTGTTAGTATGAAAATCGCAATGTATTAGTATCCAATACATTGTTAACTGGTGGATATTCATGGTAAGTCTCTCCAACTTAGCGACCCCAATTCAAATAATTACAATGTAACATTTGATTATTTTGATATACAACTATTTATTAATTGAAAAAAAGAAATATATTTACATTTATTTAGTTTATGATTTGGGTTTCAATTAAGGAATATGTTTTTATTTATAGCACAATGTATTCAGTTAGACACAAAAAAATTCGTTAGTTTTTATTTTTCCTTCAGTTCAATATAATGTTGGATATTCTTCTAAAATATAAAATTTCTAAAAAAATGTTTTGAGATAATATTATATTTTATTTAAAATAAATAATATGTTGTTATATAATAATAATAATTATATATAAATTAATAACATAATAATATATTATATTTTATTTTATTTAAAATAAATATTATATTATAAATTTATAATAAATAAGCTTTTATAAGGGCTTGTTCTATAGGCAATTTTAATGTGATGCTGATCTACCCCAGTCAATAACAAATCTATAATTTTTGTTCTGAAAGCAAGTTTTTTATTTTTTTGTACTGAAATCAAATATGAAAAAATAAATATATACGTAGATACACAAAAAATAAAATCATTTCTCAAAAGTTCCAACCATTAAATTACTTCCACGAACTGTAATAATAAGTTTTGAACCCACTTTAACTACCAACAACGAGATATGAGTTAATTTATCATAGAATATGATATTTATTTTTAGAAAAAAAAAAATATCCCCAAGATTATTGGTACTTATTTGAATTATCCCACCGCAGACAGTTTTGCAATTTTTTGCCGCTGAAATATTTGGAAAGTAATGCGAAATGCGATTAAGATCCGAACCATAATGCCATATCGGAATCGAATGGGGATGCAAGAAATGATTGATGATCCCGAGTGAAGAATAAATAAATGAACTAAATTTAGTGAAACCAAGATGATGTTGATTAAATACGGAATTCATCTTTAGTCGTGTTGATATTCGACACCCGAAAATTCCAAATTATACTTCTGCCAAGTTAATGATGGAGAACGAAGATGGTTGACATAGCTTCTTCTTAAGAAAGAAGAGTTTAATCTTTGGAAGGAAGCAGCTCGTTTTGGTTCCCTTTTTTGAACTTAAGATGCGGAATACCTTAAGAGTTCTGAAGTACATAAAGTAGTTTTTCAAGTTTAGGTCCCGCATCGTTAAGCTTGGAGCATTTTCGGTTTAACATGGAAGCCGTTTAATTTCCGATGTGTGAAGTGTTAGAGGTTGAATTTACTAACACATTTTCGGTCTGCCGATTTTCTTAAAAGTTGTGTGGAAAAAAATGTATTGGCTTCGAAGTTTATTCAAAAAATATGTTTCGGGTGATATCATTTCTTTTTTCACGTTTGGAATTTAAAAAGGAAATGACATTTTAATTATAGTTGCATCAAAAGTAGAATTTCATACTAATAACGTTTTAGGATTTCTCAACAAAACACAAAAATAAGGGATTTAACTAATTGGGAGATATTTTTTCCTTGCCGATAGTTCCTTGTATGGAACTAAAGTTGTCATGAAACTGTTCGCTGTAAGACATTCTCACGCCCACAACTTTCTTCTTCTTCATTGGAGTAACAACCCCATGGTTGACCAAGACCGTTTCCTTACTGTCGCTTGAACTCTACATTTTCCCTTGAAGCAAAACAAGGTGTAGTTATGATATGTCCTTGAATATCACTTCCTACGTTGTTATTATTTATTTAGGCACTACTGTCAGAAAACTCTGGTGTTAATCAAAAAAATTAAAGGTTTCTTCTCTGACATCGACAGATCATTGTTCTTGTCCAGATAACTTGAACTGAGTTTTTTTTAAAGTTTCAATTAGTTAAAAAAATATTCAAAATTCTTTTTATTGTACAATATGTTTAAGCGAAGTTCAAAGAAAAGACTCCCCGTTTTACTCATTGTTAGAGGTAAATCACTCTTTTTTTATCCTTTTAATTAAGAAGTAGAACAGATATTGTGAATTATATTTTCAATCTTTCTTCTACTTTATTGGCGCAACAGCCAGATTGTAGGCAAATGCCATCTGCCAATTGGCAGGTTTCGAGACAATGGTTATACGGACTGTTTTTATGACAGTAGTTTTACGGAATAGGGTTGTCAGCCCTACGCTCTACAGCCATATTAGACAGGGACATACGGCTTAAAATGGATTCCGAACCACTACAAACATCCATGGCACCGACAAGATTCGTATCTGAAACTTGCGGCACCGATTGCCAGACCCATACCTTTCAAAGTTTATTTTGTTTATCACTCTATTGTCATTTATTGCACACTCTGGGCTAATTAGACCGGACCTACAGTTTAACGGGGATTCCAAACCACTAGCAAATACCCATGCTGCCGGCAGGATTCGAACCTGAAACCTGAGATACCAATGACCAGAGTGTTATCCAATTGACCGAATTATCTCTTTTTATAGAAAAAATGTGTATTTATGTAAATACGTAATAATGAGAATCAATCAAATTGTTCATCTCCATTTTTTCAAATGGTTCTCATGAAAAATTATAATTATTGAAGAAATTCTAAATAACACCTTTAAAACCGCTAATGCAGTTATTACAAAGAAAACTAAGAAATTTTCCCTGCAATCATTAAAATGATAGTTGGAAATTTCAGTTCACCATACTGAATTTTTAAATTAACTTGCAAGCATTCAGCTATAATCCTTATAAACGTTTCTTCTCAATAATCTAATAATAACCTTTTTTAAGCAATTTAATACTTCATTAGCAAAACACAACAATCGAAATACCTGAATGAAAAATTTAAAAATTATAATTTTTTTAAAATTCTTGAAATAAATTTATTTAAAAATTTTATTATTTTAATTTTTGAAAATTTGAAAATTTGAATTTTCATTATTCCAAAAAATTCTAAAAGTTATAAGTTAAAAAGAATATCTATACTTTAAATATTATTTTTTTAAATATCAATTTAATTGAACTTTTATTATTTTTGTAAGTATAATATCAAAATTTGTAACCAGTATTTTAATTACACAAAATAAATTCAACGAAATAAGCAAACTGTAAAGACAGATTATTTCTTTTAAATTTGCTATCGGTAAAATTTATTGCTTGTAAAATAATTATTTCTTCACGTTGTTAATAATTGGATAAACATCGCTTTCCAATTATATTTTACCCTTATAAATACAAATATTTATTTATACCTTCTTTGTTTTTTAAATTACTTCTTTCAAACAATTCCCTTTAATTCAAGTTTCATGAAAACGAAACGTACAAATACTTTAGTTAATGCTTTAATTAAGACAAATGAGTTAAAACAATCATAAAAACCTTGCAAAACATTTCACATTTTTCAATAAATCCATTTTTCTACGAAATTATTAGCGTTCTTCCATTCTCTAGTGTACATGAGAAACTCATGGCATCAACTAATTAATGACTCAAAATTTCTCTCGTTGACTCAAATCATGCTTCAATTAGCTTAACCGTCACCTCTTGGAGTGCTTCTAAAAGAACTCCGGGGATTATTAAGTGATAAAAAAGAACTTTCGAGCATTTCTGCAACAGCTAGCACATTTATAAACATTTTTTTTTTCAATTTCAGAACATTGACAAACATGCATTAAATGATTAAGTGGATTGCTCTAAATCAAATGGAAGAATTTTGAGGAGGAAGTTCCCAATGTTCGCAAAAAAAAAAAAAATTGTTTTCTTTCATGCTGCCGTTGTTGCATGTTGTTTAATTGAATTTAACACAAAGAGACTTGCCAATAGGCGTGTTCAAACAATCTTGAAGATAGTGCAAATGACATTAATTAGATCTTTAATGTCAGGAGAGAATTCTAGAGAAACCCCTAGAGTTTCACTAATTAACAAATGCTTTAGATTCTCCTTTTTTTTTTTTTAACGAGATAAAAAAAATAATCACTTTTTTTTTTTTTTCTTCTTCTTCTTTTCTTATGATAGTTGACGCAAGAAAAAGTTGTGTATGCTTAAAAGTCTTTTTGTGTTTCTGAGTTAATCTGGGTCTGCTTTGCTTTATTTATTATTATTTTTTTTTGTTCTTTCGCTTTTTCTCTTACGCTGTTTATAAAAGGATTTGTTACTTTGCGCTAGAAGCAATTTTTTTTTCTCCCGTCTCGTATAAGTACCATCACAGGGGATGGCAAATTCTTCAAATACTTTTAACATGTAACCCACGTTAAAACGGGTTTTTTTGTTTTCTTTTAGGGAAAATAAATCCCTAGGAAATAACAACAGGCCATTATATGCAAAAATTATATTATATGCTCCGAAAGTTTTAATATCGAAATTCCTGACGACATAAATAAATATCATTTCCTGTTGTTTTATGACGTGTTATTTGTGGAGTTCTACGCTTAATTTAATTTTGTCTTAAAAAATGTTAAAAAAATTTAGGAACTAAAAGTTATAAATTAAAAAGAAATATTTATTCTTCAAAAATTAATTTTTTAAATATTAATTTAATTGAACTTTTATTTTTTCGTTTCTTTTATAAATATAGTATCAAAATTTGTATCCAGTATTTTAATTACACAAAATAAATTCAACGAAATAAGCAAACTGTAAAGAAAAATTATTTTTTTTAAATTAGCTATCGGTAAAATTTATTTCTTGTAAATTAATTATTTCTTCACATTGTTAATAATTGGATAAACATTGCTTTCCAAATATTTTGACTCTTGTAAGTACAAGTACTTATTTATACCTGCTTTGTTTTTTAAAATAATTCTTTCAAACAATTCCCTCTAATTCAAGTTTCATGAAAACGAAACGTACAAATACTTTAGTTAATGCTTTAATTAAGACAAATGAGTTAAAACGATAATAAAAACCTTGCAAAACATTTCACATTTTTCAATAAATCCATTTTTCTACGAAATTATTAGCCTTCTTCCATTCTCTAGTGTACTTGAGATCAATTTCCGGATTTTAAGAATGGCATCAACTAATTAATGACTCAAAATTTCTCTCGTTGACTCAAATCATGCTTCAATTAGCTTAACCGTCACCTCTTGGAGTGCTTCTAAAAGAACTCCGGGGATTATTAAGCGATAAAAAAAAGAACTTTCGAGCATTTCTGCACAACTACTGCACATTTATAAACATTTTTTTTTTTTTTTTTTTTTTTTTTTTGAATTTCAGAACATTGACAAACATGCATTAAATGATCAAGTGGATTGCTCTAAATCAAATGGAAGAATTTTGAGAAGGAAGTTCCGAATGTTCGTAAAAAAAATTGTTTTCCTTCATGCTGTCGTTGTTGCATGTTGTTTAATTGAATTTAACACAAAGAGACTTGCCAATAGGCGTGTTCAAACAATCTTGAAGATAGTGCAAATGACATTAATTAGATCTTTAATTTCAGGAGAGAATTCTAGAGAAACCCCTAGAGTTTCACTAATTAACAAATGCGTTAGATTCTTTCTTTTTTTTTTTTAACGAGATAAAAAAAATCACTTTTTTTTCCTTTCTTTTCTTTTCTTATGATAGTTGACGTAAGAAAAAGTTGTGTATGCTTAAAAGTCTTTTTGTGTTTCTGGGTTAATCTGGGTCTGCTTTGCTTTATTTATTATTTTTTTTTTTATTCTTTCGCTTTTTCTCTTACGCTGTTTATAAAAGGATTTGTTACTTTGCGCTAGAAGCATTTTTTTTCTCCCGTCTCGTATAAGTACCATCACAGGGGATGGCAAATTCTTCAAATACTTTTAACATGTAACCCACGTTAAAACGGTTCTTTTATTTTTAAGAGAAAATAAATCCCAGGAAATAATAACGGGCCGTTATATGCAAATACCTCCGAAAGTTTTAATTTCGAAATTCCTGGTGACATAAATAAATATTTTTTTTGCTGTTTTTATGACATGTTACTTGTGCAGTTGTACACTTAATTTAATTTTGTTAGAATAAACATCTGGTTAAACACTTATGTATAAATGAGATGCTTAAATTATCATACTATGTTACCCATTTAAATTAAAATGTTATCTATTTTCAAAAACAAAAACTTGGTTTGGTTTGTCGCTGTATGGTCCCATCTCGAATTTTTAAAACCATTCCAAATGAAAAATTTTATTATTGCAGAAATTCTGATTAATACTTTTTAAAACAGCTAATACATTTGTCAGAAAGAAACCTAAGAAATTTCTCCTGCAATCATTAAAATGATAGTTGGAAATATCAGTTCATCATTCTGATTTTTTTTTTCAGTTAACATGCAGGTATTTAGCTCTTATCTTATAATCCTTTCTTCTCCTAAATATAATATCCTAATAATAACTTTCTAAAACAACTTAAATCTTCATTAGCATAACAAAACGATAAAAATACCGGAATGAAAAATTTTAAAAATTATCTATATATTTAAATTTTTAAAATTAATTAATTTAAAAAATTTATTATTTTAATTTTAAAAATTTTAAAAGGTTGACTTTCATTATGCCAAAATGTCCTAAAAAACTTTAATAACTAAAAGTTATAAATTAAAAGGGGTATTTTTACTTCAAATATTAATTTTTTATCTATTTATTTAATTGAATTTTTATTTTATCGTTTCTTTTATAAGCATTGCATCAAAATGCGTATCAAGTATTTTAATTGCACAAAACAAATTCAACGAAATAAGCAAAATAGTAAGAAAGATTATTTAAAAAAAATTGCTATTGGTAAAATTTATTGCTTGTAAATTAAATATTTCTTCACGTTGTTAATAATTGGATAAGCATCGCTTTTCAATTATTTTTGACTCTTATAAACACAAATACTTATTTCTACTTGTTTTATTTTTTTAAATAATTCTTTCAAACAATTCCCTTTAATTCAAGTTTCATGAAAACGAAACGTACAAATACTTTAGTTAATGCTTTAATTAAGACAAATCAGTTAAAACGATAATAAAAACATTTCACATTTTTCAATAAATCCATTTTTCTATCAAATTATTAGCCTTCTTCCATTCTCTAGTGTACTTGAGACAATTTCGGGATTTAAGAACGGCATCAACTAATTAATGACTCAAAATTTCTCTCGTTGTCTCAAATCATGCTTCAATTAGCTTAACCGTCACCTCTTGGAGTGCATCTAAAAGAACTCAGGGGATTAGTAAACGATAAAAAAAAAAGTACTTTCTAGCATTTCTGCTACAGCTAGCACATTTATAAACATTTTTTTTTCCAATTTCAGAACATTGACAAACATGCATTAAATGATTAAGTGGATTGCTCTAAATCAAATGGAAGAATTTTGAAGAGGAAGTTTCCAGTGTTCTTAAAAAAAAAATTGTTTTCTTTCATGCTGCCGTTGTTGCATGTTGTTTAATTGAATTTAACACAAAGAGACTTGCCAATAGGCGTGTTCAAACAATCTTGAAGATAGTGCAAATGACATTAATTAGATCTTTAATTTCAGGAGAGAATTCTAGAGAAACCCCTAGAGTTTCACTAATTAACAAATGCGTTAGATTCTTTTCTTTTTTTTTTTTTTTTAACGAGATAAAAAAAAATCACTTTTTTTTCCTTTCTTTTCTTTTCTTATGATAGTTGACGTATGAAAAAGTTGTGTATGCTTAAAAGTCTTTTTGTGTTTCTGAGTTAATCTGGGTCTGCTTTGCTTTATTTATTATTTTCTTTTCTTTCTTTCGCTTTTTTCTTACCCTGTTTATAAAAGGATTTGTTACTTTGCGCTAGAAGCAATTTTTTTTTCTCCCGTCTCGTATAAGTACCATCACACGGGATGGCAAATTCTTCAAATACTTTTAACGTGTAACCCACGTTAAAACGGTTATTTTTTTTCAGGGAAAATAAATCCCTAGGAAATAATCCCGTTCAAATACCACCGAAAGTTTTAATTTCGAAATTCCTGGCGACATAAATAAATGTTATTTCTTGTTGTTTTTATGACATGTTATTTGTGGAATTCTACGCTTAATTTAATATTGTGTTAAAAATGTTAAAAACCAAAAAATACTAATAAATTTAATAACTAAAACTTATAAATTAAAAAGAGAATTTTTACTTCAAATATTAACTTTTTAAGTATTAATTTAATTGAACTTTTAATTTATTGTTTCTTTTATAAGTATAGTATCAAAATTTGAATCTAGTATTTTAATTACACAAAGTAAATTCAACGAAATACGCAAAATGTTGAGGAAGATTTTTTTTTTTTCAAATTAGCTATGGGTAAAATTTATTGCTTATAAATTAATTATTTCTTCACATTATAAATAATTGGATAAATATCGCTTTCCAAATATTTTTGACTCTTAAAAATACAAATACTTATTTATACCTGCATTGTTTTTTTTAAATAATTCTTTCAAACAATTCCCTTTAATTCAAGTTTCATGAAAACGAAACGTACTGATACTTTAGTTAATGCTTTAATTAAGACAAATCAGTTAAAACGATAATAAAAACATTTCACATTTTTCAATAAATCCATTTTTGTACGAAATTATTAGCCTTCTTCCATTCTCTAGTGTACTTGAGATCAATTTCGGGATTTTAAGAATGGCATCAACTAATTAATGACTCAAAATTTCTCTCGTTGACTCAAATCATGCTTCAATTAGCTTAACCATCACCTCTTGGAGTGTTATCTAAAAGAACTCAGGGGATTAGTAAGCGATAAAAAAAAGAACTTTCGAGCATTTCTGCTACAGCTAGCACATTTATAAACATTTTTTTTTAATTTCAGAACATTGACAAACATGCATTAAATGATTAAGTGGATTGCTCTAAATCAAATGGAAAGAATTTTGAGGAGGAAGTTTCCAGTGTTCGTAAAAAAAAAAAATTGTTTTCTTTCATGCTGCCGTTGTTGCATATTGTTTAATTGAATTTAACACAAAGAGACTTGCCAATAGGCGTGTTCAAACAATCTTGAAGATAGTGCAAATGACATTAATTAGATCTTTAATTTCAGGAGAGAATTCTAGAGAAACCCCTAGAGTTTCACTAATTAACAAATGCGTTAGATTCTTTTTTTTTTTTTTTTAACGAGATGAAAAAAAAAATCACTTTTTTTTCTTTCTTTTCTTTTCTTATGATAGTTGACATTAGAAAAAGTTGTGTATGCTTAAAAGTCTTTTTGTGTTTCTGAGTTAATCTGGGTCTGCTTTGCTTTATTTATTATTATTTTTTTTTTTAGTCTTTCGCTTTTTTCTCCTACGCTGTTTATAAAAGGATTTGTTACTTTGAGCTAGAAGCAATTTTTTTTTTCCCGTCTCGTATAAGTACCATCACAGGGGATGGCAAATTCTTCAAATACTTTTAATGTGTAACCCACGTTAAAACGGTTCCTTTTTTTTCAGGGAAAATAAATCCCTAGGAAATAATAACTGACCGTTACATGCAAATACCTCCGAAAGTTTTAATTTCGAAATTCCTGGCGACATGAATAAATATTATTTCGTATTGTTTTTATGGCATGTTATTTGTGGAGTTTTAGTATGCTTAATTTAATTTTGTTGAAGGAACATTTGGTTAAACACCTATCTATAAATGAGATGCTTAAATTATCACACCATGTTTCCCATTTAAATTAAAATGTTATTTATTGTCAAAAACAAAAGCAAAGATACAACAATTGTCAGTTTGTAAAAAACCCAATATAAATAATGTTTTGCATGACATTTTCTTATACCACTTGGTATACATCAACATCTAAACCAAATTCAAGAACCCATGTGGTCTCATTTAAAGAGGGAAAGGAGGAGGGCAGCTTCTGTTATGGTGGAACACCTGTAGGTATATTCGTATCGATGAAGATGGAGGCCAGTGCTTTCTGGGAGGACTTTTAGGGGAAATTACCCGTATCATACGGGAAAAAATGAGGCAAGACTAATGAGGCAAGATGCTGAATATCAAAAGCCTAATCGAGTCATTTCGTCTTTTTGAAACAGTGTCTATAACAAACACGCCAGCGAATTGAACATCCGCGCTTTGCCACTGAGCCACGATTCGGGTTCGTATCACTTAAAAATAAATACTTAACATTTTTCGCTGACGAATGTTCGAAAAATAAATAATTCTGTAGAAATTCCCCTGTAAAGTTTTTTAAAAAATAAATATTAATTAATTGAAGGTATTTACTGCAAATTGCATCCTCGCACTGTAAATCGTTTATTTTTTTATGAATTTTTAAGAAAGTGGATTTTTGTCCACTCTGTATTTTGATTGAATTCAATTAATTAGACCTATTAGCTATTACTAATTACTCTGCTTTAATGTTTCATGTTACTATTTTGTTTAATGGTAATATAGAGTGCAAACAAGCATATTTCAAATGCATTTGGTGATCACTACTTTAAAAAGCGATAGGAGATTATTCAAAAGCAGTTCGATTAGATTCGGCGTTTGAACTGCTTTTGAATTATACAGGTTTCATTCAATAAAAGCGAATAAAAATTCATATTAAGTCACAAAATGTAAATGTAAATTTTTATATGAATGATTTTCTTGCTTCGACTTCATAGAAGTCAATGCAAAGAAATCAATTGCATACATTTTTTAAAAATATTAAGCAAGTCGTTTACAAAAAAAAAATGTAATGCTACCATTTAACGTTTGGGAATCACTAAATTAACAATATTAAAGCATTGTAAATAAAAAGTAATCATTGTTATAAACAGAATCAAACACTATTGTGTGCACAAAAAACTCGTATGATGCCATGTTTTTATGAACAATAAACCTACCTTTTCTGTATAATCTTCAAGTTAAATTTCAAAGTTTGCTTGATTACATTCCGTAGTCATGCATGATATAACCATATTAATCTTCGAGAATAATTTGGTAGCGGATCAATTCTGAGACTGTGGATTGGTCTTACCACGTAACTGCTCTCGACCAATTACGTTTCTAAACCAAGATAATTAATCTTCAAGTAATTTAACTATATAATATAATCAACGTGGCAAGATGAATAGCTGTGTATTATACTTGATGCAACCTGTGTTTCATGGGCTTGTATGCAGCAGGTAGAACGCAGGTGATAAATTGAAATTTACATCTGTTTAAACATTCTGTAAAACAGTGTTCTTAAAATAATGTTTAACGAATATTGTTGAAATGATATTATTAAAAGGCATTGTTGAGATAATCTGTTAAAATAATATTGTTATAATGCTCTATTAAAGTACTATTGTAGTTGATAAAAAATTTCTTAAACGACATATTGATTTAAAAGATTGTAAAAACAGATATCCAAAAATTTGGTAAATATTTCATGATAATTTCAACTTAGTTGTTAATGTGGTATTAAATTTCTATCTAATTTTTTCATGTAAATATATTTCCTACTTGAACTGAATGAAAGGAGAGGTAACTTTAAACTAGAAAAAGTGAACTTTATTGTTTCACTTTCAGAACTGAGTTAAATAAAAGGTAAGATTTATAAATAATTTACAAATGTTAAATAACTTAAACCGGAGAGCTAGTTCTCCTAAAAAAATGTTTTTTCAATGTTTTCTTATTTATAAATTTAATTAATAATTATTCATAAATTTATCTCATTAAAACTTTAAAATTCTTCTATCAACTTACCAATAAACTTGTAGTAATGTGTAATAATGGGAAAAATATTGACTTTTAATAAAAAATATGAAAAATACATGAAAGAGTTTAAATGCATTAGTAAAGTGTAGAAATGTTACATAAATGATAATGACTTTTAAAATGGTTTTTGCCAATTTTTTTTTAAGTTAAAACTAAAAAAAGGAAATTATCCATCCAATATTCCAAACATAAATAATATGAATTATAATATATTTATTGTAATGAGTATAATATGCTTATTAACATATTATATATGTTTGTCAATATATTTTTATTAATTTTATACTTGATCCATTCCTAACTTCAATAGCTAACACTCGCACGTGCTATACCAATTGGTTTTAAGAAAGTTAAAGGAAACTGTTATTCAGTATCATTTTAACTGATCAACTTCCATCGACCCTCAGTACTTTATTGTACGCTACCCTACTATTGCGATATCATCAAAACACATTCTATCTATTTGCTACACTCCCTAGTCTAGAATATATACATCTATCAAGTAATTTACTAAATCGATTAAGGAAATGTAATTATTCAATCTGATTAGAGAAACTGGGAAAAACCCAAAAATTCTCTATCCAATTTTAATTTATAATGTTTAAACATGTTATTAACACCGAAATTAATTGAACTAAAAAAGAATTTCGTTATGTTCAACTTCATAACATCATGAATCGTAAATCTATCTAAAACATATCATTTGTGGTTAAACTTGCATTGTGTGATAAGCCTCATAGTTGCTTAAATCACGAATCAAATGATCGTCATTATATTTAAAAAAATTCAGCTAAGTTCAGCAACAGGAATAATACATTAAACAACAAAGATTCAAATATAATCACAATTTTCTATTAATTAAGCTATCATGTACAATATTTATTCGGAATTCTGATATGGATTCAGTTGTGCTTTTGACGACAGCCACTTTTAACAAATACTAATAAAATCGCAAGTCCCTTAAGTATTTTTAAAGTATCATGCATTATTCTACATTTATTCTTGCCATTTTAGATTTTAAGTTCTAATTTGCTCACATTTAATGATCTCAATTTTATTTGTTGCCTTCTTATTTTTTGTGATGGCACTGACCTCAAGTCAGGAAAACAATATATTTACACATGAAAATAAGGAGACAGGTTGATGAGAACTGAGATTCACAATTTACATGAATCTATCACTGTTGTCCCATAGAAATAAATTATATATTATGGTTAGACTCTTAACTATTGCTGTTATCAATTTACTTATCACATAGCAGAAAAAAAAATCAACACACTTCAGCCCCAATATTTTCCAAATCTATTTTTTGAAGTAATATATGCATGTACGCTGAATCTTACTATTTTCTAACTTATATCTAGCGGAGTTTTACTTTTATCTAAAGTATATTTAGCAGCAACTTGCCCATTTTTTCTTCATGTTAATCATCATAGACAACCACTGAACTGCAATGAAGCAAGCATCAGAAAAATTTGTATAATTAAAAATTAAAGCTAAATACATAGAGTTATTGAGTTATCTGAAAAGAAAGCTGGTATTCAAAATTAAGAGAATTGGAATATTTTTTTTCTCTAAAAGTACCAAACGGCAGGTAATATTAATGTTTCCAAATAAAGATGCAAATATATAGTGTCGAATATGAGAGATTTTTTTTTGCAACATTTAGTGAAATTTGAAAAAAGGCAGTTGAAATGAGTACTCATCAGTGTTTGTATGAGAGATGAGAAAACAAATCGTGGCGAAAGTGTCAACAGAAAAGCGATGAGTGTAAATTGCTAGAGACTTAATTTTAACGCCCAGTATTCTGAACAATTTATAAAAATAGTTTTATGATACTGGAACAAATTCCATTCAAAGTCATCCAAAGACCGCAATGGCTTATAAAATGAATATTTCTCCATTTGAAGCTTTAACAACTTCAAGAATTACTGTCACATTAAAATGCAGAACTGAAGGTCTGAGCAGTCACCGTGTTGGATGGGCAAATAGACCTTTGTGTCTTTATCAGAGACTCTGTGACTGTTGTGAAGTATAAGGATGATAACTTGAAGCACTATATTTGTCTTTTAAAAGTTGCAATTGGGTCCTGAGTTCATTTAAGTGGGCAACAACATGAGTTCATATAGGATTCGATCGTCGATCATTATAACTATTCGATCATAGAAAATGAGAACATTCTTCAGAGGGATTGGCCAACTGCTTGATGCTGGAGGAAGGGGATCGACAGCTGAGACTCATAAACTGATTTCCATGGTGAATTCTCGTTGAGATAATTGTCTAATTGTAAAGGGATCCCATCTCCATTAAACATATTTTGTTCTTTATCTCTTTTTTTAGATATTCCTACGTTTATTAGTCTAACGAACGATCGTGTGTGTTTGTGTTCATTTTTATCTCTTGTTTCATATTATATCGACCTATGTACGTGCTTAAATTATTTAGTTTGTTCAGTAGCTCCGGAGTATTCCACCAAAATTGAAAGTTCTCTGAACTTTACACATCATTGTCATTTAGGATTTTTTTACGAGTGTATTTTCCCATTCTGTGGTTAAGAGTGTTAGTTCCTCAAGTTAGTGGCTGTTCTTTTAGTCAACCCTAAATATTAACAACATATATTTAAGCAACTGAGATCTCATGGTATATTTATAAATTTGTTTTGTTTTTGTGCACCACGATCTGGAATAAAAGTTGAGGCTGATGAGAACAAAATAAAGATATCGATTGAAGCAAACTTCTTAATACCAACAAGAAAACTACCAAAAGTCTAAATTTGTCGAATTCACTCAACTATAACCATGTTTCATTTCTTTTAAGAGCTTAATATTCGAATCATCTCATAAAAAATATGTCATCTCGAAGAAATGTATTTTCCTCATGGCAATGGAACTTATTATTTGCTATTCATATGTGAAAAAAGTTACTTTCCGGAGGTATCATCTCTGAAGAGAAAAAATAAACTTTTTACAACAATTTTGTACTCAGACATTCATGTAGGAGAAGAAATAAGCCTGCTCAAATTTTCAATCGAAAGCTTATACTTATCAAGTGATTCTCTCGGTTTGGTATAATTTTAAGACAATATTTTTTGAGCTTTTGATAGGCAATTATACAATTAATTCAAAAGCTTACAACCAACAATTGGACCCTCAAATAGAAGAGGCTGGAATTGATCACCAAAAACGGCATTGTGTTTCATCATAATAACTTCAAACCTCACACGCATAATGACTCATCAGGAAACTGTAGCAGATTGAACAGGAATTGCTACCATCCACGGTATTCGCCAGATATAGAAAATTTTTAATTAGCACTTGTTCCGGTATTCTTAAAATTCTTCATACAGAAAAACGTTTAGTTCAAAATAGGAAATTGTTCAAATAGGGATAGTTCAAAGTAGTTCAAATAGTTCAAAATAGGATGGATAGAGAGATGGACAAATGTATTGATCAAAAATAGTCAACATACAATTAAATAAAATATTATTTGTATACGTTCATTCATCAAGTTCACTCATACTCAAACGTTCACTCATTAAGTTCACTCTAATGACAGTTTAAGAGTTTATGGCGGCATACATAACATTTAAATTCATTTTTATGAATAAAATAAAAGAGAAAAAAACGAAATTACCCTCCAATCCAAAAGTAACATAATTTCTTATTCCTTGTTATCTTTACAATTTGTTATAATTAACCCTTTATAAAAATACATGGAGCCTTTTAGATTGGGAATATGGGTACGAAAAAATCTATTACCGAGCACCCAAATTGAAGCGAGAACGACTTTGCTTACCTTAATGCACTCCGAGGCCAATCCAGAAGGCGATGCACAGTTAGCGGAGAGCAACGAAACTCATTCCGCGCAACCAATGAGTCCATCCCAACAACTTGAATGGCTTTTGGTACCGAGTGACCAACCTTCTAACAACATCTGTGTTCCAATTACAGGGTCGAAATTAACGGTAGGTCTCGTTAATGTCACAGATCTCGGTCCATTCCTGTTCCCCTTTATCGGTGAATTCGGTGGGAATTGTCTCCGTGGGTCACTTCGCTAATTGTGGAGATCTTTCGATTTAATGACAACCACCAGTTGTGTCAAGAGGAGAAGTGGAGTCCCCCAGGGCACGCCTTCACGTCTGATGTAGGATTGTCTTCAAAAGTTTGTCCCGTTTAATTGCGCAGAGGAAGAGGTGAAAGAGATAATCTTATTTCGTTGGAATCCCTGGAGGTCTGCTGTGTTTTCCCTTTTTAGCCGGGAAAAACAGGGGTAAAAGGATTGTGAGCTCCAAAAAGGATTTTAAGTAATTAAGGAAAAATAAAGCAATTAAATGTATGGGTCATATATAATTTTTCTTGCCTTATAATTTGATAAAAAAAAATGTCTTGAATTTGAGTTGAGTATTTCTTAAAGGTAAAGTTATAAATAAAGAGAAAGAAACTGTAACATTTACATTTCGGCCAAAATACTAATTGTTAGTCTCATGTTTGGAAGATTTTGAGAACAATTTATTAAAATAATGATTATTTTATAAATATAATAAAATAAATTTTTACTCAAAGTTATAAAACAAAATATTCAACTGATAAAAAATACTTTATGGTTTTTTCAAGTTAATAAAAAAATTAATATAATGATAAGTTAAAACAATATTAATTATTAAATTAAATTAAATACAATTAAATAAAAATCAGTTTAATACTATCACCAACATGCACTATTTTCTAAATTCATTTATAAAAAAAGTGAGAACAACATATATTTTGTAAACAAAAATGATTGACTGAGAAACAAAAATGTCAACGTAGTTGTTTCTGAGTTAAATATACGTTTCTCCTTATTTTAAAAGACTTAATTTTCGATTTTTATTTTGCAAAATAAAAAAAAATTATATGATGGGATCACTCACAAATTATTTTTTTGTGAACTGATAGGATAGCTTTTATTATAGACTTTTTTTTAATTCCACCTATTTTTCTGCTTAATCAGAAATCCATGTAAATCTACTCAAAGTTAAATTAATAATTAAAAATAACATAATTGAAACTACTGAAGCACAAAGCGGTTACATAAACTTTATAACTGGAATTCTAAACAAAGTACTCATTTTATTAAAAAAAAAATTCAGAACTTTTTTTTAGAATCCTAACTGAAATAAGAAATCTTCCAAACTGAAACAAGAAATCTATCTAAATGAAATAAGAAATATATCTACGAATAAAAATATGTTTTAAAATAAGTATATTTAGCAAATATACATGTTAAGAATATCTGATAGTTTTTTTCTTCTTCATGAGAACTGTTTCTGGTAAAGAATCAATATATTTTAACCTGAATCTATGAAGTGGACATTGACATGAGATCATGACAGTAGGCAGGTGACTATTATTCATCACTGTCCACGAATGGAGTAAAGAATTCTGGGAATGCAATTTTTATCGAGAACTTATTCAGAAGTTTTTGTTTTCTTTCTTGTCAATACTCTCCAAGACATTTCCTTTATCCTTTTTTTTTTTATCTCTCTTTCACAAAAGAGTTGATAGTGACGATTCAACAACATGGTTGAAAAAACTCAGAAATCGCTTAAAAGTTAGCTTCTAAGACATAAAATAAATCAAGGTAAAAATGTCAGAGCTATTTTCAGATGCTTCTTTCCTCAAAAAAAATTTATCTCTTTTCGACAAGACGTCAAAAGTATGAGATATTTCTGGAATTGTAGGATGAAAATCGCTTGATGGAGTTAAAAAAATTTAATGTTCTGTATTTTAAATACAAAATAAAGTTTTGCAATTCCAATGAAAAGAAAAATATTTAAAATGTATGTACTTTTTCGCTTTCAACAAATAGTGTGCTTTTAATTACCTTAAAAATTAAAATAAAAATTCTTTGAAATACTGTAATTGGAAAATTATACAAATATATTTTAACTATTCCATTAAGAATTTTTTTTTAAACTGCTCATGCAGATATTAGAGAGATTTTGCATACCGTACGTTAGTTACCGTAGGACGTCCGTTAGCTTTTTCTCCCTAGCGCGCATGCTCAGTTTCCTATGAGCATGCGCGCTAGGATGAAAAAGCTAACGGACTTCCTACGGTAACTAGCGTACGGTATGCAAAAACTCTCTATTATTATATAATGTACCTTAAATCTCAACAGATAATTCTTTCTTTAATGATAAAATCTCAATATATCAAAATTCAGTCAAAAATTTAAAGTATTCAAGAAGAATTATTTAAATCGATGTAGTGATAATATTAATCGATGTAGTGATGTTATTAGATATTAGGATTATTTAAATAAATGTAGCGGGTAAAGTGCTTTTAATTGGTTATAAAAAATTTATTTATATCAATAAATTTATAATTATTTTAATCTGGAAATTTATTATGATAAATACTTTAAAAATAAATTAATCATCTTGAATATTCAAAGATACTTGCAGAGCTTCCTATTATAAAAAAAAGGAAAATCCCACAATCTCACTATTGGCAGTTTCTTCATTTCGGTATACATAACTATTTTATTTTATTATATTAATCTTATTTCGATTTGATTTCAGAGAGACGATTGATTGAGATGATTCAGTATAAAAACAGACAATGTAGAGAGAGAGTGATACACATTTAAAACACTATTTAAATGAGATTATTTTATAACATTGTAATCGAAATTTATAAATAATGAAACACTATTATAGTTGTACTTTGAAGTATTAGTTAAATTTATATAGCACTAGAATGAACAAAATATTGGCTGCTGAAGTGAAATTTGCTTATAGTGACGTTTTTCAATGTAACATTTCGGCTTATACTAGACCAATAACGACTTCAAGAAGAGGTCAACTTTCGGTTCATGGGAACACTTTAATTTTTATTTATAAACATTAAATATATATACAGAACTCAATTTATATAAAAAAGGAAAATTAAAGATAATTTGATTCATAAAGGCAGTTCACTCCAAGGTCGGACATTTTAAGAGTTCTCGAGTCTACGTCAAATCTATTTCACCAGGTCTGGGGCATACCTTAAGTATCACACGGCGTGTTATATGAAACCGCAATAGGCTCATTTTGGAAACAGGCGGAAATTCCGGCCTGTCCTGTTACTTCAGATAAAAAGAGAAAAAAAAAACAGTCTTTGTTGACTTGTCTCAGAACTCTCCTTTTCTTCTCCAAAAACCTCCCTTTATGAAAATCCGTCGAGATAAGAGGTCATCTTCCATCACTTCTCTTTGGAGTCGACACTTTCTCAGTCCCTGGTTTATAGCCAAATATGATACAAAAACTGATGATGTAGTCCATATTCCATCTGTAATTGTTTCGACCTTTCAACATCATACATACAATCGCTAATTTCATGAGGTTTCATTATCCATGTCACTAAATATCTGCTATCGTATTTGAGTGACAGGTTGTTGTACAATACACTAAATGCATGTAATGTAACTATCCACAACACTGTTTATCTGCTGAAAAATGTGAGTGATAGGTTGTTCTTATGTACTTGTTACAGACACTAAATTCCTCACTTTAGGGAACGGAACGCTACAACTACAATAATGCAATATTTATAAAAGGCAGCATTTCTGATCAGCTATTTGCATCTTTTTACGAGGATAAACTTAATTTCGTGGAAAAACGGCTAAATAATGGAATATTAACAAAGCAGGGGGAATTATTCTACAAAAAAAACTTAATTAACTCTGGAGTCATTGAATTTTTAGCTACATTTTTGAGATAATAGTAAAAGGCTCCCATTAATCTTTTTAGGAAATATTTAATTCTAATTTATAAATTTTAAATTCAGTTTAAATAGCAGTTAAAACCTTTTATATTCAAAAGGAATAACCCTCTTAAACAAAGAAACCTTTTCTGAATATAATCAACTTCAGTTTCAAAATAGAATAAAACGTCATTAAATGTACTAATAAATCAAAGGTAAAGTACTAATAGATAACCGCAGTGAACCAAATTCTTTTTTAAACCTTAACTTTTCTAGAACTCCATCCTAAAAGAAGAAAAAAGAAAATTCCGAATAAAAAAAAAAAACAGCATCTCCCATAATTTCTATTAGAATCAATTGCCTATTGATCCCTGAATTAGATACAAAACTTCCCCGAGTTTTGCACGGGGGGGAAATGTATGCATCGGAAATCCTTGGGAAGGAAAAACGTAAACTATTATGCAAAACTTCTTCATTCGATGGAAAAAAAAGGCATCTGGAAAGATTTATGGCGGAAAGAGAAAAAGCAGAAAGTGTCGCTTTTGGATCCATCAGTTTCTTTCTGTCCCATTGCCCACAGAACGCGGACGGGAAGATCTGGAGGAACATCATTTCAAAATATCGAACGGCTTTTTTTTATCTTGGCTGAGGAAAGGAAGAAATATAGAAAGTGCGTTTTAAGTTGCTTTCTGAAGATATTATTCAAATGCAAATTCACCCGCAACATAGGGACACCTGACTGCGTCCATCTGTATATCGGAGTTTTTATCTTGGTATTAGGTTTAAGGAGGGATGCAGGTTATTTGATTTTCGTGAAAAAAAGTAAAAAATATTAAGATTTTTTTTGCATTATATTTTAAAAACAATAATAAAATAACAGAAGACTCTGTTATTTTTTAAAGAAATATTTAATTTCGATCAATAAATATTAAGCACAATTTAAATGGCAATTAAATCCTTGTATTTCCAAAAAGAATATTTTCAAAAAACTCAATTGATATTTAAAAAAAAAATTAAAATATCAATAAAAAAAGTAAAATTATTAAGATTTTTTTTAAAATATATTTTGAAAATAATAGGAATAATCTTCTGTTATTTTTTTAAGAAGTATTTAATTTATATCAACAAATATTAAGCACAATTCACATCGCAACTAAATCCTTGTATTTCCAAAAAGAATATTTTCAAAAGACTCAATTGATATTCAAAAAAAAAAAATAAAAATATCAATAAAAAAAGTAAAATTATTAAGATTTTTTTTAAAATATTAGTAAAAAGCTTCTGTTTATTTTTTAAGTAATGTTTAGTTTTGATCAATAAATATTAAGCACAATTTAAGTGGTAACTGAATTCCTTTATATTCAAAAAAATATTTTCAAAAGAATCAATTGATATTTTACAATATCAAATAATTGCTTTCCACATCAAAATTGTTCAAGAATTGTTTTGTTGAATAGAGTGAAAGTATGATTTTTATTTTAAAAAATTTAAATATTTTTTAACTAAAATAGTGCAATTATAAATTGCTTTCGGCTTTTGTTATTCAAATTCAAATATTCCTACAATATATGAAGACCTAATTGATGCCATCTCTAAATCAAAATTTTAATCTTGGGATAATATTTACGAAGCATACAGACTATTTAATTTCCATCAGAAAAAATTAATCACCTGATTGCTTACTAATTTGCTTAAAATCATCAACATTTTCTGTAAACAGGAATTGGTTTTGATGTATAAAACAAAAATATGGATTTTAAAATAGTGATATTTTAATTAAAATAGCTATTAGCTATAAAGGACTTTCAGAAATATTATTCAAATGCAAATTTAGCCTTAACAGGTGGGCATCTTAAAGCTTCCATCTGTATATTGAAGCTCTTATCTTTATCTAAAGATAATATTTACAGGTAATACAAGTTATTTGGTTCTCATAATAACTATAAGAAAATATAAATCAATTAATTGTTTCTTGCTTTGCTTAAAAATAACGAAATTGTTTTGAACAGAAGTTGTTGTTGTTGTTGTGTTCCGACATAGAATAAGATGAATATATTTTGTTTAAATAATGACTTTTTAATTGAAATAACACTAAGATAGCAAATGTTAATTAAATAATATATATATATATATATATATATATATATATATATTGCTTATTGTGAATTTTAGTTTGTGTCAACAAGACACTTTTCGATAATCGTATAGTTATAATATAGTTAAACAATTTCATACAATAGGCCCAAATCTTTCCACTACCCATCAATTGCTCTGCACTGTCGAATATATTCCTTCAGGATTCAGGTGTCGTTTTAGTCGATATTCAAAAGGAGTTTTATCGGGTCTGGATTAACGGCCTTATTTTTAAACTTATCATGCCAAATTTTTCTCTGGCTTTGAATAAATTTATTCATCCATACCTTACTGATAACCAATTTACTGTTAAATTAAATAACATTAAATCCTCTATGAAAAATATTTTGGCACTTACTCCTCAAGGTAAAAATATCGAATCCTCCCTTTTTTATCCTTCTCTATTAGCCCTAAATATCTGGCAATGATTTTTGCAGACGATACAGCGGTTCTTTGTAAAAGTAAAAATCTGAATTTCCTTGCTGACATACTCATTGATCACCTTCAAGTACTTGAGAAGGGATTTCATAAGTGGAAATATTCAATTAATATCGAAAAAATCTGAGGTTGGCCTTTTTTTTCTAAAAGCCCCAAAATCAACAAGCCAATTATAATTCTCAAAAATAAAATTATACCTTGAAATGATAATATTAAGTACCTTGGAGCCTATTTAGATCAGCACCCTACCTGGAAAAATATTATCTATACTAAACAAAAATACTTGCCATAAAAATACTTAAAAGTTATATTCATAACCACAGCTATTCTTCAAGGAGCAAGGAAAATAAATTACTCTTATACATATTAATCCAACTACATACTCTTGACCTTTTTGGATCTTCTCCGTAGATTTTTAACCTTGTAAGTGTTAATACACTCCAAAGTATTTCAATTCGGCAAATCACAAATGCAAAATTATTCATGAGAAATATTAAAATTCGTAAAGTTCTAAGCCTTCCTCCAGTTAAAGATTTTGTGTTTGAAATAAAATTTTCAATAGTTTTAAATGCGAAAACACTTCAATCCAGGGAACTGACTTTTATATCCATCATTGTAACATTGTAAGGTCTCGGAGTTTTTGCTTTAGTTGTTAAGGATTTCGTTCCACTTTTCTAATTTATCATAAATTACTTTTGTTTTAAAAAATTTTTCCCTCTACAAGTTTATAAATTCTGGTGGGCAGTTGATCATGTACTGTCAACTTTTTATCCCTTCAAATACATGAGATAAGTATCTTCGGTGTTAGTGGGCTTCAAGAAAATTAACTACCCGGAATTTGACAAAGAAAAATCCATCCATAATTTTTTTTTAAATATTTCAAGTAAATTAATAGAATAAAACGTTAAATAAAGTAAGAAATTGGCTCTAATTTGGATACTATTGTGAGGTCATTTTTAACCAGTTGTTTTCTGATTACGAAGCAAAAATTATTAATCATCTAAACTAATTTATGATAAAAAAAATTTATTATTACCTAATTGTGCTTTTACCAATATCATTTATAATTAATTTTATTTCATTAAAAATATTAAAAGAACAGACTTATCATAATTCTTTATGATTTTCCTGAATAAACTATAAAAAAATAAGTTATCCAATTGTTATATTGCAATTGGTTTTGAGCTTCAAGAAAACTACCCGAACTTATACAAAAAAAAATCCATCCATAATTTTTTATTAAATATTTCAAGTAAGTTCATAGAGAAAAATGTTAAATAAAGTAAGAAATTGGCTCTAATGCCCAAGTTCAAAAAGTGGATACTATTACGAGGTCATTTTTAATCGGTTGTTTTCTGACTATAAAATACAAATTCTGTATCATGCCAACTCAGTAATTTCTGATAAACATCTTGTATTATTATCTAACTCTGCCTTCACCAGTATCATTTATAATTAATTTTATTTTATTTCATTAAAAATATTAAAAGAACAGACTTATCACAATTCTTTACGATTTTCTTGAATAAACTATTAAAAAAATAATTTATCCAATTGTTATTATATTGTAATTGCTGGTGACATTTCAGCTTACGTACGAAAAAAGCAATATTCAACTAGACACAACAACAACATCAACTTTGATTAGATTCTACAAGATTATATTCCGCTTTTGGCGTAAGATTATCAGAAAATTAATCTTCTATAAAAATATCAAAATTCTGTATCAAAAATTAAATCTATATTTATCTTAGTCTAAAACTTAAATTAAGAAAAATCATGTTTTCACTAAAAGTTTTTATTTTGTTTCTTAAAATTTTATTATTAGCATCTGTAAACAAGGATGCCATCTTGTTACTTGGCTCGAAAGCACGTGCGTGACAAATAAAGATAAATTTCTCTAAAAGGAAACTATTCGCTACAGTTTAAAATCTAAATTTATGAAAAATTAAATGAAGTTTAAAAAATGTATAATTTATGATTTCGCTCATTTTAAGGAAATTTATAGATGACGTCCCCAAGAGTGATAAAATGTTATATAAAATAATGTGGGATAATACAAATTGGGTATTGAATATGCCAGAAAATGATTGATGGTTTAATTGAAGTTGTTATTGAAGAATAAATTAGATAATAACAATATGCCAGCGTTTGTTTTCAATATTATTGAGATTTTTTTTTCAATGATTTTAAGACTTTGAGAAAATTCAATCATTATTAGAACATTTTAAAAGCATGTTTAAGGAATTAATAGAAATCTTAAAACGCATTCAACAAACTCTTTCTGGTTCCACGAAAAAAAGTAGGTGTTGCCATGTGTGCATACTGATTTCAAGTTCTCTTTATGTTTATTATCAAATTTATAACGATCAGTTTTTATAATGAAGGTCAAATATTTGGAATCAAATAAAAAATTTTATATTTTAATGCTATTTCACTGCTTCTTATGTAATTATTCTTCATGATATCAATCAGTAAAAAGAAACAAACAAATTTACCTTCTCAGTTTTAAACCAATAAAATCATTAAAATCAACAGTAATATTGCTATCACAAAAGAAAAAAAGCGCGAGATTTTGTATTTTGTTTAATATTATTATTTTATTTTAAAAAATATTGTTTAAGTGTTCATCCGTGAAACAAAGTAAAGAATATATACTTACAAAATAATTAAAATTTAAATAATTACAATTCATCTTCATACAACAACGTGTATCCTATTTATTTGAGAGGCTCTTTAATAATTAATAATTCTCATGTAAAATACAGGATTATTTTATAAACGTTAAATTATTTATTATTAACATATAAAAAATTCATTTTAAATTATTTTAGCTATAAACGTTTTGCTGTAGTATTTTTTATTAACTTAACACGGCTAAAAAATATTTTAATTAAATTGTTTATTGGAAGAATGCAAAAGTGAATGAATTTACTATTAATAAAACTAGTTATTAAAATTAGACAATAATACTAAACTAGAGGATAATTAATTAATATAAATAAGTCTATTGGAAATTTAGCATATAAATAAACGTAATAATAATTTTATAAGTATTATTTTTGTATTATTAAATTTTAATTTTATAAGAAATTTATAATGAGTGCATATTAAATTATTTACAAGATGAGAAATAGTACTTAATATTAAAAAAATAAAAAAAATAGATAAAACATTATTGCGTTAGCTTCTGTACAAAATGTTCCCCATGTGTATTAAACATACTGCTCAAAACAATTACGGAATATTATGATTTTAAATATAAACTGCGGATGAAGAAAGTTTTTGGTGATTGATATATGATGTCTAGGTGTTATATGATGTGAGATAAAAATGAGCAACGACATGGAATACACAATTTGTGATTGTTATACAAACAAACAAAAAAAGAAATTTCTCGGATAGAAAGTCTCAATAAGGGGTATAGTTTTCCCTAAGTTAAAATAAAGTCGCACACATACGAGGCAGGGAATCAATGAGGAACTAGAGTATATTGTCTCATTCCTGTATAAGAGAGTTTTTCAAGTGCTGAATTGTTTCTGGGACGAAAAGCGACTAGCAACCCTTCTCTCTAAAATGTCCCAAACATGTTCTATTGAGTTCATGTCTCGAGAATATGCTGGTGAATTCATTCAAAGGATTCCTTCGTCGAAAAGGAAATTGTCTACTAGCTAAGCACGATGTAGCCTGGCGTTATCATCCATGAGAATGAATTCATCCTTCATTGCTGCTATTAGACCACAATAGGTCTCAGGATCTCATCCCTATGAGCTGAGCCATTAGTGCTCCATTCCTGATAATGTACGCCCATTGATAGAAATACCGACTCAGATCATCCCTCCTCCTCCGCCAAATTAGCCATTTTCATACAGAAATTCAGGAGTATTCTGTGCACCAGCTTCTCTCCTTATGAGAGTCTGCCTTATGTCAGATTGTACACTAAAGCGGGACTCATCCGTGAAGAGCATTTTTCTCCACTCATCTCGTCCCTATCTAAGATACTCTTGTTTCCACATACAGCGGGCAGCACAAGGTGACCTGTGGCAGCGAAACATAAACCATAGTAGAACGAAACGAAAAACAAATCATGTGGCTTTGTATGCACAGGGTGGAGTAGGTTTCAAATAGTTTGAGTCGAAACAATAGTAACAGAAGCCCTCTGATGGTGCTGTTTCAAGAAAGTCGCTTTCATAGTGCGGTTTTATCTGGCCGTTAGACCTCATTTTGCGTTATTGCACGCGTATGACATTCTACAGATCTCCAACGAACATTTCCAGTTTTCAAAAACCGATTCCCTCATCTGAAAAGGACACTTTCAGAAACTCTTATTTCTTTAGCTGCAAGAAATTACGTTTGACTCACCTCTAAACGACAGATATCCCTCCAATCTACCGATTCAGCTAATTCCTCTTGTTGAGACATCGTAGTCACTGTTACAAAACATTCAACGTGTGCCAATTGTTTTTAGACTCCCCCACAGAAGGAATACTACAGTACGGTTTTCACTACTTATATAAAGCGCACAGTGTTCGACGTCATAGACAAAATTTATTATATTCTCAACTTTTAAACGTTATAATTTTTCTATTTAGCCTGTTCTATTTCATTTTTGTTACAAAAAAATTGTTGATTATATGGTTATTTCATACTGAACTCACAATTTCCCCTAATTGTTTTTGAGCAGTGTATTTTCTTGCGTTATATAGAAGACCATGAAAATGATTAAAAGTAACATACTATGAATGAAAAAAATAATATCAAATGCTTAATAGAAAATATATTATTCAGAAGTTCAGATATAAATAGATACATCAAGAAAAGTTGTCTAGAAAAGTTTTAAGTTGTTTTTAAAGTTTAGCAAAAACAAATTTTATTCATTTCATTGAACATTTCATCTTTTAAGTCTTACATATTTCAGATGTTAAATTTATTTCACAGGAAAACTTCTTTATCCTGTTTCGTGAAATGATATGAAGTGTTTCAAAGTCTAGACAGAAATAATCATTTGGGTTTATTGAATTTTCTGAATACTGTATACTATACAGAAAAACCAAAATATTTTCTGACGTATTTCAAAGAAATTGCTTAACGAAGAAGATTTTTTTTTTCTTAAATTAATTATGAATTTATAATCAAATACATTATGTTCGATTTCATTTATTCTATAACTAATCATATAATTAGAAATTTATTATAATTCATAGTAAATAGTTTTTGTGTTACAATAAACTTCAAAAGGGTTTTAGCATAACATACATAATTTTCAATAATTTGACGAAACTTATTATTTTATTAATGAAAAATCATTGGATTATATCATTACAAAATGTTAATGGACTATATTAAGTTCAATATAATTTTTAAAGTTTTTATTTGTAAAAATGCATTTGTGTTCGATAACATTTGAATTTTGCACTCTTTTTGATTATTAATTGAATATATTTTTAAAATGTCAGTAATGCAACTTTATGTTAAAAAAAAAGATTTCTGTTTTTATTAAGAATAGTTAGACGTGAATTGATTTTTCATGAAAACTTTATATGCATTGTAAATGATACACCCAGTAACAATTGTGCCAAAAAAAAATTAATTTTATATACGTATTTCTTTGCGCTTCTATAAATGAAATTGACAGCAATGTCTTTTGCTGTTACGTATATATATATATTTCAACATATGCAGCTTACAAATATATGTTTATCCGAGATCTATAAGATGTTATTTCACTGTATAACATAAATTTATATATGTATATATATATATATATATATATATATGTGTGTGTGTGTGTGTGTGGAGCCTGATGGACGAGTGACTGGCGCTCGGTGCCACCAGTTTCGGATTCGTGTCCCGCCAGTACCATGGATGTTTGCAGTGGTTCGGAATCCACTTTAAACCGTAAGGTTCTGGTCTAATATGGCTGTAGAACAATGGGCGTACGGCACTGATAACCCCAGCCCATAAAAAGAAAGCATCTCTAGTCTTGAAATCTACCAGTGAGCAGATGGTCTTGGCCCGCTATGAGGCTGTTGCGCCAATGATGATGATGATATATATATATCTTACAACATTAATATGAGTGTGTGTGGGCGTATATATATATATATATATATATATATATATATATAATAAATTATACATATAAATTTATGTTATACAATGAAACAATATCTTATAATCTTAGGGTAAACATTTATTTGTAAGCTGCAAATAAGAACCATTTCAATTCTTAAAACTGGGTAAATATTGTCATTTCCTTATGTTACATGTTTTCATATAACTTCAGTTAAATATAACCAACTAGGATAATGAAGTGTTATTTATTTCAAAATTCTATTACAAATTTTTATAATTAAATTATTGATAACAAAAATCATTTTGATACCCTGTAAAGGTTTTTAATGAATGAATTATTTTTATCGATATAATATTTTAAAACTTAATACAAAATTAACAAAAATTTAATCTAAATATTGATTAAGATGAATTTCTCTTTTAAAGATCAATTATTTTAAAGATATAAAGATGTATCCTAATTATTATTTTCTGATGATATTAAAATCTATCGACTAATGAAAAAATAGCATCGCTGTACTTCTATAAAACTAAATGATAAATTTCTCTGGCTCAATCGATAAAATGATTCACTGAACGAATGAAAATTTAGTGAAGATTTCTTTGCTGATATCTTTAAATTACCTTTAATCTCTTACAATTTATTTAATCTTTTCATTTTCTCCAGCCTAATTCCTTTGATTGAAACGTGACTTTTTTTAAAATACACAAATCTGAAAGTCAAGCAATTATTCTTTGTCTGTTTTGATAAGTAATTTTCTTAGAATATATATGAACTGATTGCTCAAACATTTTTCTTCGTCAGTTTAATTAAATAAAAATTTCTTAATAATATTTGAAATTATTCATAGAGATATTTCCTTCGTTTTTAATGATGATATTTGATCATTTTCCTGCTATATAATTTATTTTAGCAATTAATTAAATCAAAAGAATATTTTTTTGCCTTTTCATTTTCTTATTTTAAATTTTTGTAACATTCTTTTTATGCCAGTGTCTCTTGTACATTGCTTAAACACAATATAAACTTATCTTAGTGTTTTAAGTAAAATTTCAAAATATTCAAAAATTTTGATTTCTTTAATGTTGTGCTTTATTTAATATAAAGAAATTAGTGTCAATAAACTTGTTACTAATAGCACCTAGTTTTCATTCATTCTCTTTCTTTTCATGTAATTGTATATTATATTATTACGCATTATTATATCACTCATATTATAAACTGTTAAATTAATCATTATTTAAAACTAAAATTTTAAATTTGTGCTTTATTTAAGTTATGTAAAATTATAATAATTATAACAATTTTGTAAAATTGATTGGTTGTCCGATTTTAAAGAAATATGAAAAAAATAACGAAAAAATTCTTAATGATAAGCATGCTATAGATTCAAATTAAACGTTATGTCCTACAACCTAAAATATACGTATTTTTAAAAGCATGTATACTGCAGATTTTAAATTAAAACTTTAATTTTACAACATTAATATGAGTGTCGAAAAGCTTAAACTTCTAATATAAGAGACTACAAATTTTGCTTCAATTAGTTACACAAACAAAATCTATATAGAAAGTGATATTTAAAAACTATGGTGTTTTAATTAGTAAATCATTCCTGTTTAAAATTTTAAAAACAAAATAGCTGCCAAAATAAAAAAATTATTGATAATTTTAAATTTTGAACTTTCTTATATTTTTTAATTCCACATATTTCATTAATAACATGTAACAGTTATTAAGAAAGTAAAAATGAAATTTTACTAATATTGTTCTCTTATTTTGATATTTATTTTACTTCTTTTATATTTAATTGCTCTTAGAGGACTCTTCGTCTTCAACGCGTTCTCTGCCTTTTTTTTGATCTTTTATACCACTTGTAAACATTTCTTTCCGATTTAAGAATGCTCATCGAATGCCTTCTGCAACCTTCTATACGTTGATGCAAACAAAATTTATTGCAAGTTTTTTGATCAATTAATTTAGACATTTCAAAAATCGCCAGAATCAGGTTTTAGCGTCTCACAAAGCCAAGCGTAACTCAAACACTAATGAATATTTTGACGTCAAATTTCACACAGATGTCAAGGACAGTGCCAGCAACCTAAAAAAGAAAAAGAAAATTGAAATTCTAAAAGCCCCGGGAATTTTAAATTGAAAATTGGTCTTACTTTTTGTACACATCTTAAGTATAAATCGTACGGCTTACTTAAAAAAATTTAGCCATGAATTTTATTATAATATCACTTTTAACCAGATTTATTTTCTGAAAAGAATAAAAAGAAATTGTAGATGTGTCGTCAATATTTAAAGTCAAAATGTAACAAATTATCCAATTTTTTACACAGTAAGAGCTTCTTCATACTAAAAAGTTTTACTTAAACTTCTAAGTAAAAGAAACAGCGAGTGCAACACTTTTTAAGATTTTATGTATGCACATATATATATATATATGATGTGAGATATGTGCACATATGTATATATATGCGTGAGATATGTGCACATATGTATATATATGTGTGAGATATGTGCATATATAAAATCTTACTAATCTAATCTTAATATAATATCTCATATATATATATGCTGAGAAAGAGAAAGGGAGAGAGAACAGCACATAAACAAAAAAAATCAAAGGAGATCCAAAAATAAATTAAAAATTTACATTAATTCACTTTTTCTTATTAAAAAAACTGTTTATAAATCTGCATTGGTAAATTTAATAAATATTTAGTTACTTTAGCAATACATATTACTAAACATCTGTTAACAAGAAGAATTGAATTAAAATAATATTTTAAATCTTTATAGGTGATGACAAGGCTTATTTAACGAATTGAAATATATTTCTTGACAAATATAAAAACCAATAGTTTGTTTTAAAGTTTTCAAGCTTTTTTATTTATTTTATTTTTTTGTTTGTATTAGAAAAATTGCTAATTTTTATCAAACTCTAGAGCCCAGCATAACAGGTGCGTCTTAGGCCTAACAAATCAAGCCTATTTTTTTTCTCAAAATCTTTTAAAGCTTTTAAAATCCTTAAAGGGACAGATAAAACATCCAAAATATCCTGTAACATTTTCCCAAATATATCTTGTGGAAAAAAGTAGTGGGCTTTTTATCCCAGGAAATCTTTCCTGTGCGTGAAAGATCTGGTTCTTAAGACTGACATTATCCTCCCGTAAATCTTTCCGACAGCGTTTACCAATTTTTCTCTTACGATATTCGTCGCCGGTGGAAAATCTTGCCTTCTAAACAATCTGGCCAAAAGAAAAGTTTTCTAAATGCATCTCTTCGCCACGCTTAAAATGTCGTCCCCCCCTTTCCTTCCAACTTTTATTGATTGTTTCAACGCTGCTACTTTTCTTCGTCAACGTAAGGGATAACGCAGTGCTCTTTTGCTGCTTGTTCGCCAAGGAACTTGGAAAAACTTTTTTCAACGTACAGTAAGTGTGACTTGTGAGATTCAAAGTGCAAGAAAGGAAAAAGTTTTACTGGTTTAGATGGATTGGATTCGTTTTCGCCTCTTTCGTTTTGTTTGACCATTTGTTTCCGTTGATTTTCCATTACCTGGAACGAATTGGACTTTTTATTTTTATTTTATAAATATTCAGAATTTAGCATGAAATGAAATTCTTATTTATGTAAAATTGATTTCCATTATAGTTAATAGTCATGAAGTTTTTTTAGTAACAAATATTATTTGATGTTTTATAGTATATGAAATATTTTGTTTCCTGTCCCACTTTAAAATAAATGAAACTAGACCAGTTATTTAAAAAATATTATGTGAAAAGTACTTAGTATTACACAATAGTGTAAAAGATGCAATTAGGAACTGTTTGCAAAAAGCGACGATATCAATACAAAAAATTAGCATGAAATTCGCTAGTCATATTTGCCGTAGGAAAGAAAAGAAACCGTTTGAATACTGGAAAGAAACACGTTCCACCAGAATCTTTCAAAAATATATTCGTAGAGAAATTGTTAAGAAATTGAAAGATAATCAGAAGACAAAAAGTGGCAAAATATTCAAGACAGCTGGAAAAATCTTTAACACTAGACCACGTAAAGAGGCGGCTGCCAACTTTCGATTAAGAATCGGACACGATTGTCTTGCGGAACACCTTAACAAGATAGGTGTACATATAAAAATATTAGTTTCTTTTAAAGTTACTGAGTTTTATTTTTTTATTTTCTTTACTAGAAAAATTGCTAATTTTTATCACACTTTATAGCCAACCTTATCAGGTACGTCTTAGGCCTAACAAATCAAGTCTTTTTTTTCCCCTCAAAATCTTTTAAAATCCTTAAAGAAACAGATAAAACATCCAAAATATCCTGTAACATTTCCCAAATATATCTGAATCAGCAGGAAAAAAAGCCTTGTGGAAAAAAGTCGTGGGCTTTTTATCCCAGGAAATCTTTCCTGTGCGTGAAAGATCTGGTTCTTAAGACTGACATTATCCTCCCGTAAATCTTTCCGACAGCGTTTACCAATTTTTCTCTTGCGATATTTGTCGCCGGTGGAACCTTGCCTTCCAAACAATCTGGCCGAAAGAAAAGTTTTCTAAATGCATCTCTTCGCCACGCTTAAAATGTCGTCCCCCTTCCCTTCCAACTTCTATTGATTGTTTCAACGCTGCTACTTTTCTTCGTCAACGCAGCGATATCGCAGTTGCTCTTTTGCTGCTTGTTCGCCAAGGAACTTGGAAAAACTTTTTTCAACGTACAGTAAGTGTGACTTGTGAGATTCAAAGTGCAAGAAAGGAAAAAGTTTTACTGGTTTAGATGGATTGGATTCGTTTTCGTCTCTTTCGTTTTGTTTGACCATTTGTTTCCGCTGATTTTCCATGACCTGGAGAGAATTGGACTTTTTTTTCTCTTTGAAATATTCAGAATTTTGCATGAAATGAAATTCTTATTTATGCAAAATTGATTTCCAATATAGTTAATAATCATGAATTTGTTTTTAGTAGTTGATATTTTTGGATGTCTTATGGAATATAAAATATATTGTTTCTTGTCCCTACTTTACAATAAATGAAACTTGGCCAGTTATTTAAAATAATATTATGTGAAAAGTACTTAGTATTACAGACTAGTGTAAAAGATACAATTATTAATGGTACAAACTGTTTGCAAAAAGCGACGATATCAATGCAAAAAATGAACATGAAATTTGCTAGTCATATTTGTCTGAAGATTATACCTATAAACTTTATATCTTTGATCATAATCTAATGTAAATCAGACTAAATGTACTTCTGAATATAGTTGGCTTGATTGAATAATATTAATTTCAGAATTATAAGCATGATTAATTAGGGAACTATATGAAAAAAAAACAGAATGAAAAATATTTCAGATGATTTCAAAATATTCTGTAGGAAGCAGAAATAGTGGCTAATTTGGCAATGTGTATTTAAAGAATTGAAATATTTTCTTGTCACATACAAAAAGCAATAGTTTTTTTTAAAGTTTCCAAACCTTTTTATTTATTTTCTGTACTAGAAAAATTGCTAATTTTTATCAAACTCTAGAGCCCACTTTATCAGGTAACGTCTTAGGCCTAACAAATCATGGTTTTTTTAAATTTTTTTTTAACAAAATCTTTTAAAGCTTTTAAAATCCTTAAAGGAACAGATAAAACATCCAAAATATCCTGTAACATTTTTCCAAATATATCTGAATCAGCAGGAAAAAAACCCTTGTGGAAAAAATTCGTGAGGCTTTTTATCCCAGGAAATCTTTCCTGTGCGTGAAAGATCTGGTTCTTAAGACTGACATTATCCTCCCGTAAATCTTTCCGACAGCGTTTACCAATTTTTCTCTTACGATATTTGTCGCCGGTGGAACCTTGCCTTCTAAACAATCTGGCCGAAAGAAAAGTTTTCTAAATGTATCTCTTCTCCACGCTTAAAATGTCAGCGTTCCCTCCTTACCTTCCAACTTTTATTGATTGTTTCAACGCTGCTACTTTTCTTCGTCAACGGATATCGCAGTTGCTCTTTTGCTGCTTGTTCGCCAAGGAACTTGGAAAAACTTTTTTCAACGTACAGTAAGTGTGACTTGTGAGATTCAAAGTGCAAGAAAGGAAAAAGTTTTACTAGTTTAGATGGATTGGATTCGTTTTCGTCTCTTTCGTTTTGTTTGACCATTTGTTTCCGCTGATTTTCCATGACCTGGAGGGAATTGGACTTTTTTTTCTTGTTGAAATATTCAGAATTTAGCATGAAATGAAATTCCTATTTATGCAAAATTGATTTCCAATATAGTCATGAAATGTTTTTAGTAACTAATATTATTTGGTATTTTATAGAATACGAAATATTTTGTTTCCTTTCCCCCTTTACATGAAACATGACCAGTTATTTAAAAAAATATTATGTGAAAAGTATTTGGTATTACAAACGAGTGTAAAAGATACAATTATGAATGGTACAAACTGTTTGCAAAAAGCGACTATATCAATACAAAAAATGAACATGAAATTTGCTCGTCAAATTTGTCGGAAGAATATACCTATAAACTTTATATCTTTGATCATAATCTAATGGAAATCAGACTAAATGTACTTCTGAATATATATGGATTGATTGATTAATATTAATTTTAAAATTATAAGCATGATTATTTAGGTAACTATATGAAATAAAACAGAAGAATGAAGAAGATTTCAGATGATTTCAAAATATTCTGTAGGAAGCAGAAATAGTGGCTAATTTGGCAATGTGTATTTAAAGAATTGAAATATTTTCTTGTCACATACAAAAAGCAATAGTTTCTTTTAAAGTTTCCAAACCTTTTTATTTATTTTCTGTACTAGAAAAATTGCTAATTTTTATCAAACTCTAGAGCCCACTTTATCAGGTAACGTCTTAGGCCTAACAAATCATGGTTTTTTTTTTTTTTTTTTAACAAAATCTTTTAAAGCTTTTAAAATCCTTAAAGGAACAGATAAAACATCCAAAATAACCTGTAACATTTTTCCAAATATATCTGAATCAGCAGGAAAAAAAGCCTTGTGGAAAAAAGTCGTGGGCTTTTTATCCCAGGAAATCTTTCCTGTGAGTGAAAGATCTGGTTCTTAAGACTGACATTATCCTCCCGTAAATCTTTCCGACAGCGTTTACCAATTTTTCTCTTACGATATTTGTCGCCGGTGGAAACTTGCCTTCTAAACAATCTGGCCGAAAGGAAAGTTTTCTAAATGTATCTCTTCGCTACGCTTAAAATGTCTTCGTTCCCCCCTTTCCTTCCAACTTTTATTGATTGTTTCAACGCTGCTACTTTTCTTCGTCAACGCAGGGGATATCGCAGTTGCTCTTTTGCTGCTTGTTCGCAAGGAACTTGGAAAAACTTTTTTCAACCTACAGTAAGTGTGACTAGTGAGATTCAAAGTGCAAGAAAGGAAAAAGTTTTACTGGTTTAGATGGATTGGATTCGTTTTCGTCTCTTTCGTTTTGTTTGACCATTTGTTTCCGCTGATTTTTCATGACCTGGAACGAATTAGACCTTTTTTTTTTTTAAATATTCAAAATTTAGCATTAAATCAAATTCCTATTGATGCAAAATTGATTTCCAATAGCCACGAAATTTTTTTAGTAACTACTGTTATTTGATGTTTTAAAAAATATAAAATATTTTTTCTCCTGTCGTTCTTTAAAATACATGAAACTTGACCAATTTTAAAAAAAAATATATTATATGAAAAGTACTTGGTATTATAGACTAATGTAAAAGATACAATTGTGAATTGTACAAACTGTTTGCAAAAAGCAACATTATCAGCATAAAAAAATTAACATGAAATTTTCTAGTCATATTTGTCGTAGGAAAGAAAGGAAACCATGTGAATATTGGAAATAAAGCAGAGTTCCACCACAATCTTTCAAAAAATATATTCGTAGAGAAATTTTTAAGAAACTGAAAGATATTCTCATAACTAAATCTGAAGGTAAAAAGTGGCACAATATTCAAGACAGCTGGAAAATCTTTAACACTAGACCACGTAAAGAGGCGGTTGCCAACTTTCGATTAAGAACCGGACACGATTGTCTTGCGGAACAGGATAGGTGTCTTCGCCACGAACACTTGCCCAATATGTCGAGCTGGAACAATGAATTCAGAACATCTTTTGAAATGTCCAAGATTTAACGGTGAGGTTCAGAGCCAAGGAGTAGTCTTTCAGTTATATTGGGAAGACAGGGGTTCATGGACTAAAATAAAGTGTCTACCCCCTTTATTTACTCTCTCCCGTTTTGACATTTTGTGGTGTGTGAGACCGACTTATTGTCGATTGCTATCTTGCTGTATGTTTTATTTGTTCTGTTTGTTCCTTCTTTGTGGACTATCCTTAATGTAATGGATTGATTTCCAATAAAGCCATATGGTACAATTCAACATTTGTCGTAGGAATATACCTATAAACTTTAAATCTTTGATCATAATCTAATGGAAACCAGACTAAATATAGTTAATATAGATAGATTGACTAATTAATATTAATTGCATAATTATAAACGTGATTATTTAGGTACCTATATGCAAACAGTAAAAAAAAATTATGAAGAATTCAGATGATTTCAAAATATCCTGAAGGCTGCAGAAATAGTGACAAATTTACGGATTTCGGTGACACATTTGGTAATATATTTGATGATCGTAATGAAAAATGTGGTGAAACTATTAGAAATATCTGCAAGCTCAAACTCAGACTATAAAAGATGAGAAACACTTTTAGAGAGCTCATAAGCATTTTTTAAAACCATCATTCTACAAATCTCAGATTGTAGTCGACCAATTAGAAGCCATATTGGGAAGCCTTGTTAATCGGAAGCCTTAATGGGTAAGAAATAGGCTTACTATTGGCTAGCGGGATATGGGTGGGGTTGGATTAACGTAACTACTTAAGCAGATTCAGAAGATTAAGTTCAGAAGAAAAAACAATAGTATTTGTGCTTCAGAACAATGAATTTACAATTCTTTCTTTTAATACTGATAATTATATTTATATTTCATTGGACAACATAAGCTCACTCTTCAGTCTCAGTTTCAGTCTTCATATCTCCGGTAGAGGCTGGGGCCTGAATGGCCGAGTGGCTAGCATTCTGGCGCTCGGGACCATAGGTTTTGGGTTCGAGTCCCGGTGGTGCCATGGATGTTTGTAGTGGTTCGGAATCACCGTTATACTGTAGGTCCCGGTCTGTTTAGCCTAAAGTGTGCATAAGATGACCGTAGAGCGACGAATCAAATCAAACCGGTAGAGGCTATATATTATAATAATATTATCATTGTCCTGAAATTAGAGAAGGTATTAGTGAAACTTAAATCAAAATTATAAACCGAGCATCGGAAAAATGGTATGTGAATAGTAAGAGGATATTTTTTTAACATATGTGCGAGGTTCATATGTTTCAATTCAAGTGGTCAGATTTTGATGGTTAGTCAATCATTGATGGCTATCCAATATTCTTTGACAAATAATAAATCGATTGAATTTGTATGTCCAAATTACTCATATATCTCAGATTGCATTTGTAATTATCGTCATATTTTGTTGTGCCTTAAGAATTTTGATAAAGATTTATTAAAGATTTGATTTTTGATTTTCGAATATAAGCATTTCATATTTCTATTCATAGAAGAATTTCTTTCGTAAATTGTTTAATATTCTTTCTGTACTTTTACTTAAGATAATTAAAATGATTATTTCAGTTCAGGTGCTGAAGCAGATAAATTCCTAGATAATTAATTTTTTTCGTCCATAATTAATTTTTGTTGATTCTTGAATGAGATGGTTGATTTTTATTTTTGCGAGTTTTTCAGAAAAATTGCAAAACATTCAAACAATTTTCCATATATCATACCAAATTAAAAGATTAGCAAGACGTTTGTTGAAGGCTAAAGCAAGATTTTTTTTTTTGGCTTTTTTTATATAGAATGGCAGTATCCTCTGAGTAAATTGCAGTGAGAGTGATGAATTTAGTTGGAATGTCCAAAATGTAGATCGAGAAAAGTAATGATAAGATTCTACTACGCTGCGGAATTTCTTCTTTACCGTTTTTGATAGCGGAGAATTCTTTATTAAGATTAATCTTGAAAGTGATTAAATCTTGAAGCTGATTAATCTTGAAAGTGAGTCTTTTTGGTTTAGCGGTCATTTTGTGCACAATTTAGTCTAATTAGTCCGGAACCTACAGTTTAACGGGGATTATGAGCCATTTACAAGCATCCATGCCACCGCTAGGATTTTGAGTCTGTTTGAGATATAGGAATGGGTGTATTTCATAATCGGCGAAGGAAATTTTTAGATCGATGAGTTTCGAAACGAATCCTTCAATCCACACATGGTCAAATGCGTTTTGAATATTCAGAAAAAATTACACCAATTTATTCACCATTCTAAAATCCAGAATTAATTAATTCTATAACTATAAATAGTTAACAAGTAATTAACAAATATTAACGAAATCTGTATTGCTCTTTACATAGGATATTGTGCAATTGCACAAAATGATTAAATCTATTGAGTGTAAAGGATACAGCAATTTTCTTCAATAATGAAAGGAGAGATATTGGTGTACATTTTCCCGAATTTTAAGATATTTTCCAAGAATCGGTATAACATCTTCAATCTTCCAAGAAGAGGGGAAATGTTCGTACTCAAGAATCATTAAAGAGAAGGTTAAATTTAATAATAGTAATGGGTAGAAGGGCTTTCAACATTTTATAAGTAAGTGAATCTGGATCTATAGTGTTCTTGACATTCTTATTTTTGATTATATTTGCAGTATCTGAGTGAGATGCGTGGTTTGATGCTTTCAATTATGTTAATTTTGATAGAATGTGCTGATGTTTTATTAAGAGAATTTTCATTAGAAGGAATGCAAGATGGGTTTAGCTGAAAATGCTCTTCTAATTTTTATACTAAACATTTTACTTCGATTATTGATTTCGCATTTCCATACGAAATTTATGCGATGTATTTTGCCGCTATTGTTATCGTATTGCTTATTTGAAATTTTAACAAAACCCTGTTTTTGTAAAAAAAAAAATAATAACTATAATTTAATTTTGTTAAAAAATTTCTTTATTGTTTAAACCATAAATCTAGTAGTAATACGGCAGGCAGATGACATTTGGCCAGAACATTCTTGATTTATTACTATTTCTTAATTTACTCAGTAAAACGTTCTTTTTAAAATCCTATACACTATTTATAATACGAATTAATATTAATTTTACGTATGTATTTAACATGGCTTGATATAGTAAATTGCATTAGTATAATATGGATGAATAATTATATTTTTCTATTTCTTTTTTAAATGTTTTCCGATTTAATTTTAAAAAAATCGACTATAAATTTATATAAAACGTTGTCATAGTTGTTGTTCAACAATTGTTTATAAAATTATTTTAGCGAAATTAATGAAATTTCATGGGTATTAGCAAATCCCGCTATTCGACGTCATTTCCGTTTCGTTAACCTTTTAGCACTACTAAGGTATCCAAAAAGTAAGACTAGTTTTCAATTTAAATTTTTCGGGCATATGGTATTTCATTTTTTTCTTTTATAGGTTGTTGGCACTGTCCTTCACTCCTGTGTGAAATTTCTCGTCAAAATATTCACTAGTGGTTGTGTTACGCTTGGTTTTGTGAGACGCTCAAATTGATTCCGGCGATTTTTGAAATGTCAGAATGAATTGAGCAAGACGGCATTTGGTGAGTATTCCTATATCGGAAAGAAATGTTTAGAAGTGGTATAAACAGTTCAAAGAAGTCAGAGAACGCATTGAAGACAAAGAGCCCTCTGGTCGACCACCAATCTCAACCGACGAAGCTCACGTCCAAAAAAATAAAGATTTGGTGCTTGCAAACTGTCGGTTTACAATTTGAGACCCTTCTGCTGATGTTGGAATGTCAAAAGGATCAGTCAATTCCATTTTGGGCCTCAAACGCGTCAAATCTCGATTGGTACCGAAAACATTAAATGCGCCAGCTCACACTGCGTTGATTCTTCGTGACCTTTTCACCAAAAATGAAACCCATATCGTTACATAACCACCGTATTCATACCGTGGGACTTCTGGCTATTCCCTAAACTCAAAAGACCACTTCGGGGACGCCGTTTTGAGTCGATTAAAGAGATTCAACGTGTATCGCCGCGGACTTTGAAGACCATCCCTGCCGATGACTTTTTAGCATGCATTGAGGATTGGAAAGAAAGTTGGCATAAGTGCATTGTGTCCGGAGGGAAGTACTTTAAAGACAATGAAATAAATTTGGAAGAATAAATAAAGAGTTTTTGAAAAACAAAATAATTAGTCTTATTTTTTGAGCAAAATAGTAAAATAATAATAATAATAAACATTTTTCATCGAGAAGATTTCTCGACTCCTATAAACACATCAGAAATCTTAATGGAAAATTGGAATTAAACCAGCTTACTTATAATTCATTAAAACAGCTAATTATTCCCCAAAATGTTTCCTTCTATGTAATAATTACTATCTCAATTAAATAAATCCGCGGTTACAAAATTTTAAACCTCCCAACTCTTAAAGTTTTGAAAAAGTCAGATGTTTACGTCATTTGAGAAAACCAAGTAATTACTCATTATTTTGTACGGCCAAGTTTTAGAAGCAAATTTGATTACGTTATTACAAGATTGTTGTTTTACAAAAGCGGTTATTGTCAAAGTCATTCATATGCAAAATGATTAATTAGTCATTATCTTTAGCTTAAGTTCTTTCTGGGCTTCCTATTAAAATTCTGCGGCAGAATGGTAACTTCCTCCCTTATTTACTTATTCTAATAAGTCATCTGGATTTGAAACCAAACATAAATCTGTATTCTTGTTAATATTGAAATAAAGGTTTTGTTCTAAGTAAGTATGACAGCTAGTTTCTCAGCTGAAATTAATAACAATACGTTAATTGGTTATAGTATTTTTAATATCATCTAAAATTTGAAAAAAAAACGTAACTTTATTAATTAAAAATGTGACTTGCTTTTGTTACAATAAAAATATTTATAAATATGCTAAATATATTTTATAGATATAATTCATTTGCTTTTTTTTACCGACTTGGATGCCAAGTGGTTGGCGCTCTGACCTTTGGTGCTTCAGTTTCGAATCCTGGCGGTGACATGGATGTTTCTTAGTGATCCAGAATTCACTTTATACTGTAGGACCAGGTCTGTTTAACCCTCGTGGGGCCTGAATGGGGCCTCTAGTATTCTGGAGTGGGACCGTGGGGAATCTAGCACTCTGGAGCTCAGTGTCACAGGTTTCGGGCTAGAGTCCCGGCGATGTCATGGATGTTTGTAAAAGTTCGGAATCCCCTGTAAGCCGTAAATTCCGGTCTCCTGATTGTAGAGTATCACAGAGCCCAGTCAGACATCTTACCCCCATCATCTCTGTGCCTAGAGCCAACTCAGCTATGGGCACAGACATGATATGGGTAAGATGGTCTCATGTATCGTCTTTTACGTATCACTGGTCTCAACTCAGCTCTAGACACAGTGATGTAGTGTGATGTAGTAGTAGTAGTAATAGCGTTTAACCCTCGTGTACATAAGATGGCTGTAAAGCGACAAACCAAATTCGAATTTAATTTTTTTCCTCTTGAGGTTAATCGTACATTAATATTGTTATATAAAGAAGAATATCTAACCACAAATAGAAATCCTCTTTTTAATTTGAAGACTAATTTGAATGTGATTTATGTCTACTAATTTTGAATAACTTCTTTCGTAAAAAATTATAAATCACATAAACACTTTCTAAAAAAAAAAAGGAATAAATGTTTTAGTTTATAAAATTATTTTCTGAAATACTAATATGTGAATTTTTCTCTTTTTTTGTCATGATTCAATGGTTGCGATTTAGTTTCAAAATGGAAATTTTTTACAAGGCGCTAACTCATCACGTTAATTCTGTGAGTTTGGCTGCTCAGTTGAATAAATGCATGTGCAACGATACATAAAATTCAATTTTAATGTCTCTTTATTAATCATGACTTTTATTGTGGAACATATTTCTAAAATTCTTAATAATATAAATAATCAAATTAAACATTAAAAATTCGTAGAAAGAAAGATATTTCTGTGAAATTCTTAAAGAAAAATCTCCATATTTAACAAACATTGCCAAACATTACTGATTATACCATTATTTTGGAATATTTTTTACGAAAACTATCAAATAGTAACTATTACGTAAGCCTGAGACATTCATTAAATCGCTTTCATTTTATAACTATCTTAAGAACTTCATCTTACTCGCTTAAACTTTCTCTCAAACTTTATTATGGGATCTTTTCTAATTGATAATAAATGATCTATTATTCATTGATAACTTATTTAATTAGGATTGATTTATTCCAAGTCTTTATCTCTCTCATTAATAATTTGGAAACTCCATAACTTCAAAAACACTGACATCTTATCAAAATTAATTAACATCTTATTAATGTCTGAGATGAATTTCATTTTCTCCACCAGTAATGAAAATTATTTTGCTCTGAGATAATTTAAAGAAACAGCACGTACATATTTCATTAAGTAAGTTTTATTTATAATTATTTGTAAGAGATTCAAATAACTTCAGGTATATTTCTAATGGATTAACAAATTTTCAATTTCTTTTGATTTTTATAACACTTTCCATTAAAATTTCACTAACGAATGATACATTTATAAGCTTTAACAAATTATATTATCTCGTAATATCTTTTTTTTTTAATCTTGGATTAGTAAATGAATTAAATTTACTAACGAATTCGAAAAATTTAATACGGAAATTTCAAATAAAACCAATTCTAATAATTTTTAATTCAATCCTTATTAATATTAAAAAAAATAAAATAAGCTTTTCAATTATCGTTTCAATTAAAATCTTCATTTTAATCATACTCAGAAAATTATTAGATCCTTTCCATTTTAAAGGAATAACGCTTACAAATTTAATAAAGTAGATTTCACTCATAACTCTTTTATAACAAATCCAATTAATCATATATTCTCAGAAATTCTCAAGGATTAAAGTTAATTTTTCTCCCTTCGCTTTAATGTGCTAGTTCACATCAAACTGATAATATTTTCTAAAATTAATGTTTTCTAATTAATATTTTCTGAAATTCATTAATATTTGAAATTTCTGTTACTTAAAGAAATTGTTTTTTGAGTTTTTTTGAAAAATAGAATTCAATTGAATGATAAATTTAAATAAATTTCTAAGAATTGTAAGGCACTTGTAAATAAATAAAGTTCTTAAATTTTTATATCATAAAATTCTCTTTCTATGGTATTTTTTTTTACATAAAATGTATTAATGGTTAAAATTAAAAATCTCATTAATTGATTAATCCAAAATTATAAATATGTACTTATAAGAGTTTTTTCTTCTGCAATAAAATATTTGAATTCTAAAATATATATGTTTGACGATCTTTTATTTTCCAAGTGAGAAAATCTACCTTGTGTTTTAAGGACTTCACAAAAATTAAAATTAAATTCCTTGAGGTAAATGAGATGTTATAAATGAAAAAAATTAAATTGTTTTATTCGTTAATTTTGTACATATTAGAATCCCCAATTCATCTCAACTATTTTTATACACCGAACTTTGATTTTAAAAATGTTTTATCAAAAATAAAATCCTTCTTTTATTATTACAAATGTTTTTTCGGAATCTAAAAAATTATTGTAGTGCATAAATTTTATGATATTGTGAAACCAAATCATGTATGTTTACATATCCAAATTGGATAAGAAATTATTTTATTGGAAACTAAAAAATATTATCAAATTTAATACTCAATTTATTCTTACAAATGTTCTGATTATTTTTTTATTAATTGCTTTTAGATAATTTCTCAACAAGTTCCTGTTCACTCAATTTAAATCTAAGAACTATTTATATCAGCTTGAATTGTACAATTGCGTATAATTATTTTAATGTAAGTGGGTTTTTAAACTTTGGTGAAGAAAAACTATTTTTTTAAGCCTTATAAATGAATATTTTACAAATATTATAATTTCTAATATCGTTAAATCCCTTTAATGTGATAAAAATTAGATAAAACTAAATTTACCAAATTAGGATTAATTATTTATAAAAAATTCACTTATTAACATCTATATAAAACAAATCAGTTAAGTAGTTTTAATAAGAATTTTTTTTTAAATTACTCAAAATAGATATATTTACTTCATAAATAATTAATCTCTACTATCCATAATTTATTCTTTTTACTTATAAAATTGTACTATTATTTATTTATTTATTTTTATTTACTTTAAATTAATTACGAAAAAAATTTTATTGACTATGTTTGTTTTGCATTATATCATGTAAGTTATATTAATAAATTGAATGAAATTGAATTCATAATTATACAAAAATTGTCGAGAAAAAAAAGTTATTCCTTACATTTATATTTTCAACTACAGAGCGTATTTTCCTCTTTATTAATAAAAAATAAAAGCAATAAAAAACATATCATGGCACAATTGACATACACAACGTGATCTATTTTGCCATTTTTTAAAATTAAATGATTAACTAATAATTTAAAACTTAATTTTTCAATTTTAGGAATAATTTCCATTGATACTTATTGCTTAAGTAATTGTATAAAACCATAGTTACAAAATTGTTGATCTAAAATCATTGCAAAAATCTTTAATTTTATTATTAATCTAATGGTTTGTTTAAAGCATGTTAATCAATTTAATCAATTTTAAAAAATTACTCAATAAGATGCATTTACTTTATAAATAATTTATCATTATTATCCATAATTTATTCATTTTATTTATAAAATTGTACTAGATTTATTTTAAATTAATTACGAAAAAAAAATTTCATTGACTATGTTTGTTTTGCATAATATCATGTATCATATTAATAAATTTAATGAAATTAAACTCATAATGATATAATAATTGTAGAATAAAAAAAGTTGTATCTTACATTTTTTTTCAGCTACAGAGCGTGTTTCTACTTATTAATAAAAAATATATGCTTGACATTAAAATAAGATCCCTTTTGTCATTTTTTTTAAACTTAATTGATTAACTAATAACTCTAAACTTTTTAATTTATATTTATTGTTTAAGTAATTGTATAAATAAAACCATATTGTTGCAAAATTGTTGATTTTAAATCAATATTAAAACCTTTAAAATCATTGTTAAAATCCTTAAAATCATTGTTAAAACCTTTTAATTTCATTGTTAATCTAATTGTTTGTTTAAAAGATATTAATCAATTGATAAAAGGCATGTGAATAATTAGATTAGTACAGGTTGAAAATTATCACATTAATTATCACATTAAAATAAACTGACTTATTTGTATTTTATTATTTTCTATACAGGTATAAATATGAATTCGACTTACTATTGATATTCAGCAAAATAGCCAGAAGCCATCTGCACACCAAACGCATAGTAGGCGACCACATCATGAAAAAGTCCTTAAACGATATAATCTTCTGTTATGAAAGCTGAGGTAGAAGCTGGATGCACAGTCCGGGAGTTCACCTATCCGGCCACCATCTCGTCTTGCTGTCCTGCCAACTGGAGAGATCGTCTGGCTGCCAGACACGCGTGCTGTATTCTGGCGACTCAACTCTTTCTGGACTTCCACGTGTGTGAGAATCCGGGAACAGATCGAGGTGGGGCGGTCCTGCGCACGCCATTGATCCGGCAACAGCGAGGCAATTTTGACCGGACGTTCCGCTCAGATGAGAGTGGATGAGAAATTGCTGGTAAATGGGGAGCCGGCTGGCAGGTAGAATATCAAAAGTCCAGGAATTCAATTTCCTTAAAGTTTTTCTTCGTGCTTCCTTTTTTTATTTACTCTGCAGTGATGTTTTTTCATTTACTTACTTACTTTGAGGAAAATATTCTCGTTTTTCTGACTCGATCGAGCTTGGCTCGGGAAATATATTTCCTATTGTCATGAATAAATTTCTCGTGGAGATAGAAAACGGTTCGCAATTACCGTATTCGAATGCAAGGGACATATTCTGTTAGAAAGGTTATTGGGCTGGGTCTTAAATACCGCATGAAAGGGTTCATCTTTTCGACAACACTTATCGTCGAAAATATTTTTGTTTTCTTACCAATGGTTGATAAAGTAATATATTTTTCGTAAATATTTATTTAATAAATTTAATTGAAAATTAACAATATTAATTTTGCTTATATTCTTTAATATTTTAAGAATTTGAATAAATAATATAGAAAATTTAAATAATCTTTTGTTTTTATTTTATATTTTAATCTCCTTAAGTTAGAATTTTTAATATAAGGATAAAAGTATGTTTATTTAATTATTTTGATAACGCTTTATTGATTTTATAATATCTACCATTGAACGTTTGTAAGCAATTGGGAAAGATAAGTTTCAATAACATTAAAGAAACAGAAATTTTCTACATGTGTCCATTAACATATTGATGAAGTTATTAAACATTAACAGTAAATTACAAGTAAAAAAATTTCATATGTTCAAACGTTGTAACTCTTTTAAATTTTGAGCACGTTTTTTCTACATAATTTTTCTATGATGTCTTGAAAGATTTCTATCTACGAACAAAGGACTTCTTTTTAATGCAGTACAATTAAACGTAGCAATATTTACGTTGAATATTATAAAATTTTACATGATTTATATTATTTTTCATGAAACGTTGCAGGATTTTTGGACTAATATTTTTAGTAAAATAACTTGTATAGTTTTAAAACATCGATTATAGAAAGCAATAATTTTCTATAATCACTAGTAAAACATTAGAGTTAATATATTACAAGTTCTTTGAATTCCTTGTTGAGGGATTTTTAAATTTATAGTACTTACTTTGCCAATTAATTTGATTTCCCTTAATCAGACTCTTTTTAATTTTAAAATCCCAAATGTAAATATACTCATCAGTATTTAATTTAGTCAGTATTTAAACATTTTAGTATTTAATTACACTTTTTTATTGAAAATAACAGAAGAAATTTCAATATCTTTAACGCCAAAGTGTGCCAAAATGGCCAATAGGCTATTTTTTTTCTTGCATATGCTGCTTTACGTGTATTGCCATAGTTATCGCTTTTTAGATTTTCACCACTATTTATGTTTTAACACCCTGTTAACCGAAAAATACTTTTTTCTCCTTTCATAAAAAAGATGCGAATGCAAGTATTATAAAATTCCTATTCAAAATCTCTTTTGAAAATTAATTTCAATTGAATAAATGCTTTTTTTCTTTTATCTAATCTAGTCTTTAAGGAAAAAAAAGGTGATTAAGTGATTAATTTCATTTAAGATCAGTTTCTGACGTTAAAAAAAGTTCCTTTTCAAATTAAACGACAATGATTACAGCCACTGATTTAATTAAGTCCTTTTTTGAACTTTTATAAGAAATATGAATAATAATTTTAGTGTCCCTTATCGTTCGTTCTTCGAAGGTTGAAGGAATTTCGTTTTTAACTGACATTTTCAACATGCAAAAATTTTGTAATTTGTATACTATAGCTTATATTTGTAAAATTGATTCCTTTTTTAATTTTTAAAAAATACTTTGAGAATTGTAAAACATAAATAAAATTCATATTTTCTAATGAAATTCAAAAATTATATTTTCTCAGGCATATTTCTGTTTTAAAATACCAAAGACAAATTAAGAACTTTGTATTATTGTAAGTATTTTGTAAAATTAAGTATATTAAATATTATACTTTTTTAATTTTTAAAAAGTATTTTAATAATTATGAAACATAGATCACATTTATAATTTTTCTGATGAAATTCTAAAATTCTATATTTCCAAGCATTTTATTAACTTCTGTTTTAAAATATCAAAAACAAATTAAGAATTTTGTGTTACTGTAAGTATTTTGTAAAATTAAGTCAGAAATATTAAATATTATACTTTTTTTTTTTTTTTTTTTAATATTTTAAGAATTATTAAACGTAATTAAAATTCATAATTTCTGATGAAATTCAAAATTATATTTTCCCTAGCATTTTATTAATAATTTCTGTTTTAAAATATCAAACACAAATTAAATATTTTGTAAAATTAAGTATATTATATATTAACCTTTTTTTAATTTTTAAAAAAATATTTTAAGAATTAGAAACCCCAAATCAAATTTATAATTTCTGATGAAATTCTAAAAATTTGTTCCCAATAATTTTATTAATTTCTGTTTTAAAATATCAAAGACAAGTTAAGTATTTTGTAATTTAGCATTTTATTTAAATTTATTTTATAAATGGAATTTTACTATTTAAATATTAGTATTAAAATTATCTCAATATTTTTCATTCTAAGCAAAACTTTTTTATCTTTATTTTTAAAAATGAAAAAAAGATGTGCATAATAATATATCAAATTTTATTTTTATAAATTTTAAGTCTTAAATAATTTAAATTCACATAGTTTTCTACTTGCGTCCTTTTATTTCATCCAAAAAGAATTTCAAATCCAAATTCCGTTAAAAGTTTTTTTTTTTTCTGTACCTTATTTGGGCCATTGACAACTGTTTAAAATGATAACATGTTTCGCAATAATTTACATTGCATAAAGATAATTTCTTTTACTACATGAAAGAAATATTGAATTTTAAAATAGAAAAAAATTATTACTCTTCGTTGAAAACTTTCATGATACTATATTTATGTCGATAAATTTTCAATGATCAAAAATTCAATTGTTTCGATTTTCAAGAATAAAACGCTTTTTTTTTTTTTTTTTTACTTGTGCAAAAATGGGATCAAAGAACATTATTAGATTTATTTCAACAATTATCGTTAAAAGATTTGCTGACTTTGTTTGAAAACAAATTGTTTACCAGACAGGAAGATATTTTATACCAATTTTTTGTAGCATTCTTATCTTGTGACTTTAAGAAGTTCAAGTCCCAAAATAAAAATGCTACCTAACTAATGCAGCAGTTTTTTGCTGTATAAAGTTTTTTGCTGTCTTCGTATAGAAAATACTTTAAAATTATTTCTAAATTTATATCAAATTTTTAGAAAAGTATTAAATTATTATTTACTATTTTTTATAAATAATCATACAGATAAAGTTTTGCAATAGGCCAATAAATTTTTTTATTAATAATTTTTAAGTAGTATACGTAAAAAAAAGAAAATTTTTGTCTTTCTTTAAAGATCTGTAGTAGGTCCCGGTCTAATATGACTGTAGAGCGTTGGGCGTAGGGCTGACAACCTTACCCGTAAAAAGAAAATATTTCCTGTTTCAGAATCTGCCAGTAGTCAGACGGCCATGGTCCACCATGAACTAGTGTTAGGGAATTAGTTAATTAGTTAAAGATCAGTACATAATCTTTTAATCTCTACAAGTTTAAACAAGTAAATTAAAATATCTCTATTCTTCTTTATCTTTTTAATACAATTATTTTAAATACTACACTTTCAATATAATGTTGTTGTTTTTATTCGGGCCGAATTGAGATGCTGGAGCTACTAAAAGCTGGTTCATATACTATGCATTATATAGAGAGAATCTCCAATATATTTGATTTGTCCCTTAATTACATACTTTATAAAGAATTATATATATATATATACACTGGTGTCCAAAAGTTAAGCATAATTGATAATTATGTGAATAAAGAAGGAACTGTAAATCAGAATGGCGGGAAACGTGATATGCGAGTGTAAAATGGTTATAAAATAAGAAAGCAAATAAAAAGAAAACGATAATAAATAATTTTATTATCCAAAGTAGCAGTTTGAAAGAAAACTGAGCATAGCAAGGGTTCACACTTTAAAAAAAAATGAAAGAAAACATTAAATAAAATACTGATGCTGCAGTTTAATAAGGCGTGTGGTCACCTCTGACAGCCAGCCACGCTGCACAGCAATTTATCATACTTGCTATGAGATCATGAATGAGTTGTGGGCTCAAACAGTTCCAAGCTTCTTGGAGAGCTCTCTTCACTTCTGTAACAGAGCTTGGTGGGTGCGAAACGGCTGCAATTTGTCTCCCGAGCATATCCCATACATGCTCGATAGGATTTAAATCAGGGGAGTTCGCAGGCCATGGCATGCGCTGGATGTTTTCCGTTTCAAGGAAGCCATCAACCAGCACCGATCGGTGACATGGCGCATTATCATCCATGAATATGAAGTCAGGACCGTCAGCACCTCGAAACAAGCGAACATAAGGCTCAAGAACTTCGTCTCTGTATCTTTGACCAGTCACAGACCCCGTGTCAAAGAAATGGAGGTCTGTGCGGCCGTCCATCATGATGTCTGCCCATACCATTACTCCCCTTGATGGAAAATGATGTCTTTCCGTTATACTTCTTGGTTCAAAACGTGTTCCACATTCTCTCCATATCGTTACCCGACGAGAATCACTACTCAGACTAAACCGGGACTCGTCACTGAACATCACATTGACCCACTCTCCCACACTCCAATGTTGATGTTTCAAACTCCAATTCAAACGAGCGCGTTTATGCGCAGAAGTGAGGGGAATGCAAACTGCTGGTTTTCTGGCAAACAGGCCAGCATGATTGTCTCCTGTAAACAGTTTGTCTCGAAATTCGTATTCCTGTGGCGACTGTGAGCGCCGAACCCAATGCTCGAGCAGTACTGCCCCTCTGACGTCGCGCACTTATTACCAGATATTGGTCTTGGCTAGGGGTTGTGACTCTTGGTCGACCTTATACTGGTTGTCGGGTAACATCTCCCGTTCTTTGAAACCTCTGCCACAGTCTTGAGATCACAGACTGGTCCACATTCACAATTCTAGACACTTCGGCTTGTGATCGTCCGGATTCCAGCATTCCAACGATTCTTCCTTTCGCAAACATGTCCAATTGGCGTCTTTGTGCCATCATTCACCTTGTTTGATGGTTACTAACATTCCTTCGCACAGCAGTTGCACGAAACTTGTCTGCGCTGCCTATGCTGCGTGAATCGGTTTCTCTGCGTTCCGACATGCGCAGGTGTTTCGCGGAGAACGTAGTCGACTGAAAGGTTTTGCATAAACCCAATGTTTCTTCTTCACCCAATTAATATCCGCTAGAAATTTGGAATAATTTTAGGAATATTTACTCCATGTTTTTCGCATTTTACGATTTATGCTTAACTTTTGGACACCAGTATATGTATGTATGACAAAAACATTTAATCATCTGAACTTTGCATATTTTCTATGAATTAAATCTCTTTTACTCATGCTTTTCTTTTAATTTATGACACAGAGATATTCTAGGTAAAAATCCTAATTCTTATTAATTAATTAATCATATTCTGCCAAAGTAAAATAACAGATAATCTTATTTGTTTGGCACATCATTTTGAAAAAATTTTTAATTTAAAAATATAACTGTTTTTATTTGAAAAAATAAAATTTCTTATTATTATTTCATTACTAGTGCACTTTTCACAAAAGAATATACAATATTTTTTTATATTTATTTACTGTATTTATCACTTTCTTAAAAACAATGTAGGCGTGAGAAAGAACCCGTTTTATGATAGATGGTCATAGTCAAAACTTTTATGGTCAGCCATCTATAGTCTTACTTTTATGAATTTAATGTCATTTCATTGTATTAATATTATAAATTTAAAATTTCAGTGAATTTAAACCATCAATTTTAAAAGAATTAAATACAACTTTTTAACTACTCCTCTCCTAATGAATTTTGATATATTAAAGTTATAGCTAATTTTTAAGAAATGGTTATGTTTTTTTTTTTTTTAAGCAATGGTGGTTACTTAATGAAGCCAAATAAAATTAAAAAATTTTAAGCAGGCGTATTTTTTTAATTAAACATCGTGTACATTTTGTCGTGGTCCTACTTGATGGTTGGAAAAAAAATTATTTTCTTTTTTATGTGACTTAAAAAAGACAGATCCCTAGAGTTCGTTATTTTGTTCTATTGAAATAATCTTCAAAACCCTAATCTAAGTTGTTAATAGATTTCCAAAAACATGGATCGATATCGAAAGGAGATCATCTCTAGGGTCAATGGTAATATGTGCAGCTAGCATGTAGGAAGACAAATTCGAATTGGTAATGGTTTCGGTTGCAGTCAAGAGATTCAATGGCAATTTGGAAAATACATGTAAAATTATGTCACACAGATAATCAGTTGCCTGATGGGGGATTCTAGGGGTTTTTTTTCAATAGCATGCACAAAAGTAGGAGATATAACACTTAAATCCTCCTATCATTGCCTGTGGGGACTGATGTATAGCGGAAAGGACGTATAGCGCAAACTACGCTTCTGCTGAGAAACTTTAAGTTGGCATCTAGTCTCTCGGCTGGAGGAAATATATTTAGTGCTACCCTGTGCGTTATTTGGCATCTAGACTCTCACTCGGAGAGAAAATATGTAGCGCAACCCCACCATTCTTTGAGCAATCATGCTCTATTGGCTTAAAAGTGTAGTCCCTCCTTAAAAAAATTTATAATTATCTGTCTTTTACAAAAAGTGTGATAAATATTGTATGCTTCTAATTGAATATTGATGGTGTTTGTACGCGTGTAAATAAAACTGTATAAAATATTCCGTATTCTGAAGAGAGTATATTGGTACTTTTGGTTTGATCTATATAATGCAATCATTTTTAAAATACTTTATGGCTCTCTTTTATCTTTATTGAATCTTTACATTTTACCTAAGTGAATGCATTACTTTAATATTTTATAACAATCAGTGTTTTGCATTCTTCTTGATTTTTATATCATTCAACATTAATCAAAATGTCTTTTAAACATCCCTTTTTTAATAATAACATTAGAAAACCAAAGTGATTTTGTGGTAGAGATGTTGTCAGTATTTTATCGGAATTCATATTAATATCTGACAAGAATTTAAAAAATAAAAATTTTGAAGAACAATTTGTTGGTTAAACTTTTTACGACATTTTTTTTTAATCACGCCTTTACTTAAATAAAACATAGACATTTAAATCGAGTCTAAAAATATAAAATTTCTCTAATTTAATTAAAAATGCCATTCCAGACAGACACTCGACATCCAAAAAAGATTCAAATAACCTACTTCCAAGTTTTCTTTTCCCTAAAAGCTTTTACACCTCTTTTCCCTCAAGTAAACTGAGCATCTCATTTTTATACCCTGTCTACTTAGCTTAAGTTTTTCATCACAAACTTTTTCGTCTCTTTTTCTTTTTTTTTTTTTTTCTTCCAGGACGAAGGATTTGCTAAAAGCTCCGTGTGGCACTGTTCTAATATTGGCTCTGACGGAAGAAGCTGTACGGCACTGAAAAATACGGGCAAAACTTTATTCTATCAATGGAGACCGCTAGAGGTTTGGTTGGATGCGGTTTTGGGAAACTTTTTTTCCTTTTTTTTTTTAGTTCTAAATCTCCCTTTAGTTTTCCTTACACGATGTTGTTATTCTTAAGCAAACACATCACAGAAAATTATCGCTGTCACAACATAAGTCAAACTCTCTATTTGACTAGGCTGACAAGGTCATAAACGAATGGCTGCAAATGGTTTAATGTTTGGAATGTATGAAACTCTGAAGTACATTTTTGTACTTTTTTTTATTATTTAACAACTAAATTGAAATGAGATGTGTTAAAAAAATAATAATGTTGTTTGAGTAAATTGTAATATTTTTATTTGTACAAAAAAAATTTAAATGTTGTTTGCGTAAATTGATTAATTTTTATTTATTCAGAACTCAAAAACATTTAATCCATTTTACTACCTCTGGAATTTGGTACTGGAAAAAAAAAGTGGGCGTAGTGTTTGTGCGTGTGTAAATAAAGCTGTCTAAAATATTTTACAATCTAGAAGAAGTGTATTGGGCTTTCTTTGGTACTTTCGTTTTACCCTATATAATACAATTATTTTTAAAATTATTTATGGTTCTTTTATATTTTTATTTGACCTTTGCATTTTACCATAGTCAATGCTTTATTTTAATATTTTATAAAAATCAGTGTTATGGATTCTTCTTGATTTTTATTTCATGTAGCATTAATCGAAATGTCTTTTAAACATCACTTTTTAATAATAACATTAGAAATCCGCAGTGATTTTGTTGTAGAGATGCTATCAGTATTTTATCGGAATTCAGATTAATATCAGACAAGAATTTGAAAAAAAAATTTTTTTGAAGAGCAATTTATTGACTAAACTCTTTACGGCATTTTTTTAATCACGCCTTCACTTAAATAAAACATAGACATTTAAATCGAGTCTAAAAATATAAAATTTCTTGAATTTAATTAAAAATACCATTCCAGACAAAAAAAATTTAAATGTTGTTTGCGTAAATTGATTAATTTTTATTTATTCGGAACTCAAAAACATTTAATCCATTTTACTACCTCTGGAATTTGGTACTGGAAAAAAAAAGTGTGCGTAGTGTTTCTTTTCCCTAAAAGCTTTTACACCTCTTTTCCCTCAAGTAAACTGAACATCTCATTTTTATACCCTGTTTACTTAGCTTAAGTTTTTCATCACAAACTTTTTCGTCTTTTGCTGGGTTTTTTTTTTCTTCCAGGACGAAGGATTTCCTAAAAGCTCCGCGTGGCACTGTTCTAATATTGGCTCTGACGGAAGAAGCTGTACGGCACTGAAAAATACGGGTAAAACTTCATTCGATCGATAGAGACCACTAGAGATTTGGTTGGATGCGGTTTTGGGAAACTTTTTTCTTCTTTTTTTTTTTAGTTCTAAATCTCCCTTTAGTTTTCCTTACACGATGTTGTTATTCTTAAGCAAACACATCACAGAAAATTGTCGCTGTCACAACATAAGTCAAACTCTCTATTTGACTAGGCTGACAAGGTCATAAACGAATCGCTGCAAATGGTTTTTAATATTTGGAATGTATGAAACTCTGAAGTACATTTCTGACTGTTTTTTTTTATTTAACAACTAAGTTGAAATGAGATGTGTTAAAAAATAATAATGTTCGCGTAAGTTGATTATTTATTTTTTAACTCGAAACTTAGAAACATTTAATCCACTTTACTACCTCTAGTATTTGGTGCAAAAAAAACCCAGTTAATTTTGGAAAATACTTATTATTTGTCAATATATATTTGCAAAGCTTTTATTGGTTATGTTCATTCAACATCATTGTTTTATGAATGACTTTTTCAATTCTCACGATTTGCTTTAAACTAAGGGCATTGCCAATGTTTTCATTCATTATGTTTGTCACCACCGGAGATGAGGGTCCTGACGGGGCCAGTGAGCTCCAATAATCTTCAACATCATCATTTTTGTAAATGATGGAGGTTTTTTAGTTCTAAATTTTCCCTTTAGTTTTCCTTACACGATGTCGTTATTCTTAAGCAAACACATCACAGAAAATTGTCGCTGTCACAACATAAGTCAAACTCTCTATTTGACTAGGCTCTGACAAGGTCATAAACGAATCGGTGCAAATCGTTTTTAACATTTGGAATGTATGAAATTCTAAAGTACATTTTTGACTGTTTTTTTATTTAACAACTAAATTGAAATGAGGGGCATGAACGAAAAAATAATAATGATGTTCGCGTAACTTATAATATTGTTGTTTGCGCAAAAACCTGAAACTGAAGCACATTTTTGGCTATGTTTCTATTGAACAACTAAATCTAAGTAGAAATGAGTTGCGTGTGCATAAAAAAAAATAATGTTGTTTGCGTAATTTTTTATTCGGAATATTTAATGCACTTTTTTAACACTAGAATTTGGTATAGCAAAAAAAAATTGACAGTTACTTTGGAAAATATTTATTTATCACTGTAAATTTCCAACTTTTAGTGGGTACGTTTCTCCACCATCATTTTTTGTGAATGATGAATGTTTTCAGTTTTAAATTTCCATTTAGTTTTCCTTACACAATGCTGTTATTCTTAAGCAAGCACTTCACAGAAAATTGTCGCTGTCACAACATAAGTCAAACTCTCTATTTGACTAGGCTGATATGGTTATACTCAACCTTTATTGGCTACGCTCACCCAAGCTTATTATTTTGTGAATGATGCAAATATTAAACCTCTGACAACTAACAGTAAGGAATTTTTCATTCTTTTGAAAACTATTTCCTTTCAAGGATAACTTTAAAGTGGTATTAATATCGAATTCTTTTCTTTTTTTATTTTGATATTGTGAAGATTATCAAATATTTTTCATTGTACATCTAATAGATAAATTTCATTTTTCTATCGCTAGAATTTGGTAAGCAGAAAAAAAAAATTACAGTTAGTATTAGAAAATAATACTTTATTACTATAAAACTCCAATCTTTATTGGCTATGTTCATACACCCTCATTACTTTGTGAATGATGCAAATATTAAATCTCTGATAACTAACAATAAATAATTATTCGTTCTTTTGAAAACTATTTCCTTTTCAGGATAACTAAAGT